>OY293419.1:63925627-64525627 GCA_958502065.1 Chrysolina americana | reverse complement strand
GAAATGTTGATGGTTAATCAGTGATTTTTTTCAACTCTCCTAGCGAAGTAGGTTAAAAAAAAATTCCATGTAGCCGCTAAATGAAACAGCGTTTATTTCTTTCACAGATCTGCACAGCAACTTTTTGCAACTACTTTAACATATGTACGGCACAACCAAAGAGTACTTGAATTTTCTACCAATTTTTTTTGTGGGAAATACAGTTGAAAATTTATTCAACATCAGGTGGACATCAGATCTGCTTTGTATGTGCTCCAAATTGTTACTGTTTTTGAGAGTTTGAGATGGCAAATATAAGCCAGAGAAAGGGGAATTTGTATATCACTTTTTTTACTTTTCAGGTCTTCGACAGTCTTTCCAGTCATATTAATGATTATTACTGCGTGAAGAGACTTTGAGCTCTGATGAATTGCATTTTTCATCCTAATTCTTTGCTTAGACTCAATATCTTCATATTAGTTTGTAGGCCAAATGACGTACAGACATTGTTTGCTTTTCAAATTTTGTTAATTCAGAATCTCATACGATTTTCTTACGAACTTACTGAAATTTTTGAATGGGGATTCAATATGCTTTCCATCGTCTCTCAAGATGTTTTCTGATCATTACAGAATTTTCTAAGAAGAAAAAACTCTTATTTTGAGAGGAGTAATTCATTTTTTGCATGAAACTTTCATGTTTCAGAGTTTAAATGAGAATGAATGTTAATGAATTTCAACCTCTGTCAAACGTAGCTTTCTTCCATGCTACAATTTCTATATCTAAACGATCAGATACGATAATCTGAATTCCTATCAGAACCGCTTGATGAAGCTTTCAACGTTCTGAAATTATTCTCGTTTTCGAAAACGCCATTGTAGAAAGTTCGAGCACTGATTCCGCATTTTGAGCGAATACAAGATCCTCCAGCCTGATAAATTCGGCCCCTCTTCTTCGCGAACTTGAATAATTCTTACAATATAAATACTGTCTTATCCAAAACACGACAATTAAATGTTCTTTAATAAATTCCGAGTTCTTTGAATTTGTCGACGGAACTCCGAATGGGGTTGTAAGTCGAGGCTCACGACGGAATATCTCATCTCAAAGGGCACATTCCTCATGAAACGCAAGAAATTAAATAATTACAATTACACCCTCGAGTTTCCCTTGTAATTCCTTTCTTGCTGCTTGAACAATCTTCGTGCGGATTTGCCAAGGCAGTGGTGTTGGGGTGCTTTGGGATAAAATCACTTACCGAACTAGATCACATATTTGATTAGGTTGCTATCAGACGACGAATCGTCTATTCGTCCTTGATTTACAAGATGCTAAAATAGTAAGTGCTATCATTTTTCGTTTGGATTCACTCACCTGATAACTGATCCCATATCAATATCGATTATTCGAGATTATTTGAGCTATAGAAAACAATAAAAATTCTGAGGATTATTGATCGTCGTGTGCCGCAGGGCTCAGTTTTAGGTCCAGTATTGTTTATCCGTTTCATCACCGATTTGAGGAATTTATCAGTACCGGCATATTTAACTTTATATGCAGATGACACATCCGTGATCATATCAGATAAATGCGATCTAGCTTTGATAGATAAATGCAACACAGTTTTTTGCAGACTATCTGCTGTTTCTAAATATTGGCAAAATACTTGGATAAGGTTTCATAACCGTCAAAAACAGTGTCAGGAAATAACATAATTATATAAAAGGAAGTAAATATATAAGAATATTCAAGAAACAATTGAGAGAATATTTACTAGAAAAATGTTTGTATAGTGTTGAAGAGTTCCTGTCATAGAACCGTATTGTTTCGTTTGTAAGTTTTTATTCTGAAATTTAGGCATGCTTGTTATAGAATATTCTTGGGAAAATTCTTATTGAGGTTGAAACTTTTTATTTGAAACCTTCAGTTTCAGGTGTAAAATTTAAAATTCTGAACCTGGAATTTTTCACATTTTTATATTTACCTAGATTTAAGTGATATTTTGACTATTCCTATACAATGTTGTGTTGTCTACTGTAAAATAAAGATCTTATCTTATATCAGGATATATCACATTCTATATTATCATTAGCTTTATGAACTACGTTGCTAGTTGAGTGTTCCTTTGACAGAAAAACAAACGAACAACTAAATGATTCATTGATCATCTGTGATAAAGGGTGGACAAGGTAGAATAGGGGAGACTTTATTATTTCGTCCATACCACAATTGTTTTTGTTTACTATGTTACTGATAGCTATTGGTTCCTCTGCGTTTTTTATTTTGACGTGGATATTTTCTTCAAAGTTAACGTTATTGGGAAATCACAATAAATCAGTTTCTGAAGCTGAATTTTTCAGCTACTGAGTAAAAGTCAATAAATCAATGAATCGAAGCTGGTACCACAATATTATTTAGTACATGTTGAACCTGTTCTAGTTTCTGGAGAATATTCTTGTTCTGTTTGATTGAAAAATATTATCAGGCTTCAACCATATTCCGTTCAATAATATTATAACGTCTGGATTGCTGGTTTCCAGCAGGTTAATCGAAGTTTACCTGTTGACGTAGCACTTTTAATGTTCCACTGGATCACTTCGAATGACTTTTTGTTTTCCTTTGATCCGACCCTTGATTAGAAAAACATGTCAAATGACTGTTTCTCTCTGATGTTGATGTTATTTCGGACTGATAATTAATTTGTTTTCCGAAGTTTTCAGGAATAACTGGAAATGTTTCGGAAAACTGAATTATCTCTAGAATGTTTGTTGATATTACTGATACATTTTTGGCTGGTGGAAGTTATAATTTATATTTGGAGGTGTGAGGTGTTTATATATGGGGATGAAAAAATTTTAAACAATATTTGGCGGGAAATAACAGTTCTCAACTCCAGATGAACTTTTCAAATCGAGAACGGTTAGACATAGAGCAATTCTGCAAACGTCAATCGATTCAGAATGACGGAATTAGTATATTTGGTGATTTTCAAATCCATCGGCGAGAAAAAATAATGAGTCGAAAAAAGTCCAAGGGGTATACCCCTAAAAATCATGAAAAGTAAAAAATTATCAGATTCACGTGAAATTACTTCTATATACTCTAAATTTCATGCTGACTCCAAAAATATATGATTTGGATATGCTCAGATACAGGGTGTACCATAAAACAGCGATAATACGCCAAAAATCCCTCTCGCCATCATATTTTCAAAATATTTTATTTTTCATTTTTGAAAAAATCGCGAAATGCTCTCAAACGTATTTTGTCGAGCTGATTCCGAATATGTCATTGAAAATTAGATTGGATGAAGGATTAAGCAAAAAAAATCAATGAGTTTTGTCGAAATCGCAAAAATGGCGGCTATTCGGTTAATTCTTGTCCAAAATCAACTTTTGATGCATAAAATGAAATTACCTCGCCGAGATACGTAAGAGTATGTGAATTTTCAAAAAAATTTAAATAAACATTTTCGAAAAAATATTCAACTCGAAATTGTAGAGGTTTCGTAAAAAGCCTACCAAATATCTATTTAACTCGGAATCGATTTCAAATTCAGGTAGCGAATACAAAAAATATTGAATTTTACGAATATAACAAAAAAAAAAATTGATTTTTTTTTGCAGGAAATAACAGATTTCAACTTTTCAAATAGAGACGGTTAGAGATAGGGCAATTCTGTGGACGTCAATTGATTTAGATTGGAGAAAGTATGCGTCATCATCAACAACAATTTATATGGTTGCCAGTCCATCAGTTCAAATGCTTGAAATTGCTGTATATCATGAACGAAGTAACTCGTAACTCCTTCAATCAGATCAGTATCTGATGATGTGAATATTGAAAGATATCATCACGAATAAGAGTAAAACATGTGAAAAATAAATACAAATCTCATGTATGGGAATATTGCAAAAATTAACAATCCTCTTACTCCGGAACAAAATATTCCGAACTGTCAAAACAGAATTTCATCTCGCTGCAAACGTACATCCGCCATTCGCAAGCACACAAGAAAACACATAGAAGCGACGAATGCAGCGCAAGTACTCTCATTTTTATTAGGAAGAAAACAAGCACACAGCAAATATTGCCGTATAAAATCTGTCCTTCCGATGTCCTGGTTTTACGTTCCGCAAAGGTTGAATATAAAGATTTCGCATATTGATTTAATAAGAAACCGTATTACTGTTTGTTTACTGCTATTGTTAGAGCGACGAATATTCGGCGCTCGCCGGAAAATCGCAGCAGGAGCATTACTGCAAGAATGGAGTGTTCTTTTGTGTCTTTTGGGTTGTTTATTGCAGGTCGTATCGTGTATCGCGACTGTGTTGGCTTATTCGGAGACGACGGCTGTATGTTTTAGTTTAATGAGCTCGAGGGATCCAACAACAAGTACTTGTGAACGAGGATAACGATGAACAGTATTGAACGTTGTTGCGGTGGATTCTGATTTTACGGAATCTGAGACGACAATATTCTCAATCAACAGATCATGAACTCAGCTCTCATTAGTGGCAAAAAAATGAGAAACTAGCCTTTCATACGTTATTAAACCAATAGAAAAACATCGTCGGAATTTGAATTTACAAGAAATTGTTGTTGCTCAAAAAATTAATTGTGATGCAGTACCTATAATCGTTAAGTGGCTATCAAGGAATTGAGTTCAAAATTGATATAACCTGTAAAAAAACTTGACATTTCTGCATCTCCATTTATGCGTAAATGTTTAATTTTTTTCACTGTCAAAATAATTCACAAAATGAACATAAAATATTATTTATTGAAGGATTTATTTTCAACAGAGTCAATTATTAATTTATTATTCATCATAAAACAATTTCATTAATTGGAATAATGATTGAATGTAAAGCTTGAACAATTATTTCCAACATAAATTCCCGAAGATGGTCCATGTTGCTGCTGATCAGAAACGTTAGATATTTCTTGAAAAGTTGATTCCACAATTTCATCAGATATATTAATGTGTTTGAAAGAAGAAGAACAATTCAATATTTTGTTAGAAATCTGAATTCTTTTATTCAAACTATCTTCTATATTTGCTTCTACTACGGAGGCAGATTTCCAACCACCGTGGCGTGTTATGGATGTAATGTTGCCCCCTGTATTGGCCAGAAGAGTTACAGAGCTTCTCCTGAAACAGTGATCTGTATAGCTCTTTTCCAAGCCATTTTGCAATCAAGCTGGGAATTTTACCTATTTTATTTATCCCACATGTTGGTTAACACATTTTCTTCTCGATTATTTCCAAAATTATCTGATACTTTTGGTATGAGGCGGCTGGAGTGATATATCTCAATACAATCAGAATTTGAAACAGTAAAAATGTTCTTGTGCAATTGGTCTTCTCATCAGGTATTTTAACAAATAATATTTTTTGAGTTTCTGGGAGTTCAAACTTCGGAAGTAACGTCCACAGACACCTCTTCCATTCGTTGACCGAAAATGTGCAATATAAGAAACGTTTGTAAAGTCCTCTGATCAACGTCAAAATGATGAAAAGACTCTCCTGATCACTCTGATCACATAACAGGTTTTAATTGAGGATAAGACTGGTCTCCAATAATCATTTTTTCTGATAGAGAAAGTGTGCATGCTCGAATAGATTCCTTTTGGATACAAATATTTTCCAAATTGTTGTTTCTGGCGTTCTTTTACCTGTCGAATTCTTTAGAGAATCCACAATACGTTTTAGGCAAGTTGCTGTAATAGTAATTCAGTTTTTGAAGGAGATTCCAAGGAAATTTGTTACTGATCGACCTGCAAGTGAATCGTTTGGCTACTACTACAGAATATTTTATCAAATGAAGCTGTTGAAGCAACAACATTGAAAAAACATCTACACAACAGATATTCCTAGAGGAATATTCGAACTCGGACACAATTGAGCAGTGAGTTCGAATTGATACTTTGGAACAAATAAAAAATGGTTCTAAACAAAAGCAGCGACCGTTTTGTTGGTATTCAATGCACTCGCTGAAGAGATTCAATCAGGATATCGAGAGCAACGATGCAGCGGGGATCTTTAACGGATTACCGACTTCAAATAGCGAGTATCGCGTCAGTTGTGCATGAACAGGACGAAAAGAAGACATCAGGCAGATTTCGTGGATGGAGTATGAATATTGCAACGTTTTCCAGATCATTTTGTTGATGAAGAAAAACGTATGATTTTCAAAAATATCGTAGAAAAAGACTGCCTTATTTTTGCGATATGAGTTATTATCTTTGTAATTTTTTTATATACTCCTGTCTTATAAGAGTCCTTTTGATAATGTCTAATGAATTATGATATGATATACTGCGTATTTCTTTTGAAAAAAAAACTAGTTTTGATTTGCCACTCTTCATTGAAACGTCTTATACAGTAGACATAATTTTATGAGGTAGTCTATGCCAAAAATATATTATTTCACATTACGAATACTCATTTATGTACATTCAAAATTATGATATTTTCAAAATATATAAACAATAAAATGGAGCGATGATATTTAGTTATTTTTTAAATCGGCAATTCGATTTGTACCTATATCAAATATTTCAGTCAACTAAGAAATACTTCATCTGGAAGTCTATGAGAGAAAGTAAATCGAGTGCAAGTGCAGAAAATTGCATAGTCACCGACTCTTCTTGGTGGTTCATTAAAATTTCCAGAATAAAAGACAAACAACCTCAATACGGCGGAATATCTTTCATCATTAAAATTTCAGCTGGTAATTGTGAGCTCTTTATTTGAAAATAGAATAGCGTGACAACAAATATTGATGTCGAAGGAATAAATATGAATAACCTATGCAGCATAATTACTATACTGCACCCACATCTTGACCTTGATATCGTTGAATATTTCATTCATGCTTATGAACAGCAGTTTGAAAATGGTTAAATATGATATTGGATCAACTTATTATTATGGGATTGTTACAAAGTAGCAAGTTTACTATTGATATTGTGAAAAGTGTTTGAAAACTAATGAAGTTACTAACCCAAGAAAGGTTTCGATAGATCTGCGCTTTATTCAACGTTGTATGAACTTTTATTTTTATACCAAACTGTATCTCAACTCCATGGAATTCTGTGATACGAGCTAATTTATCATCCTGTTTTGTGAATGACCTCGATGAAATTCTGAAAATAACCTTTTTCACGTTGGAAATAACGATTTAGATTCGTTTTTCCTCTGAAAGGACCAGCCGAAATGCATCTGGGAAACGTTCTAATGGATTTTGCTGATTACTTCATTCATGATGAAATAGATCAATCACACACCATCATTTTTCGAATATATTTTGTTTAAATAAGTGATTATTTCACAAGAGCTGTTTATTTGTGATTAAATTTTTGTCCTCCATATTGGTTTTAGTTGTGTCGCTTTTCAAAGATTCTTACAATTTTTGGCAACAGTTTATAAAAAAATAATAATTTATTAATTGTTTAAATGAGCTAATATTGAGTTTCATCAGTGAAAACTCCATTTTTGATAGGATTTCTTGTCAAATATTTGACATAAGGTAACGAAAATACGTCAGAATTTGAAATGATCACATACAAAATTCGAAGCAAATGCTTCTTCAATGCATTGTTAGGATGCGTAACCAAAGTAATATACAAACAAACATTACAAAGAATCGTTTGATTTTGAAACGTCTCGTATTTCAAGATTCAGCAAAAATTAATTCACGTTTCAGTAATATTTCGTGTGAAAATACCGATTTGGCAATTCATAATAGTACACCAGTCAACACTATGAAAACCCATGCTTCTGTATGGTTACAGTTTTCTGACTTTTGTGAGACAAAAGGTTACTCTTTCAATGAAAATACCAGAATTGATGAATTGGCTGTAATATTGAAAGTCTTACGGACAGCAAATGGTTGGTTCAGAATATTACAGAAACAAAAATGTGCCCTGTAAGATTACTTGAAAAGCTTATCAGCAAAAGAGGCAATAATATTTGGTTATTCCTTACCCCGAATAATTTTTGGACCCGAATCTTCTACCTGGTACAAAAATTGCCCGATGGGAATAAACCAAAGTGAACCTGAGAAGCAGCACAGACAATCGGAATCAAGGAAGCAAAAATAACTAACCATTCAAACCGCTCAACAGCAGTTAGTAAGCTAGCTAAAAGTGGAGTTCAAGAACAGCAACTAATCAAAATCACAGGACATAACAGCGCACCTTCTATTAAACCATATCTTCAAATGGATCCCACTCATCATCTGGATATAATCAAAAAAATGAGAAACATGTATCATATTAAAACAACCTATCTATCAACAACTGCCAAAAATCTGTTCCAGCTTCATCTGCCCAATCGTCTTCATTAAATACCAATATCTCGTCTAATATAAATACCAATGAAAAACAAATATTTGTGACCTATACAAATTGCAATTTTTATTACAACAGGATACAAAATAAAAATAATAATTTTCTCAATGTACTTATATACCCCATTTAAGAAATAATCTTGTCGTATATAAACTATCAAAATATTTTTTGCATGATTGCGCTTTTTGATAAATAATTTCATACACAATAATTTCAAAATAATATTGAATTATTGTGCATTCTACTACTACTATTTTCCAAGCAAAATCATGCTCAAAATATTTTGATAGTTTAATAAATTAAAATTATAGGTGTTGTGATACAACACGAATATTAGCTGCATGAATTAAATCAGTATTCTAACTTTTGGTGGCATCGATCCGACTCTGAGATATTTTCCACACTTTTCCGCACAAATAAAAAATTCCAAGGGATAAAAATTTTTCACAACGTCATCGCCGATTCAGATAAAACTTTTCTCTCCTGCGGAAAACCGTTTAAATCTCTCCCGACGAGTCTTCAGCCTACGCGACTCGGAAATTCCGAATTCGAAATCCTTTTATGCGAACTTTCTGGGCTGTCACTGTCAATTACACAAAATTCATAACGCAGGAGGGCAACAAAGCAGCAGGAACGGCACCAGCAACCCGAAGAAAACAACCGGCTGCGCTGAGCATCAAAACTTTGATAATCAAAGTTCCGTTTGGGTCATAATATTTCTCTTCCTATTATCTCACGAGATGGGCGGGGGAGGGCTGGAAATGTGTCGACGAAACTCAACGCGAACGACAAACGGTGAAATAATTATTCCGTACCTAAGATCGTTCCACGTAAGTTTGGATGGTATGAAGTTTTGTGGAATATTCGGGGAAAGTTTGTAGTGTTTGTTGGTACAGTGTGATTCCAGAACAGGATACGCATTCCTGCATAAACAGATATAATTGGCATGAAGTGTGGTGTACCCCAGGGCTCTGTTCTTGGTCCTATACTTTTTCCGTTGTACATAAATGACATTACAGTTCTTCCAATTTCGGGAACTTTAACGTTGTTTGCAGACAATAACACTGTTCGTGACTGAATGTGTAGTGATATGGTTGTAATCAAAGACTGGGGACTTTCTCTGAATACTGAAAAGACCAGTGTCATTTTCATCAAAACTGTCATTGCGCATGTGAATATAGGTTGTCGAATATTTGTAAATAAGGTCTCCGCTAAATTTTTGGGAATTTGTCTGGATAAAAATTTGATGAGCACATAAGAAACTTCGAAAAGTTGACATCTGTTTGCTATGTTTTGAGAGTTGTTTGTGTTATATTTTAGTACTTTGGAATTTTAAATATTTTGAGGCTGTATATTACATATTCATTATTTTATAATTCAACTGTGGTTGTCAATCAAAAATTGTTCTCATGTACAATAAACATATGCTTACTACATGTTGGAGTGTAATTGCTGAGTTGTCAAAAACTCTAGGATTTTCAAAAATATAAAAAGTAAAGTTAGGGAGGAAATGGTGGAGGATCCTTTCGAGTTAGCAGCACTTTTCGAAAACTCTTTTGTTTCAGGTCAAAACGATTTGGTTTCTCGAATAGACAAAAAAATATATAAAATCATTAGATACAAACACGGTTTTTAATCCAAACTCTCTATTTCTAAATCCGTTTTAGAAGAATGAGTTATACCGAATGAGGTTCTTCCTTTCTTGATGAAAAAAGTGGTTGAGGCAATCATAACACCTCTCACTTTTATGGTGAATTTGTCATTCACAGCAGGATTTTATCCAAGAGGACTTAAAAGGGAAAAGTGACACCTGTTCACAAAAAATAATAACTAACAACTATTGAAAAATTATAGACCAGTAATGATACCTTTCAGTTTCCAAAAAGTATTTGAATACGGTTTTTAGGTCTGTCTTAAGAGTTTTATAAACAAAATTTAAATTATAAATGAAAATCAACATGGATTCTGGAAATCAAGGTCTACGATAACGGCTTTACTTTCCCTTTAAAATATAGTGATAGAAAACATGGAATGCTGTAAATGTCCTGATACGGTCTTTTATGATCTTCGATTGTGTAAATCATGGAAAATTATTGGCAAAATTGGAAACATTTGGTACTGGAGGACTTGCAAATACGTGGATATCGTCTTTTATTCAGAATCGTACACGGTACGTCAGCAATACCCAATAAACTGGTAACATGTCTCAGAATATGAATTCACTGGTGATAACTACAGAGAGAGGTGTTCCACAGGGTTCAATATTGAGCCTTATACTATTCACACTTTGACCAGATTATCGACTCAGGCAAGTATACTGGCTATGCAGATGATTTCTCTGTAATGATATCAGCTCATACAACATCAGAAATCGAAAAGGCAAGCACTAATGTAATGCAAAATATCACTAGCTATTTCAATGTAAATGATCTTTACCCAAATGTAGATAAAACAATATTATATAGATTTCATAATAGTGAGAACTACGTCAATTACTATAAAATAAAAACAATATATTATTGTTATCACGTATTCAGTCATGATGTTATAAAGTTTATGTAAGTTGGGAACTGTTTTTCGGCTTAAATTTTTTGGATTATTGATAGTATAATAACACTTTAATCTTTTATCATTCACAAAACTGTACAAATAAATCTCATATCACGAATAACACTACAGTAAGTGAGTGAATCTGATTTAATTCATATAAATGAGAAATTCGATAAGGTATGAAGGGCATGAAAAAGCAATTGGCATATTTTAAATACTATTCGAAGATCACTTGAAACGTTTTTGACGAAGATGATGCTGATTCAGATTTTTCTTTGGAACAAAAACTTCAGAAACTTGAAAGAATTTTGGATCATGATGCCGTGGTCCCAGATGATTATGAGGATAAACACAATTAGAACACACACTCACCTGATTTTCAGTCGCCTTCAGAAAATTGTTCTAAGTTGGTTGATAATATTCTAATATTCTGATTTTCGGATTTTCATTGAAGATAGGAGAAAACTGGTAGAAATTGAAAAAAGTTTCTATTTAAAGGAATATGGTTCAATGATATCAAATTAATAGGAGAAAGGCGCCAATTAGACAGTATTACCCCAGCAAGAGATTTTTTCGGAATTATTTTTGGAAACTGCAACCTAACAAATCCATCTGAGTGGTATATCAATTAATGGGATTAGGTCATTGATACCCCGATTATTATTCAAATAACAATTTGGATCATTGCTCCTACTTTTATAGAAATGAAAAAAACAATAGTAGACAATCACAGACCTCAACCCTTACCTGTGAACAATTCCTAGACCATGCATGTGGGATAAAGCCGAAGCAAATTGTCGGCCGTACATTTTGGTGGTCCTTTCTTCTAGCCGACCTTCTTGTTGACTCTTGACAAATGTGCAGAGGTCACCGCCTGAGACCAGTTCGGTCACCAGGTAGTAAATGTTGTCGGATCTCTGAAAAACATCATTAAAGTTAGACCAAAATGTCATTGATGTTACCACTCCTAGAGGAATAAAATATGATCTTTTACTGAAATTTTTCCTTCGGAAAACTATCGAGATTCTAAATCGAAGTAATTCAGTTACTGGAAGAGGTAAATTTTTTATAAGGCGTCACCAAAATGGCAACGGCACATAGATTGAAAGGTTGTCACTGAAGAGCTCGACTATTTACTTTCTAGTGTCGCCTGTTGGGAGTTATCAATAATTTGTGGAAGCTATTGAAGTTGAAGTTCCATTAAAAATGGTTAGACTGATATAATGAATACGTTTCATAGCACGATATCACCTCCTCTTGGAGCCGTTACACTCCACCCCACTCGACCTCGCAATTTTATCTCGAATTTATGCGTCAATAATGAGGATTACTCGCTGCATGAAATTTCACCAGCGGCGGTACTTTCTGGAAAGGCTCCCGTCATAAATCCCAATTTGATCGGCCTATTCGTCTCCGAGAACAAACTTGATGATCGGGGTGTGAGTCGAGCGCTATGCCAGCAAAATTTTATTGTGAGGTGTTTAACCGATCCGGCTTTATGCGATCGTAAAGGAAATTCGGGTGCGTATAGGGGTGGTTCTTAATCCGCCATAAAATATCCAGGAGTGAATACCCCGTTACTAATTTATCCACGAGCGGAATTGTTTGTGTCGATCTCAAGCGAGAGGGTAGGAGAGAGAGAGAGAGGTGAAAGCTATTAATTTGGTGCTGCGAATTCGAGTGGCTTCGCAGGATTGGAATTTCGGAGAGGCTTAGAAAAATTAGTTCATTTGGAATTAACCTTCGATACAATTCATGCCAGTTCAGGGGTGCCGCAAGGCTGGTACATTGGGCCTCTACTATTTTTACTTTCAATCAAAGATGTTGAGTCTGTGTGTCAATACTGTGATATCTCTCTATATGCAGACGATCTTAAGTTCTTCGAAACAGTACAATCTAGCGATAATACTGAAGCTGGATAACTTTTTTGCCTACTTTGATAATGATTTTCTCTAAATAAACGTTAAGAAATCTAATGTATTGAGATTTTATAGAACATGGCAGCCTGTCATTTGTGATTACTCCATTAATGATGTTGCTCTTCAGCCTTACGATAGTTTAAGAGATTATCTTGGATAAACACCTCAACTTCAATGATCACGTCAATAATATTTGTAACAAAGCATTCAAAATGCTTGGGTTCATAAAAAGAAATACTCGCCATATTACAGGTTTCGATGCTATAAAGACATTATTCTGGTTCGGAGTGGGTTAGATTAGTGTAATTTGGTGTTCTATTTATGCTTTTCATAAAGAGAGACTTGATAAAGTTCTGAATCGTTTCACCAAATACCTAATCTGGAAACTTGGCTCAACATATTTTGAACTCAACCCACAAATGAGGATTTCGCAAAATAGAGACATGCATGACGAAAGTTGCAAAAAACACTCTGATAATTTATGTGACTTTGTTTTACGAAATCCTGGTGTTCATGCCAAATTACCTACTATTAAATAATTATACAAATGGCGTATATTTCTAATGGCATGCAGTTTGGAATCACGTGAAACCTGTATTAAATTTTTACAGAGTTTTTCCGCAATTTTCCGCCGTCGGTCAGACGAGGGGCGCATGTCAATTTTTCCAGAGTGTTTTTATTACTGAAACTTCAATTTTTTACATCGGCATGCAATTTGAAATCACGGAAGTTCCGTTCAATTTTTTTTCAGTTTTTCGTAACCCTTTGAGCCGTTTCGGCCGCTGCGGATTGCATGCCATTAATTAGTAGCGTTTCAATTTGTTTGCACTTCCGTATGTTACAACGGCAGGCAGTATAATATCGCGAAAAAACACAAAAATTCTCCACAAAAAGAAAAGCTCTTTTCCTTATGACGTGCACACGTGCGGCGGCCAGGAACCCGTCTATTTTTCATAACATAGGGTTGATTATCAAGCCTTGAAAAGGCATGCAGTGTAAAATGGGAGAACGTCACCTGTCACCAGCTCCTGGTCTAGTTCCAATGCAAGTTATATTCTGGATCGTATTAGTGTGTTATGATTATTCAAGAGTTCGGTCCAGAAAATGATTTAACAACACCAAACAATCATTCTCGAAGCACGCACAATATAATCCTCGGAACCTTTTTTATTTCCCTCGAAGGACAATGTATTTTCATTTTATCATCCTTCAAGGACCTCGAGCACCTGCTCGCCAAAACGGAACGCAAAAAGTGAGCATCATAAACAGCAATATCAATAAAAAAGACATGCCTATTCATGAATTTTTCAGCGTTTCTCTTCTTCTCGATGCACTGAGTTTCCGCAGTAACAGTTTTACGATGGCCGCAACAACATTTCTCCGAGGAGTTTTGCATCTGCGTCAACACCTACATACGTAAGTCACCCATAATTCGGATATAGTAGGTGAGAGCTCAGACAGTGACGTGCGTGTGGGTATTTTATCAGGAAATTATTTCTGATATTTAGGATCAACGAAAGTGAAACTGACATATTACTAGCACTATTTTGAAATAGAGATAAATAGAAGATCTAACTCATATTTACAGAGAAACAAACTCCCAACTCATAGCTTTCAATGTGTTAGGAAAATTTATTAATTATGTGAATCATTTTATAAAACAAGGTTTTTATGAAGTGAATTCAGAACTAAAAATTTTGTTTCAAACCGATGTCATCGATTGAAAACTTTTGGAATAACGTTTTGTACAACTGTCGAAAAAACTTGAAATCTCTGCATCCCTATAGATATGTATATGTTTATTTTTTTTTCGCTGCCAAAATAATTTACAAAATAAATATGAAATACTTCTTTTTGAAGGATTTATTTTTAGCAGAGTCAATTATTAATTGGTTATTCACCATGAAAAATTTCATTTATTGGATTAATAATTTATAGTGAAGTTTGAACTATTACTTCCAACATAAATATCCCTAGGATGCTCCATATTGCTGCTAATCAGAAACGTTAGATATTTCTTCAAGAGTTGATTCCACAATTACAATTATCCGATATTTTGATTTGTTTGGAAGATGGACATGTATAGTTTCACCGAGTTGTAAAGCGATCGCCGGACAAACATAGTTTCGGTAGACGTTTTGGCGAACGTGTGCACCTTCAGAGACCTCGAAATTGAAAATTCATTCTTTACAATTTTTTTTAAAACGTATCATATGTAATCAATGGCGTAGAATACGGAAAAAATTATGAAAAAATTTCAAACATTCATAAGTATTGTTTTCGGTCGATTATACGGGTTAGGATGCCGAATCGGCCGTTCAGAGCTGACCTGCGTATCCATTACGTATCCATAAAATTCAATGTTTCAGGTATAGTTTCACTGAGTTGAAAAAGCGATCGCCGGTCGAACATAGTTTCAATAGACTTCTAGGCTAACGTTTGAACCTTCAGAGACCTCGAAATTGAAAATTGATTTTTTACAATTTTTTTGAAACGTTTCATATGCATAAGTATTGTTTTTGGTCGATTACACGGTTCAGGATGTCGGATCGGCCGTTCGGAACTGACCTGCGCCCGCAACGAATTAAAAAAAAAAAATCCATATGATATTCGGAAAATTCAATGTTTTTCGTATAGGTTCACTGAATTTCGAAGCGATCGCTGGTGGGGTATCACTACAGCTATCATAATCAACATCCATCTTCTTGAAAATAACTTGAAATAGAAGCAACTACGAGCAAACACAGTCAAACACGCTGCGTACCAACAAACCGTTTGTATAGGAACGACACAGAAAGACCACTGGATGCTGTGAAATTGTATTGGAAGTATTGATAACAAACATTAGGGATAACATGACATGTATGGAAAATAGAAGTATTATTTAGTTACTTTGGGCATATTTTTTTCAGACAGGAAACATTTTTGAATACGATTTGCTGAAAACATTGAATATTATTTTCAAGACAACAGTCGTTTTAAAGCGATAACTTATTGGGACAAAAAACCACGTCAAGATGTATCGAAAGTATTTATTTTTAATATATTTCAGACGATATAAATTCACATTAACAGTTGTACAAAAATACTGTTTGACCTGAGGTCTCGGCCAAAAATTATCAGGAAGGACTCGACATCATCGCAAGGAAAAATCATTACACGAAGTAACTTTTTCAAAGGAAAGATCGCGTATAATTCATCTCTTCCTCAACAATCGTCTCATCGCGAATCTCCATTTATTAAAAGCCCTCCGCCTCACCGACGTCAATTTTTCGAAGAGCCATCAAAATTTCAATCCATCTTTGACATTCATATTCGAATCAAAGCACGCCATTCAAAACAAGTGAAAAAGGAGTCGGCTCAGGGGAACAGCGTCGGCTTTTATGGACGGATTAATCAAATCGAATCCTCGTAGTAGGCTCGTCTGTCACTCGGCAGAATACATGCGAGAGGAAGCCACGGATACCCCTCGGGGACCGGATGTAATCGCATACTCGTTGATGGAACGCGGAACTTATCAACAGAGTTAGCGGAGAGTAGAGTCGCTAACTTTCCGAGATTATCAGATTTCCATTCAGAAGGTGAGTTGTTTCAAAAGTAATTTTTTTGGAAAGGGAGTATAGCGAGCCGACCGATTTCCAAAAAATATCATACACTGAGTGATGGTGAACGAAAAGATAGAAACAGTGACGATCTCTCCAACTTACATCCAATTTCTTCAGCTATTCTTCCTTAGGTCTAGACTTGTATACAACATGATGCAGGACTAACAAATTTTCAACAATGTTAATTCGGATTTCAGGATCATGAAAAACACAAATGACGCAACGTGCCATTTTTGGACAAGCTATTATTGGGAATTAAATAACAAACTTGATATTCGCCTGACACTTCAATTTGAAGCCCTCAAAACAACGGAAATAACAACAAAAAAATAATTAGTGAACATGCTCAAACCATCCAATTTCCACCTTTGCACATAACTCTGCAAGTTTTCTCAAATGAACAATTAATGTTCTTCTAATCTGTCTTGAAGGGAGATATGCCCGGAAATTCACAAAAGTGTAAAATGTCGACAGTTGTTATAAATGAGGTGCTATTTTAGTTACTGGTAATAGGAGTTGAGGTCTTTTATAGTGTCATGAAATTCCTAAATTTTACTACGTACTCCATAAATTTCTATTCCATTTTAGACACTCAGTACATAAAATATTAAATAACGATACTTTGATATTGCAAATTTATTTGAATATCCGAAAGGCACGGTGATGTAGTTTTATTTCACGCAGTATCTAAGGTAATTTGCTGAAAATATCCAACAGCATCAACCACAGAGGACTTTTCAAAAAAATTCAACATTATAGATTCACTAATGCGAGCAATGATTGGTTTGATTCTTACTTCTCTGACAGGAGAAAACTCTTTAAAATGAAAGAGATCAACTCCAACTCTATACTGTCAGATGTGGCGTTCCATGAGGTTCAGTTCTTGGGTTAATATCATTCTTGAAGTTACTGTCATGAAAATTCACACTGTTTGTCGATGAGAAAAGGTTATGATATTGACATAATGAACTCAATGGTAGAACATGATCTTGAGGACGTCAAACACTCATTGAACTTGAACCATCGCTATTTCAAAGCAAATATCTGTCTTTTGGGGTTGTTGTAGTAAACAATTATTATACTTGCTTGAAGCATATAGGCACAATTGGAACATCTCCGATTATTTTCGTCCTGAAATAAACCATACTACAGACCAAATTATAATTAAAACTTACTTCTCTCCACTTCCCATTTACAACAATCCAGCTTAAGAAAAATCCACAAACACTTCACATGTTTCTGAAAATCGCAAAGAAATATTCTTCCGTAAATACAACAGACTAATACTGGAGTTCACTTTCTTTGGTGTTGTTATATTACTGTGACAATCTCCCTCATATTATATAAACCAATCAAATGCCATAATTTTCTCAATTCAAACCAATAAGAACAGGACTCTTTGAAAACACTTCCTCCAACCCGTGGTATTTTCAAAACGGTGTTTCACTTCTAGCTTGTGTATACATTTCCATAGTTACGACAATTACGGTAAATATAGAAACGTCAGTTTGACGGATCAACTCTTCAACTGACATTGATTACACAAGATGAACCGTTCTTGCAATACGCATTTAGTCCATAATATAATGTATTCGTGAAATTTTCTGATCGAATATCCCTTCAAAATGCAGACTTTCCAAAATACTTTCACCTTGTCAGGCACTCAAACTGTGTTGCTGTACAAAACACTACTCGAGCAAGCTCTTGTGGTGTTTCTAAGCAACACTGTTTTCGTACCAGCAAGGCGAAAGTATTTTTCGAAAATTCTGCATTTTGTCGGGATATTACTACTGACAATATCTCAGTATTCATCAATTTATTTTATTCACTCTTATAACATTTATCACGTTTTAATATATATACATAAATACCTTTAATTATAGAAAGCTTCATCAATGAAAATTTTTCTTTCTTTCACAATACGAGCTATCGTATTTATGTAGTTGGGCGGTAAGAAGCTAAACACTTGAAACTCGAATTGAATCAAACATTCATCATTGTCGAAGATTGAAATTATAAATAAAACTCAGACAATACAAAGCAAGAAATACATATCAAAACTTCAAATTGCAAATTCATCTTTATTGTGCCGTGTGATAGTAGCATTATCTGCAAAAAGTGTAGAGATGTATATCAAAAACAGTAAAGGGCCCAATACTGAGCCTTGAGGTACTCCACAACACACTATTTCTGATCAGAGGATGCATTCACTTTGATTGCTGAGGTAGGCATTGAACCATGTACTCATTGGTTAATACCTCTACTGAAAAAAGAAAATGATGGCTTGATTTGGTGTAATAATTTCAGTACAATATCAACCTCCTTTCGCGATACTTCTCTGTCGGCATTATAATATAGTCTTCATATCTATCGTATGGATATGATTTCGAAATCGTATTCTGGATCTTCTCATTTCAAACATATCGATTATACGAGTATCCGTATCCATTCAAAGCTCTTGCATAGATTAGTAAGTTTATAACTTTGCCATCGTCAGTCTAAACGATCCTGGCAGATAAAATCATGCAGCTCCATTCTTTCCATTCTTATAACGAAATTTTACAGTTTTCCGCATTTTAGTGCTCTCATATCCATATCGTAGGATACATCTTAACGATCACTTTTATCATACCCCCAGTTCACTTCGGACCACATCGTATCGCCGTGATTGGGAAAATATATGGTAGATCGAAGATGGCCATGAAATGAGTTACGGGCATTACATTGAATAAATAATCCGGCAGCCATTTTTATCGGTCATAAAAGGAGAGATGATCGCCCACTCCAATGTGTGGAATATGAAATGAACATAAAATTCAGCTAGTGCAGGAAGAGATTTTTTTCGAATTCGACATGAATATGAAATGGTGATGCGAGCTCGTAAAATTGTTATGATGGACTCCACGGATTCACAAAATAGTACGATTATGTGGAAAACGAACTTTCCCAAAGATTTCGTCTGGTTTTTTTAATGGAAACTGATTCAAAATGCTGTTTGGGGATTGCATAAGGAGTGTGAATGAACTGTTCAAACTTTTTACAACATCGACATGACTTTTTATACAACTGAAAGATAACTCAACTAAATAAATTGTTTAATTCAACTGTACTGCCAATTTAATGTCATCCATTTTTATTGAAAAAAACAATTTGCGTAGAAACTACTGTATTCAAAATATCATAAGAGAAATGCGGAATAGTTTATGATGAACTACGAATTTCATAATTCTAAAAGTCAAAAATTCTCCCATATTTCTGTGTTGAAATCACATGTTGTTCAGAGAAAGGTCGTCTTCAAAAAACAATATTATCATTCGCTGACAAAATTAAATCGTTTTTTTTTTGTAAACGCAATGACTTATCAGTACAAACTGATCAATTTGTCCTTCTACCCTTGTATAGATGTCACTTTTTTCAATTTTGAGTCAATATTGTAGACAACACGCTAGTTTCAGTTCATTTCATGGATTCTAGTTGATACGACCGGACTTCATTTTCATTCATCGAGATTGCGCAAATGCAACTGACATCGAAGCAACATGTCAACATTATTATTAGTAATATGCAGGTTGTATCGATCAGTTCAACTAGACGGATATTCCCAACATGTACTATGCAATAAAATATTCATTAAAAGAATTGCCGACATGACTGAAAATAAATTACTCGATTAGTTTTCGAATATGATTTGACTAATTTTCCAACCATTGTTCAGATGTGAATAGGAAATGTGGCTTTGGAAAACCGATGGAAATATCGATGAAATCAGACCGATTAATCTGTGACATATAAAATCTGAAGCAACGTGTAGGGGGATTTTTTTCGTAGATATCAAATTTATTGATATATTTTTTCAGAACACATGTTAGTGATTTGATATAATCCTATCATTGATTTTTCAATCTATAAACTTTCGTAAAGATCGCCTATGAAATGATATCATCTACAATTTCACAACCAATTGTGAATACTTGAAACACTGGTCAGTTACACAGACATTTCAATTGAAATTCTCGAATATGCTATATAAAATTGAGGTCACTACAACTTTTGCGCATCGTTTGAATTCCTATGCTAAACGCGTATATGTCTTGATTTATTCTGATGACTGTTTTGACAAGATTGAAGGAGTCGAAGTATTATCGAGAGTATTCTGAAAAGTTTTCAGATTCAGTGGGATATTTTCATGGTTGTTTCTGAGTACTTGATACAATTGGCAATTTGATGGGAAAAAATGTTGACGAAACCATTAGAGAGAAGTTGTCCACCAAGGTAAGACGAACTATTTAATCTTAAGTGTTGAATATATATAGTTGGCACCCCTGTTCATTTAATTACCCCCCCATTCAGCTTATTTACAGACTTTCTATACAGTGCATTCCATTTAAAACGAGCCACCCTGAATAACTTTTGGTACAACGATTTTCAGGAAAAATGAAAAAGCACGTCGACAATAGTATACAGCGGGACACATTTGATGTTACAATTGGTGTTTCTGTTTTTGTAAATTCTTGAGAAGCAATGGTTTATACGCTTCGAGAACGGATAGAATTATTAATGAGTTTGTACTACCAGAATAGAAATAGTGCTAGAGCTGCTGTCCGTATGTTCAATGATAATCATCCAGGAAGAAATTACGACACAAATACCTTTCCGAATTATTGAACAAATTTATGGAAACTGGATGTGTAGACAATAAAAAGCATAACCGTTCAGGAGTTGTCAACGATGAAGCTATTTCTATTGCAGTTTTAGGGCACGTTGGAATAATGAAAAATACGCAATATCCTACTAAGTAATCTCGAGAATCAAGAATTAGTCGTACAAATGTTTTCAGGATCCTTCATAAGTAAAAATTTCATCCATATAGGATTAGACTAGTTCATGAATTGAACGAAGATGATTTCGATAGACGTATCGAGTTTTGTGTAAGTCTCACTATACGGATCAACTTGCATCAAATTTCTTGTATAAAATTAGTTTTTCGGATGAAAGTACGTTTAGTTTGAACGGAGAGGTGGATCGGCAAAATTGTCGATATTGGAGTGATTCATTCATTCATTCATTTCAAAAATAGTAACCATCATACATGTATGAATCCTCATTTATACCGTCAAGTTCATACCCAACTACCTAAAAAACTGAATGTTTGGGCGGGAATTTTAGGTGACCACATCGTAGGACCTTTTTCATTTATGATAATTTGACTGGTGGGAAAGATTTGGATATGTTGGAGAATCGAATAATACCATGCATCAATAGGGCAATTGCGGAGGATATGAATTTATTCGAAAACGAAATAGTTTTTCAGCAGGATAATGCACCTCTTCATTATGCAGCTCCAGTGCGATAATTTTTGGATGATCATTCTCCTGGTCGCTGGATTGGCAGAAGAGATCCTACAGAATGACCACCTAGGTCTCTCGATCTCACTTCTTTAGATTTCTTTGTATGGAGTCATTTGAAGTCTTAAGTGTGTGAGATAGAATCGACAACATTAGAAAATTTGAGAGAGAATATCATGAGGCATTGCAGAGAAATATCTCCCGGGATTCTCAACCATGTGAGGGCGGCAATGGAAGCTCGGTGGTGCCATTGTTTTAGTTAGTTGATAATGGGATATATCCCGAAACCGGGTTTGAAAATAAAATGTCCAGTGGAAATTAGTGTTTCCATTCATTTCTTCAAAGTGACCATTTATTCAGATAACTATCTGTCACGCATTGAATTCTACACGTGTAAATCTCAGACATCTCCAAAACATCGTTGTCAAAAAAGCCACACATAATGATTCGGAATAACCTTGCCAGCATAATAATACATCAAAGTGCCCGGCCATGAATAGGAACTGGATAAGAAAGATACAAATTGGCCGGAAAACATATTTGTCTCGTGTTTCTATGCGGCCATTACCAACGTATCCCGACCGCTCTTCCTCTCGTCAACTCCAAATAACGACTCGAAAAAGTAATTGATATATTTTTCTTCCAATCCCACGCAACAATAACAACAAATGATTTCCTGTTGTCGACATGTTATTTTCATATTGAAAATATCAGTAAATTTTCCATGGAATGGTATTGGGAGTTGTTAGGGAGGTATATTCAATAATATAATAATGATAAGATGTTTATTGATCCAAATCAGGTACTGTGGATGATATTTGATATTTTTGTATTTCTCTTTCATCTGATATCATGAATAAAATAAAATATAGTTTAAAAAAAAATAAAAAACACGCTTTTATAACACTCAGAACTGAAACGTAAAAAGTAAATGTTTATATAGGCAGAAAATAATAATAAATGAAAAATTTTAGTATCACTGTGAAATAAGCATGGGGTGCTCAATATACAAAAATATGTTACGAAGCGCTCCATGCTTTTTTCACACTGATACTAATATTTTTCACTCATCATTAATTTCTACCTATATAAACAATTTGTTTTCAGCTGTTAGTTCAATCTGTTATAAAACTGTGTTTTTAGTTTTTCCAAACTATATTTAACTTTACACTTTTCAGTTCTCAATTTATTATTGATTTTTTTTTATTCTTACAGCATATGAGAAGCCAATTATTTAATTATGCCGATCCTGATCAGGATAAGAAGACAAACTCATCAAATCATCGTATTGTCACCAGTTCTTGATAAGTGTACAAAGTTTCAATGGACCTTTCCACGCACTATGAGAAAATACTGTAATTAGGAAGTATAAATATTCTAATATCATTTGGGATTTTTCATTTATTTTTTCTGACCGCCAGTTTTTCTATAATTTGAAATAAAAGGGGTTTCGTGCCGTCACGTTCATCAAAATTAAACTTGGCAACGTCATATAAGTTGCACACCATGGAATCTCAAATTATCATTACTTCTGGATTGTGTTCTATGATAGTTGTCATTTGATACCAGATGGGTTTATATGATACAAGATAGATACTAGTAGATCAAATCTGTATGCTGGAAACTATGAGAGAAAATTTGCACGAGTTTCAACCAATGGATAAAGCTACTCAGCTGTCAAAAAGCATATCATTGGTTGAAAACTCCCGCAATTAATTGCATGAAATGAAAAATGCGAACTGCAAAGCGACTTTAACAGACTCTTGAATATTTTATTTTCTGAGGTTGAAGCGGTTTTCAAATTCAAAGTTTTGTTGTTTGTGTTAAGTAATTTCTGTATTCCTTATAACCGTGAAAATGTCTAAAAAGTGCTTTGTATCCGGTTATCTGAACACCGGTTAAAACTGAAATGACTGTATGTGTTCTGTGGTAATGACAACTTCATTATAATTTGCGGTGTTGCCAACAGTAGTTTTTCATCAAAAGGCAGGTTCGTTCAGAAAATTTGAAAGTTACAAATAATATAAAAATTTGCTTTTACGTAAAAATGTTTGATGTGTTGATCCAGTGACAAAATTTCAAATATTTCTCGATGGCTTGTAATCAGCCAGTAGTTATATTCAATGGGAGAACGATATTTCCTATTTCGGAACGTGGACTATGGTGGGGGATGTTTCCAATTAACGTGACGTCAGAGGCACACTTTGAAATGTGATATTTTTCTTAAATAAAAAAAAGTAGAGTGGCACTCGTTGATGAATAAACATTTTAGACTATTACCAATCGATTAAAATGAGTTTTGCCATTAATTTTTTGTAAATGTAAAGGTCCATTAAATCTATCCATTTACAGTGGGTCAAAATCGAGTGAAGAAGAGTCAGTTACAAACATATATACAGGTGGAGCTAAATAAAAGCGTGTAAAAAAAATGTGTCAAACTTGTGTTTACGAATCTCCCAGTTTTTCAGACAAACCCCTCGAATGCAGAGCTTGAGCTTACGTACGAGTGAATTTCGAACAACCTCCCAAAATGCCTAATACGTAATATCCCCCTCGACTGTATAGTGAAAAAAAATCTTGTGTTCAATCACTTTTCTATCTGTAACGATTCTTCTACGAATTTCCAATTTCCAATCATTCTGTACTGGATAACTCCATTTTATTTTGAGATACCCCATCGTGCAAACTGTTAAATGCCCCTTGAGGATGACTGAGTAGATCCGTGTATTTGTCGACAGGGCTCAGTGGGATACATCCTGGACTGAAGCATAACCTGGGAATCGACCAGTTTTCTGAGAAATGCAGTTTTTACACTGAGAAACATGTTTGTATTCTAACTAGGTGAAATAACGACATTTATCAAAAGAACAAACTTCTCAATAAAAAGTAACACACTTGGAATTTATCTAATGTAGCAGAACCTCAAGCTTTGACATATACAGGGTGTGATTTAACGTCCCACACTTCTGTCAATGACGCATGAATAAAAGTTTAATGTGTAATTTCGAAAAATCACCGACTTATGGTTACTGTCATCGTCCGAACATCAATTGACTTGATCAGAGCTTCGAAAAACCATTGTTGACTCACATTAAATGTGAGGACCTACGATATTATCTACTATAATGATTGTAGTTGAAATGATATGAATATTTACGAGAAATAGCCGTGAAGAGATCCTTCGCCAAATTACCGAAAATTTTATACCGGCGGTCCCGCCAAAATTTCGAATTTATTCTGACCTCACGCTCTCGTAAGTTTATAAGAACAGCGTTGCTTTCATTGAATTGTCACTCGAAGTTAGTATTCGAAAATGACTATGACACTTTCCTGCTGAATTTTAGATCTCGATAATATCAACTGATGATCAACAAATAACGTAGGTAACATTTTCAACTACTTCAATTCGTTATGAAATGAGATTATACATTAGTCATTTACGGGAGTACAAGAGGTTAGAAAACCCTCATCAGAATGTCCAAAGCCTCTGCTAAAACTTGCTGATTATCTAGATCCTATGAAAACACTACAATCAAGTCGTCATTTAGGGTCATCTTCAAAGTATACTTATGTGTAGTCTGGTAAAGTAGAAATTGTTGCTTGACAAAGTCAATCTGTGAATTTTTTCTCAGTCTACACGCCTTGGCACCCTGTTGGCGGTTTCCATTTACCGGGAAAATTGCTGCCTGCCTAGAAGTTACAAGTCAGTCGAAACGAGAGATCGTTTCCAGGAAGTTATTTTGCGATGTTTTCTATCTGGGAATAACAACCTAGAAAAATCATCTCCGTGAACGGAAATTGTGGTGAGCGATCGTTAAAGGGAATTCCGAGAAAATATGCCACTCACTTTCTGCTTCCGCACTTTCATCTACCCGATGATGGTGTATTGTTGGTGTCAGGATGGGGATGATAATACAAGTGATTAGATTGAACGTCAGGGATATATCTTCGGTGTAGTGTTGAATAATCGGTCCAATTCATCCAATGTTCAGAATCACATTTCAACCTAGCAAGTATAATGATTGAAATGGAAGCGAGATACTATCGATAACTAGCAATTGAAGAGTACCCGTAAGGAAAATGAGATATATTCATGAACTAGCTAGTGACTCAGTTGATTTAAAGCAATCGATTTGTTTCGGTTCAATTGAAAATGATTTTATCAATATTTCATATTTCATTTGGAGAAAGACAATGCAGTAAATGAATCATTCATCAAGAGGAGAATATTTAATAATTTTTTAATATTGTTGTAATGGAAATGATATAAATGATTGAAGAATGGCATGTATTGTGTTGAAAATAATCTGATATTTAATTGTTCACTAGTGCTTGAATGAAACTAGTAATCCAGTTGCTATAATCAAAAACATATCCTCCCAATGAAAGTAGGTGTTCCTCATCCCCACTCTTTGCTCTTTTTCTACACTGCACTGGGGCCAGATCAAAAATATTGAATTCAGAAACAAGTGCAACGAGACCATAAAATCCACGAAAGAGGCCAACAGTGCCAAATTACGATCAAACCTTTTTTGGTTTCGGTTGTTTTGGTCTTTTGCCAAAGTTGTAGAGGCAAATTTCTTATTTCGCTTATTCACCTTCCTAATTACAAAAAATGTTACACTATCAAACAACGCCCTTGAAAAAGCTTGGAACTCACTAACTCTCAGGCACATCGCCTGTAGAAATTCAAGAAGAACACCAATTTCCTCATAATTTCTCTTGGTTCTCACTATTATTTCTGAACATTATAGGATTTACTTTTTCATGGAAAAAACGCTACATATATTTTTCTATTATTAGTTTCGGAATACTTTTCCTGCTTGATTTATTCCGGTTTCATCGTGACATTTTCTGAAATATTCGTGTAAAGTGCACAATTTCCAGATTTCCTGGTGTGTAGCGTAGTCATCCCCCCTCTCAACCCTAGAGGCTGAACAGCTGATGTCCTCTACATCAATAATCTAGATAGCGACGGAGGTGGTTGAGTTCACCACCGCTGCCGTCAAGGGTGAAATAGGGCCACTGAATTTGGACTCCGCTATTGTCGATTAATAGGGTAACGCAAAATATCATCAAGTATGTAGATATTAAAGTATGCATCATTATTTTAATACGTACAATTATTATTGTATATTGTCATAAATTGCCCTCACTTCTTGATGCGGATGCTCACTTCAAAAAATCATGGTGTTGTTCCGAAACTATCTACTCTGTAATTAATTGAATAACTGGCTGAAGAGCGTATAACTCAGCTTGTCTAAGGAATTGACAGTTGAAGCTTAATTCAGAGAGGAATTTGTAGAAAAAACAATAGCTCATGTTTTACCACAGTTTTTGTAACCAGCTGTTTCCATTTGGTATTTCAATTGGCCATGGTTTGAGTTAGATCAGTAAGAGGTTTGCGAATAATATATAGTATAATCGATTCATGTGACCAAATATATCATCGATGTATATAATGAACAAAAGTGTTCCTAATATTGATCTCTGGTGTATACCGTATTTCACTTTTGAGCTAACTGATAAGGTTCCTTTAAGAAATACTGATTGTGATATGTTGAAGAGGAAAGTTTTGAAAAAAATACTGTTACAATATACAATAATTAGAGAAGAGTCGTCAAAAGCATATAAAAGTCGAACAGAACTAACAATTAAGTATATATATAAAATTAATTTAGTAATTCATCGTCATACATTGTAGATAATAAAAGTCATCTGTACTATGAGTATGAGTGAATTTTTGCTCAGTATATTATTTGCAGTTGTTCTGTGAATTCCTGAAAGGTATAGCAGTTCATTTGAAGTAGCAGTTTCTTCAGCCTATATTTAAACATATGAGAACTGGGAGAATCCTTGATATATTCAGGAAGAATATTGTACAATTTATAACCGTTAAAATCTACACTTTTTTCGTACAATGTGGTTCAATTAGCATTTGACACGAGAAGACCCTTGGAACGAGTATTGTGGTCATGTTGATATGGTCGAAAGACTGATTTATGTCTAAATACATATGCACAACATTCTAATATATATTATGTGCTGGCGACTGTCAAATTATTCATTTCTTTGAATGCATTTCTGCATGACTCCCTGTATCCAAGTCGAGCAATTATTCTTATTGCATATTTTTGGATCAGGAATACCCTTTGCACGGCTGCACCAGTGCCCCAGTTCAGAATCCCATAAGGAATGTGGGAATGAAAATTGGCGTGATATAGAGTTTTCAATACATTGATACTACAGTGATTAGACATGAGAATGCATCGATATGAGAATGCCAAGAGAGTTTTCGGTCCAGAATAATTCCCAGCATATTTACTGTTTCAACTAGTTCTATAGTTTCACCGTTTAAAAGTATTTCCAAGTTGCTTAGACCGCGATAAGAGAATAAGACGATGTTAGTTTTGCCTTTCCATTAATAGAATCTTTGGTGGAGTGAATAAGATAAAATATGTAAAACATGGAAAAATGTTGACGCTCGAAATCTCTACCGACGTTTCCCATCTCTTGGACCCCAACGCCTCCATGATCCCGTAACCTCAATCCGCCCTTTCACACACGCACCCACCGCCATCGTCGTCGCAACATTACAGGGATGATGTATGGCTAATTATCGTGGATAAATGTTAGTGCCGTTGGAACTATGAAGTTTGATAAATTTCGCCTCCTGTAGGACCACGTACGACAGTGTTTATCTATTGCGAGTTGTGGCCAGAAAGGCCCACTCGGTTTTATGGGTTGCAGGAAGATACTTGTTTGGGTTTAATTGTTTCCAAAACAACGGTAAGTTGTCCTTGGGGTGATGCTCTCTCGCCAGGGGATGTTGATGGTGATGACGAAAGGGATGGTTTTGGTTCATTATGGATTTGGGCCTGGCGAGTCACAACAAACAATATTTTACAATGAGTGGGAACAAACAAAAACAAAGATAAATAAAGTACTGTATATTCTGAAGAAGTTGTAAAGAGTACCTAAATCAGAAATAAAAACAAAACACAGTGTCGAAACAACTGTATGCCCCATCACAATAAATTGAAAGGTTTTATTTTGTCTTTATACTTACGTCAGTTGAGATGATTTTACGGGTACTAAAATACTAAAACTATAGTAAATATTTCAACATCAAATGAAACTTATATTAAATTGTCCAACAAGGTTTGGTTAATTATTCTTTCTACTAGACTGAATGAATATTCTACGCTATGTTACCAGACTTATTATACCGTTAGCGTAGTAGTGTTTTTCTCCCCCTAACCAACTCGTTACTGCACTCTTGTTAGGAAAATCACCAAGACATTTCGAATTTTGATAATTACAATGAACATTTTTGTATAAATAGTTCACCTCCAATTCAATGCCTGACTGGCGAAAAATGTAAATAGCATGGGGTGGTGAATGAGAGCTCATTTGATAGGTGGTTTTATTTTCCATTAAACCGTGCAAAAAAATTAAAATTTGCTCCATCTATTCTCTGGTTATTATTGTTTCAAAATTACGAAAATTAACTTAGCGCACTCATCCTTCGAATTAAAAATCGGCCTAGAATGATATCAAGTTTGGTGGGATTTTTTTGCCATATGCTTGGATATTAACTGTACATTTTTGTTGGTGTTTTTGTATTGTTTTCAAGATGAATGGTCAAAACAATAAACTGATAGCAAGGAGAGTGCGAACGATTGTTATTTTTGTTAAGGCTAATCACAATTATCATGAGACTGTACGAAAGTTCAAGTAACGTTCTCCATTGATATACATTATTTCGAACAGTGAAAAAATCTCATTAGAACGGCAGTGTGCAAAGTATTAAACGTTCTGTGCAATGAACTACTGGAAAAGATAAACCAAAAAAATCTACAAAGAAACGCCTGAGGCTATTTCATCTAGAATCTTTGTTACCAAATTTTTTTGAGTAACTTTTGATGATAATAATAATAATAATAATATACTCCCTCATAAACACTCGTTGAGTGTACCCAAAGGCATAGCCTGTGCGGGTAGAGGACTGCTATTATTATTATTTGCCGTGGCGACTTACTGATGTTTCAGGTGATGTATTCACTTTTCAGCTGTAGGAAAACCCGGAAAACCTACAGCACCACCTCGGGTGGTCGGTGTGCACTCCAAGCTAGCACCAGACGAAATTGGCATCTAGACAACTCACAATACACTTGCTTTTCAACAAGGTATGCGGTCGCCTATCGAATCCGATATAAAGTAGTTGAGAAAAATTCTCGTACCTACATCGGATTCGAACCGACTATCGCTATGCTGGAGTTTCGAACGGCCTGTGCATTTGACCGCTGATCCACCGACCACCGATGATATACTTGATGCTTTGAATCCTTTAATTAGAGATATTTTTCCAGAAGTTTCTATTTTTTAAAAGCAACCGCTTCATATTCTTTCTGATGTTCACATATTCTTTACCCGCTATCAGCCTCATCGACTACTGGTAAACAGATTGGAATTGTGATTTTGGTCTACTCCATGATCTCGAGTACTTCCAATCGAACTCAAGAGACCTGCTTAGGTAATACGGCGAAGATGATCAGATCCAACCACGCACCGAGTACCATCATCTCGACGATCCTTTGTCGCATGTTCGAATCGTCTCCGTCGGAATTGACGCGAACGCCCTCGTTCGCTGATCCTATCATCATAATGATGTTAACCGCGCGTCTGATAATAGTTCCCTCTCGACTCCATTCAATATTGTGCATGCTCTAATGTTACCCGGAATCCTCGACTTGCTACCTTCATTAGGGTAAACAGTGAACGCAGCGTAAGTGCATGTTTGTTAAATAAGTAATTTAGCAATTTATGTTCTTGAAGTTCGCCGCCGCAAACTTCGGATAAGCTCACCTGAAACGGAACGTTCCAAAATGGTGTTTCAGTTTCGACATGACGATGTTAGATAATAGGATCGATATGCTCGTGAGTGGAGGGCAGAGTTTACGCTTCAAAAGTTTCAGCGCCTACGGAGGTGTATGTGGAATTTACGCGATGATGTAGCTTGTTGTGTGGAATTTTTTTCAAAATTAAATTTGCTTCAAGGATCATACAGTCACATTTGTAGACGAGAATGAACAGGAGAACCATTCTGTGAACTTTTTTTTGAGCACCAATTTGCTGTCTACATCTCGTTCACGAAAGATTATCGGAGTTTTGCTATCAATGCTATCCAGTTTCTCGAAACTAATTGGGGAACTTGTTAAAAAAAAGGGTAATAGTTTTCCTCAACAAATACGATATTTTGAATTCTCACCAATATGGCTTTCAATCATCAAAAAGTACACAGGATACCATATTCTCATTTCTGGAAACTTTATGCCTGAATCTGAATGACCAAGACGCTGCGGCTGCGATATTTCGTGATTTATCCAAGGCGTTTGACTGTTTCAATCATAAAACACTGCTCCGAAAGCTAGAACGCTATGGTTTTAGAGGTACTGCATTAACTTGGTTCAGTTTGTATTTGGCTGACCGTCATCAGACAGTGTTGCTAAATGGAAATGGTTCAAGAGATGGGGTAGTGAGATGTGGCGTACCACAGGGATTTGTACTGAGCCCACTTCTCTCTTTGATATACGTCAATGATTAAACTGAAGTGGACATACGATACTACGATCCTATGTCATAACAAGAACGGCACAGATCTTCATATCCAAATGAGTGCTGATATAGAAAAAGTGAAAGAGTGGTGTGATGCCAATCTTTCATCTTTTAATATCAGGAAAACACACATTGTTTCATTCAATTGTACCCTAAATGATATCAGTCTAGCAAATGGAGTAATCCCCAAAGTTTCTGACATCAAATATTTAGGACTACATATCGACGAACAATTTGCTTTCGAAGGTCAAACTAGTCAATTATGCAAGAAAAAATATCCACAGATTGTAATACATTTCTGGACCGGCAAAATTCAGGATCCACTAGTTTTATTGGTATTGAGACCAATTAGAATTGTCTATTGTTCCATCCCAGGACGAGATCTTTGCCATATAACGCGAGAAAATAGTATGCTTCTTGGTGGAATATAAAAAGAGCTAAGAGAGAAGAGGTTGTGGTAGGGCACAATACTTTCTGTAACATACTGCTGTGCAAACTTCAACAGTACGGATTTAGAGGAAATACTTTTGAATGGTTCAACTCGTTTGTCTTTGTTAGAAAGCAATAGGTAAGACTAACAACATCTTCAAATACTGCAGAGTTTAAATGTGAAGAAGGCTCTGTACTAGGTTCTGTTTCATTCCTTTCATACATAAATGATCTGAACATGTTACCGATTTCTGGAAAATTCACATTACGATACCACCATACTATGATGGCACCTAAACTCTGACATGGTTAAAATCCAGAGTTGATTAGATTCTAATTTACTCTCTTCAAATTCTAGAAAAACAAATAATGTTATTTTATTCAAATGCTGTGTACCAAATGTGCATATAGGAAGTCAACCGATAGAGAAATCTCCAGGTTGTTGAGAACAAAACAAAAAATCTATTGAGTGATGAGGTCTACTACAGCTTGGAAGAATTTTACGACGATAAACTTCAGCTTAATGTTTACATTTACTGTTATTGTTTGTTCACATTTTCAAATGTATTTATAGCAAAAGTATTTAATTAAGGCTCAATTTTGACAGAACACAATATAAGTTCATTGATTTACTGTGAATTTTATACATGTGATTGTCAACAAGGGTTTTTTCTTATCTACAATGAATATATTTCTCTCTCTCATCAATAACAGGTTAAACATTTTGATTACGATTCTACATAAGCTTATCGATCTAGTATTGGTAGCTCATAATGGCTTCTTGGATATTATAACATCATATAACAATGTTTCAGCATTTTTTTGAATGTCCTGATCCAAGAAATATATTATTATATTATCGTAATATCGTAATAGTTCATAGTTCATATACATATATGTTTTCCTTATTAAACTTATTTGAATTTTTTATACCCACAATAAACTTATCGTTATCTTATATTTCAGAGAAAATTATTTCTATTCCTAGATACAATAAAGATATATATTTACCTGCATGGTCTGAAATAAGGCAACTATACAGGGGTGATTCAATTTGGACATTATTTTTGCTTCTCGGTGGAGGTTGCGGATGACGTAGTCTTCTTTTATCTGATTGACGTCCATAACTTTGATAGCAACCTGAAACAAGAGATGGATTAGAACTGACTGTATGATTTAATGGATTTAATTGAATTTTCCGCAGTTACAACTACCAATTTAATGAGTAGTTTATTAAAAAAGTAATTTGATTCAACCAATACGAGTTTTTGTATAAAGTTACTCTCAATTTGAAATTTTCAGTTCCCAATAGCATTCAAACTCCTAGATATCATATGCTCTTTCATCTATTCAGTTTATAGAATCGAAAATGTTCTAACACATCCCAATTATCCGCATGGATAGAGGGTGAATCGAAAGTAAATAAAAAATGCCATTCCCATTCACAGCGCATCCAATGAAAAATTCACAGACGAGGGGCATGAAGTGCTGAAGTGGTTCTTTTATATTCGAAAGTATTTCTATTTAGACGGCCGTTTTTATGCGACGAAACGTCGAAGCGGAATTTATAGCCAGATTAGGCACGTTTGATTAATTTTATTGAAGTAATTTTTCGGCTCTGCAGCTTTATGCAGCCATCGCTTGTTTTGTATGAGACCAAATTAGTCGCTGTTGCAGGTGATATGGAGAAAAATATATTCAGTCGATTAACCTTTCGTAAACATTCGAACTAGTTCGAATATATTGTGCCAGAGAGGTATCAACAATGTTGAATGAATACAGGGGTACCCTTCTCTCTAAGCGTTTCCACAAAGTGGAAAATAAAGGCAAACATCTGTCAGAAAACAACTACTTCCCTGGCTAATACCACGACGGACATTGAACTACAACTGACAGATATTTGTGCAACGTTCTTCAAAGAAGACCCAATTGCAAGTGCTTGTCTCGTAATTAAACAGAAAATTATCCTTCATTTGGCTGGGAATGACCACCTGCAGACATGCATGTTTCGAGTTTATTGCCTCTCATCAGTGACAGGGTAGGTCGGACAACATTATAGTTGTGCTGTCCCTGCCAAATGAATAATAATCAACAGTTTAACTAATATTTCCCCACGGATAACACCACTATCTGCAACCAAGTTGATCGAAGCGCCATCCGCACGGAACAAGACAAAACACTCCCAAGCAGCACAGTCTCCGGGGAGAGAAATCTGTAAACATTCGAACGAGTTCGAATATATTGTGCCAGAGAGGTATCAACAATGTTGAAAGAATACAGGGGAAGTTGTTTTAGTCCTGTTATAGTTTGAAAAGTCTAGGAAATATCGAGTTTGTGCCTTTCAATGAACTCACGTGTGGGTAAAAGTGAGTGTGAGATTATTCACCTCGGAAGATTGATTGGTATTTTCCACTGAGAGAGCTATTGAAGATTCATAGAATTTTAAATATCACAATTTTTGGATCAATATGAACCTAATTGAAAATGAGATACATCGGAACGCGAGAAAAATTCTTTAAAACTTTCAGAACATTCTAGTACTTCAGACACAATATTAAATCAATTGTGGATTGTAATTAAAAATTCCACCAGGTGCTTGAACGAACAAAAAACTACAATTTTTGAGGGTTATATTAGATATAACAATTACAGAAATCAATAATAGATTTCAGCTGAAATATCAGCTTTTAGATCCATGATACATATGGCATAATATAAGAATCCCTCATCAAACAAGGCTCTTCAATAAAAAATAAAAATTATAAAACAGATCGTAACAAACAACCGAAGACCAGTTTATAACTTATTGACAAAATGATAAAGAATAAACACCAGAAGACAGAGAACATATTCTTAAAGTAAGAGTGATTCTATTCAACGCAATGCCGAAAAGAGATAAACGGGAAAATCTGGTATGCATAGATTTGAATACTGTGAATATTAAGCAGCCTACAGGCCAAATAGGCAGCTATTTTTACATAATATCATTAGCATGTTTTGTACAATCAGGAATCAGAAAAATATAGACATTCACAATAAATAGAAATAACTCAAAAATTAGTCATAGGTTCTACAAAGAAAGAGGAATGAAATTAATGAAAACGTTGAAAATGGAAAAACTGAATGACAAAAATTTTGAAACCTTTAACTACCATGTGTGGTCCCCGGACATTGGACGTCCTCTACAGGAAGCCAGGTACTTCATAGAAAGTTGTTTTGGTATAATAAATCGAACAAAGTTTGAATCAGAGAGGAATCAAATAAATGAAAAGAATTAATTCCTACTACGGTCGATATTACCCTTTTTCCCACACCTTTCGACAAAGTGAAAAAATGAGGCAAATATCTGACAGAAAACAACTACTTCCCCCTTCGGACATTTCATTACATCTGTGATGCTTTTGTGCAATGGTCCTCAAGGAGGACACTATTTGCAAGTGCTGATTGTTATAAAGCCATAAATGAAGGATGACTTGCAAATAGTGTCCTCCTTGAGGACCATTGCACAAAAGCATCACAGATGTAATTCAGTATCCGTAGAGGAAAATAATTGTTTTCTGTCAAATATTTGCCTCATTTTTCCACTCTGTGTAAATGTGTGGGGAGGAGGGTAATTTCGACTTCAATCGGAATTATTTCTATCCATTTGTTTTAGTATAATAATTAAATCAACCATGAGTTGTAGATACATCAAGAACTCATTATAAACCTATGTTCGGTCACTTGATATGGTGTAGAAGTAGAAAACGTTTATAACAATTACACGAAAAAAAATCTGTGAAATTAAATAAAAGTGATAGTTTTATTTTTTCTTCAATTCAACATGAATTTCCACGAAATAAATAAACCGTCAATTGAACAAATCAGGAATACTGAAAATATTTGAAATTCATCTAGAAGTGTCCAAAACTGTTTTGCATTATGAAATTTTTCTACAATTTCTATAAATTTGTATTATTCTGAGAAAAAAATAACAAACCAGGCTATTCTTGCTTTGAAACATCGAAATATAGATTCTATTTCAACTCTGACTTCATTTACCCTGAAAATTATTAATATATTTCAAAATACAGGGTGTTAACAGTTTTTAAAAGGAATAATTTTTTTTCGTAAATATCTCGATGATCTTTCATCCGGTTTTATTGAAATTTGGCAGTGTTATTAAGGGTCATAAAGGGCTGATTAGCCCTAACTATATCAAAAGTATCATGTCCTAGGGCGTCCCGGAAGGCACCGTAACCAAAATTTTTTACAGAAAAAATGTGCGCTACTGATTTTTTGTCAATTTTCAAATTTTTTTTGACATTGAACATCCTAAAATTACCATTTACTATGTCTACAATCTTTTCTGTTATGCTCTGGGACCACACAATAAAACATTTCCCCTGCTAAACCATCGAAAAATGGGGTGTTACTGCTATTTTTTCCATATAGATGGTCTATTCCAGCCTTGGAATTTTTATCAAAATTAATGCAATAATAATAGTAATACGAAAACGACACCCTGTATCTTGAAAACAAAGTATTACTGGACCTATATTTTATATGAAATTTTCGTCTTAGAATCACTCCCTTCAAGTTTGGTGACGTATTTACATAACACCCTGTATATCGATTATTCGTTGTTTGTCAAAATCAGACAGAAAAATGACAAAACCGCAAGGGTGTTTACGGGGTTGCTAGTTTGAATACAAAGTAAAATAAAACAGAAACTGAACAATTTCATTCACTTGATCATCTTGCCTGCTAGTGGTTATACAAATTTTTCAACAAATTCATAATATTCTAGTACCAATTTCTCAGTAATTGGTTCTGCTCATTTATGTATGCCCACGGACTGAATTCGTCCCGGAAGAACGTCACGCATAAACTCGAGGTTCCCGTCCCTCGTCTGGTTGGCGATTATTCTCGAAATTAATGAAACGGAATTGTTTTTGTCTTCCGCGGATTTATTCAGATTGGTATCTCGAATCTTGAGATTAAGATAATATAAAGCGATGGGCGGTTCGATTGGGATTGGATTCGCAGGTCGGAGTTTTATTGACGTAGCGGCTGCGGTATGGGCCTCCTTTCAGATTGAATTGGGCCTTATCGGGCTGACGTATTTTTTCTCAGATATTTGGGAATATAGCCAGGTTTACTGGTGGTATCTGCTAAAGGTTGTGGGGGACATTGTTAGTAAATCTCGGGTGATTTATCCGACTGGGGGTACAGAGAAGAAGTGATGATAAGCACAGTGCTCTTGCTGAAGAACGGAGTTTGTTTGATATTTTGAGGAAAAGGTTATAGTCCTTCGTTACTGAAGAAAGATAGCTCGTCAACTACTACTCTAGTGTTTTTGATTTTTCATATTACTGTCAAGACTCAATGGTTTACAATGTGTCATTGAGAAATAGAATGAATGTAAAAAAGTCGATTATGGAAAATTGTAACTGTTTCATAATGAAGCCAAAAAATTTGCGAAAAGTTCAGTTTTTTCATGGTAATAAAAACGGTCAGTTATCTTCTATCATTGTTTTTCTCACACAGTCATCACTTTCAAGTACCATCTTCTGAAATTCATCGAAATTATTTATTGCCAATGAGTAATAATCATAGCACACACGAAATTTAGGAAATTTGTTCTAAAACTAGGTTATTATGAACATTTTTCTAATATGAATGGAATTTGATGCTATATTTTGGCGAAGGAGCCGGCGTAAAAAATTCGAATATATGGCGAAAGCGGAGATCAAATTGTAATTTTCGAAATTCTCAAGCATAATCGTTATCAAATATTTTAGTACGATCTTTTCAAACATTCCGTCTGTAGTAGAAGGTAACAGTATTTTTGATGATTCGATAGCGGAACTCCATTGCAGAATACCTCATTAATGTCAGGTATATTTTTGCATATTTTTACTGGAAGTGTGAAAGTAAGTAAATGTTTTTCGAATGCCTCCACATTTTATTCTTTGATGAAGAAAACGTGGTGCCTTATCAGAAGATTAGGAATAATGGGAATGAGAGAGTGTATTGATATATGTACATTTAGATACATTAGGAGTTTCGAATTCCGACTACGATCAAATTAGGGTATTTTTCAACAAGAGAAGAAAAAACGTATTTCATCTCGAGAATGAAATGCTATTTTTTGTACTACAGATGTTGTTTATGAAATACTGGAATTTCGATAGTCCATATAAATTATAGTTATAGAGGTTCAAATATAATCGTGAAAATGTTTATAAACTGTCAAACGAAGTGACGTTCGTCTCTATAGTGAAAAACTATCACTTTCATGAAGGGTTACCGATTGAAAAAATGATCATTTTCATATACATGAGTATATTTCCACGAAGAGGAAAAATAAGGCAAATTTCTGACAGAAAACAACTACTTCCCAAACTGACACTGAATTACATCTGTCATTCATTTGTGATATGTTTCTTAAGGAGGACACTATTGCAAGTGCTGATTGTAATAGAGCCATTGAATGTTATCCTACATTTTGTCGGAAATGGCTACCTACATATATGCATGTATCGAGACTTTCTTCTCTCATCAGTACAAGGATGAATCTGACAAAAAGAAGTCGTCTTGTTTCATAAAATTATATAGGTAATGGAAGTCCGAATCAATTAACATAATGATTCGGGCTCAAGTAACTTTTTTATGACCATAGATGACATAATTTTCAATCCAGTCTAATTACAGCTAAGAGACTGTGCCTCCGCCAAAATTTAAAATACATAAACCGGCTCTTTCGCCAAAATATAGATTTTAATTTCTAGTACAGTAAATCTCGCATAGAATTGTATTATCGAAAGTGTTCCATTACATTTTGAACATGTAGTAGATAATTATCAACTCCACATCCTGAAGAATAATAATAATGCTAATTGATTTCAATGAAATAATATTTGTTTTCATCGTTACTGGCGTCCAGTGTCCCATTAACCATTAAATGCTTCCGATAAATTATTCATTTGATCATAACTCAATATCGAATGTGATAGAAATGATATTTCCTTCGGAAGAAATCATCTACCACCAGTTTCCAGAAAATTTACATCTGCCACAGCTATCCTGTATTCGGCTTCCTATTTGTCGGTCGACTTTGAATTTAAAATTTAATTCAAGAACCAATAAATCCAAATCCGGGAAGTCCCCAATTAGATTGGCTGTGAAGCAGAAGGGAATTGGAGTGAGACTGCTATTTTCTAGCGATTTTATCTCGGAATTTCACTCGCATCCGCGATAATAAAACCGGATATTTTTTTTCGACTTTTCAATCAAGTCCCGCGTGCATGTTCGCGTATATGAAGTTTCGTTCATCTATATTGCCCCGGCTCTAGAAATCGAAGGACGTGAAATGAGATTTTTCACGTACTTTTTTGTTGTACGGTCTTGGAGAGAGTTGAAACAGTAGAAAAAGTTGAGAAAGTGGAGAGATGGATATTTTGTTATACTAATAAGTGTCAGGCGGAAACTACTTGAATAAAAATCAATCGATACAATATCTGTTTGAAAAAAAAATTCTGTCAAGAAAATTTCCACAAGGTAGCAAGTGTTCATTTTTATGAAACGGCAAAGTGTAAAAGAAGAAAAAAATATTACAGCTGCGAAAACTGCTTTGTTATTTACATGGTAGTTATTAAATGGGAGTGGCAATAATTTACGAAACAAATAATGATAATGGCGGGCGTACTGTTTATAATAAAACTCAAATATTGATTTTCACAAAATTTTGGTTTATGAAATAGTGACAAAAATTATCAAAAGAATTGCAAGACTAAAATTTCAGTAAGTGAAACACTTCAAATTTTTCCTGAGAGGTGGGATTCAATGATAGGCTATAAAGAAAAATCGATGCAACATATTTTATCAATCCACGTATACAACTCCATCCAACTTCGATAGATTCAATTATATTGTAAATCACCCAATCCCAAATCTATTGGAAAAATCAACGTCCCTGCCCCATCAATCAAGCTGGCAAATGATAGACGTTAACAGAAAAAGGGGTATTTTATAAAACAAAATTCCACACAAAACCCGTAATCTAGTAGAGTGTCCCGAATAGATTTTCATTACTTTTTCCATTTCCTGCTTCCGCCTTCTCCCAATAAAAATCCATTACGGATCATTACGTTCCTGACAGCCCACATGCCTTCCGAATACTTTTCAAATTATGTAGATAGCGATTGATAATTATGAATATGTGTGGTTGGGCCTCTGGCGGAAACAGCGATCCCTCACGCACATTTCGTGCGGCTTTCGCTTCGAATGGAAAACCCAAGATTACGGAAAAATCCATCAAGGGTCATTGTTATTTATGATGGATGTTGTAGAAATTGCTTTTTTCTATCTTGTGGTTCCCACGAAAAAGAAAATATTCCTCCCTCGTTCATTTGTGGTTTCATCGGCTGATACTGGAGCTTCAGAAAATGAAGCGGTACAAAGTTGTGTACTTACTAGACTTGAGGTTGTTCCTCATGAATCGTTGATGTGAAAATTATGATGGTATCCCAATGGGACAAGCCTCTATACCGTGACTTTTTGAGATTTATCGGCAATGACTTTGAAATAGTTTTGGGTTCTTTATCAAGCTCTGTTTTGTTTGAATTATGATTGATTTACTTTGTAGAAATTCACATTTTTACAAGGATTCTCAAGCAGGCATAAACTTTGTTTTTTTTTTCACCTAACATTGAAAATCTCAATCTCAACTGATGAAAACATACAGGGTGTCAATTTGAAAACTTTCCACCCTCAATATCTCCCTTCTAGTAAATAATATGAGGAATCTAAAAAACAGGTCTATTTCATTTTCAAGGGGAACACTTTTGAAGAATATTTGTAGCCCTCGTGGTTCAAAATCCTAGGAGGGGTAGATGTTTCCCTTGGAATTTTAAATGGGAAGGGGGATCAGGTGGTACATCACTTTGATTGGCGTTCAATTTTTATTCCAATGGTATCATAACTTATTATTTTTTTATGAGCATTTTCCGAAACTAATAGAAGTAATTATTAGAACTCGCCTATACTGATTTCATCAGAACTGGTAAGAATATTAGGTGGTATCTACTGTTCCAACCCATTATTAGGGGTAACATTTAGCCATTAGCTCCAAAAATTTAACATCAAAAAGTAGTCTAATAGTAAAACGTAGATGGTAGTAAAGTTGTGTTTATTAAATGCTGATTTATTAATTCTCATCGCAGAAATTTTACAGATAGCCTCCCTTTTTTGCTACTTCTGCTGAAAAAGTTTCTATTTTCGGGCAAAAAATTGTTTAGCAAATTTGAACGATGTGGTAGTACTGTGAATACAGTTTTACCTATTGGGCTGTTTAGTGATTACTTTAAAAAGTGTATAGAAGTGTAAAAATGGTTTACATTCTTCAAGAAAGAATTGAAATTATTGAAATTTATGGAGAAGTTGGAAAGTGCGCACGAAAAGCGGCACGTCTTTTTAACAGAAGGTAATGAACTTTTGCAGGAGGATCTGCTACATTTTCAGGAGGACGGTGCTCCACCTCATTATTTTCTTCCCGTCAGACAGTGGTTAAACGAGGGATTTCCGGATAGAAGGGGAGCAGTTGAATGGCCTCCGAGATCACCAGATTTAACTTCCTTAGATTTTTTTCTTTGGGGGCATCTTGAATCCGATTTTTAAAAATGATTAATAATGAAGAACTAAAAAGACGAATTACAACAGCATGCCAGTCAATTCCTATTGAAGTTTTCCTTAATGTTAGAGGGGAATTCGAATACAGACTCAATTACTATTTATGGATTTGTTTATTTATTGCAGTCAATCATGCCACTTTTTTTGACATTATTATTGGAAATGCCCTTACTTAATAAGCAGAACATTGAAGTTTTGACATTTATCATCAGGTAGGACGACCAAAATGAAACAATTTCTATCTGATATATGTATATATTATTCTGAAATAATAGGTTGTTGGTCGATGAATAGACGAATCAAAGCATGTTTAATTCCATCCATAATGAATGAGGAAATTCCCAGCGTCAATACAGGAAATCCTCTTATATGTCGACACGCTTTCGACCCGTACCACATATTAACATCCCTTGAAGGATCGGACAGTTACCAATATACACAATAAATCGCTCTCCAGTTGCGCCATGTTGTTCAATAATTGCTGTTTACGTGGAACTGATGACACAGTTACAATCCGTGTACGATTTTGGTACAGCTTGGAAACTGTGAGCGGTCGCCTAGCAAATAGTCTAATGGTTATGAGATATTTGCAATTCCCAAGCAACGCGAGATGTTTCGTTGAATGGAGGGCTGTAATACTGATGATTTAATACAGATTTTTCGAAGAATACGATTCTCCAATGCCTCAAAGTAGTTATTCCGCATAGTTATGTATTGAGTTGTTCTACATGATGTCAGTGTTAATGCTAAAATCATATGTGTATGACTTCAAATACAATGCATTTCATTTAAAACAAGCCACCCTGAATAACTGTTGGTACAATGATTTTCAGGAAAAATAAAAAAATACGTCAACAATAGTATACAGGGGGACACATTTTGACATATTCACATTTGATCTAACTTTCCCTTTTGCACCCCAAGAGCATGTAACCGATTATTTTCAAATGGATCATCCTATGTTGTTTCGCATTATCAGATGCTCCTTGATAAGCACATTTCAACAAAGTATTAAACATCGGGAGCTACAAATTATTTGAGTTGAAAACGAGCCGCCCTGAATAACTTTTGAAACAATGATTTGCAGTAAAAATTAAAAAACAGGACAATAATTATACAGGAGTCCACATTTCGTTCTAGAGACAAATATGGAAGCAATAAATCAGAAAAAGAGATTTTCTATTAAATTCTTGAATCAAAATCTGATGACTTGACAATGAGAAAAAAAATCTATAGTTAATGTTCAAAAACGTTTCCACCAACTTCCATACAATGGTACAAACGAGCTTCCATTGCCGCCCTCACATGGTTGAGAATCTCGGGAGTTATTTCTCTACAATGTCTCATGATATTCTCTCTCATATCTTCTAATGTTGTTGATTCAATCTTATACACTTTAGACTTCCAATAACCCCACAGACAGAAATCTGAAGGAGTGCGATCCGGAAACCTTGGTGGCCATTCTGTAGGACCTCTTCTGCCAATCCAGCGACCAGGAAAATGATCATCAGAAAATTGTCGCACTGGAGCTGCATACTGAGGAGGTGCATTATCCTGCTGGAAAACTATTTCGTTTTCGAATAAATTTATATCCTCCTCAATTGCCCTATTGATGCACGGTATTATTCGATACTCCAACATATCCAGTGAAATTATCATCGATAAAAAAAAAGTCCTATGATGTGGTCACCTGAAATTCCTGCCCAAACATTCAGTTTTTGAGGTCGTTGGGTATGAACTTGACGGTATAAATGAGGATTCGTATCACTTCAATATCGACAATTTTGCCGATTCACCTCTCCATTCAAACTAAACGAACTTGTTGTTAAGAGAAATTGTTAAAAAAAAATTGTTAAAATTGTTATTTCCGTCAACCAGCTGCACACCCTTAAGTGTACAACCCTCAAAAGTCTTCGAAACACTTGTCCGAGCTAGACGCAGCCCTTACCTTTTAACGTGTGATGCCATGCACGAGACCGATGACCATGCTGGGAATCGAACCCATGACCCTTAGGTTAAGAGACAAGCGCCCATAACAATAATGATTTGAAATGAGCCAGAGTCGAATGAAATTATGTTATAGGCAAAATCATATCATCATCTAGTGAAGTATTCAGATTATTTCAACAGTGTATTTGAGTCGTATAATCAGTCTATCGAAATTTGTTGTTGATTATCGACCTCTCAATAAACAGAATCGTAACAATACTTATCATACCACAAATACGACCACTACCATCCGATACTGTACTGGAGTATTTCAAATTACTAGAATTCGAATCATTCAGCCAAATACTTCAAACTTCCCAACATTGATTAAATGTTTAATATCAAATCTGCCTAATGAGTATTTGATGAAACTCTAGCGATCTGTCGAACCGATGAATTTCCCATATTTCGGTTGATTCACGATGTGCAGAACTAGAATTTATTGCAATGAAATCACTGATATACAAATGCCAACTACTGATGAATGTAGATGTACGAAGTAATAGAATACAAAGCTTAATTGTCAACCAAATAGTGTATTTCATATACTTGATCATCAGACATTTGGAAGACAAACACATTTATTAGAACATCTTTTGTTGAGAAACAATGTATCTGCGTATTTGGATAAATTTCACTAAGATATGTGCTACGATATCAAAGTTTCGGCATTTATTTCTGTCATCGCAGGGATAAAAAAATAAAAAAATCAGTTGTAAAAAGAAATTTAATTGAAACAATTTTTTTGAAATTATTTGTAGAAATCTCCAGAAGTTCATAATAAGATCAGGAATATTTACGAGATAGACTTGAAAGCGGGTGAAGAAAAGTTCTATGCATTATGGTCGATCACCGAAAAATAATAATGATAATAATGAAATAATAACAGCTCAAATGGAATAGACAAAAATTGGTGGAATTTTCAAGTTTTTGATGTTTGAAAAATGCTCTCATGTTTCCGAGAAGCTTTGAAAGACGAAAGATGAAGATGTAGAATATATACGAGTAGAAATATACAGTGTGACCCATGTGAAATGTAAGCACCCTTTGAAAACATATGTTTTTTAACCGATTGGGATGAGTCCACTACGATATCAAATTTCATGAATGAGTTTTCATGTCGAAGAAATTACTTACATCAATAAAAATGTTTAATAATGTTAAATATGAAAAATGTTTAGTTTGATTAAAATTTTGAGTACACCGCTGAATTCAGTCTCACTGTTCAAAACTTCATCGAGATCTGTTTAGAAATAAAGAAAAATTTAATAATAAAACTTTAAGTTGTTGTTTAATGGAGTTTGAGGAATATTTTATTAGATTTCATTTCATTATCTCATAATTCTTTCATTGATGAACAAAATTAAATAAATTTCGTTCAATTATAATACTTCAATACTTCCGGATATCATTAATATAGATAGGATAAAAAAAATTATTGCTTATTTTATTATTTTTTCCGATTTTTAATCCTTGAAAAATGAAAATAGTTGACCCTGAAAATTGAAATTCCCTCATGAATGTTTATATCGTAGTGAACTTTCTCAGTGTTTACCCAATAAAAAAAAATCATTCCAATCGATTGAAAAATGCGTTTTGTAAGGGAGCGTCTATTTTGAATGAATTACACTGAAGATATGATGAATTTTGATTATTTGAAATTTAGAAAGATTTACTGAGAATCTGACAGATACAGGGTGTTTATTAAATTAGTAAGTTTATATGAAATGATAAATAAAACTTCAACTTCAATACCCTGTAACTTACACACGATACATTTGCGGATACATATTCATATTAACTTTATTTCTTGAAATCAGTCAAAGATTTGCCTTTTGAAGTATGTATGAGAACTTAATGAACACTCTGTATATTTTAACGATCGTAAGGGACAGCAATTGTTTTCCGTTGAAGATTTAATGGTGAATAATTGAAAATGTTCATATTCTTTCATTATTAGTTAACGATCACGAAAATTTTCATCAACATTCCAGACCATCAATAATAATAATAGACGAATGCATCGTTTATTACAAGTCCTATGAAGCGTCGCGATCCGCTCCAGCTTCCACGTAATACCCTGACCCAGAAAGATGTAACACACTTGTCATAATAGCGGGCACGTACACGAAGTTCGGCGGTTCATCAAGAACATCTCATGCGCAACATCCAGGCGAGCTGTTACTCTAAAACAAAGGTAATAAACACGCATCAACTTTTCCGCTCCGACTACTTTCAATTGCGCCTACACGGATGGAACGTCTTTGAGTTTATGGAATACGATGGTGGTGTCAAGGATCCGCCGTGTTGCCGAAGCTGCGACAGGGAGGTCGATGGAGTTTTCCAATAGTGGAACTATTTGGTTGGGTTGGTCAGTAACAGATTATTCATGGTATAGAAACAGTGTGTCAATCAAAAGTTGCAAGTAGGAATATCCCGGATAAGTTGACATAATTAGATTTGATGTTATTTTCCGCTATCGCAACCCCAGAGCATGTCACCATTTTCTTTATAATTTATTTATTTATACTGCATACAAACAGATAAACCTTTTACATGTATACAGTTTGGATATATAAATATAAATATTGTAAATAATATGACATAATTCAAATTTAAATAGGGTCAACTTATAAAACTAGACATAAGTAATACAATTAGATTTTAAACAACACTGGAATATAGATTAGTTCTCAAAAAATATCACATTTCATAATCAAGTAGAAATTTATATAAATAAATGACTAGTCTCTTAAAATTGCTAGTATTTGAGTTTTCTTCATATTGAAGAAATCTATGTCATTTTCGCTGTTTTGCATCAACTTATTTGCAGCTATCATGCAGTATTCAATTGGTGAACCTATATTAAATATTTTAAAAGTGGTTTCTCTACGTCGCAGTCTTCTGTCAAACATTACAAACAGTAATGGACCCAGTATGGACCCTTGTGGTACCCCTGAATTATTGACAAAAGGATTTGACTGGGAATTGATGAATTTGACTACATTTGTACGATTTGTGAGATAGGATTCCAGAAATCGGATGATATTTTCTTGAAATGAGTATGATTTTAATTTTTGTAATAGGACATAGTGGTTAACTCTGTCAAACGCCTTAGCCATATCAGTATACACAGTGTGAACTTCAGACTCTTGAATTGCATTTGCTACATAGTTACTGAAAATGGCCAGATTCGTAACTGTAGATTTATTTCTGATAAAACCATGTTGTTCGTTAATTAAGACTGGCTCTACATGGGTAATGATTCTATTGTATATTGTTTTTTCAAATATTTTAGATGAAGATGAGAGGACATTTATAGCACGATGGTTTTTTATTTGACTGGTATCACCAGATTTATGAATCGCTGATTCGTCCATTTTTGAATTGGTCTGGAAAAACTCTTTTCTTTAAAGATATATTGAAAATAATTTGCAGAGGTGTACAATGTATATCTGAATATGGATCACTCTATATTGTTTTGCATTATCAGATGCTCCATGATGTGAAGTTTTCAACAAAGTAGAATACATTATGGTCTGAAGCTCATAGTTTGGAAGCTTCATAGGTGTTTTTTTGAAGTTTTGAAGTATACTTCAAAAAAGTCTTATTTTGCCCAGTTGAGATCGAATTCGATATTCTCTTCATTTTGTATTTGTCTCATTATACAATAACTATTACCTACCAGGTGAAGTTACAATTGGCGTTTCTGTTTTTGTGAATTCTTGAGAAGCATTGATTTATATGCTTCAAAAACGTATTGAAATAGTGAGTTTGTACTACCAGAATGGAAATAGTGCTAGAGCCGCTGACCGTATGTTCAATGATAATCATCCAGGAAGGAATGTACGACACAAATACGTTTCGGATTATTGAAAAAAATTATGGAAACTGGATGTGTTGACAATAAAAAGCATAACCGTTCAGGAGTTGTCAACGATGAAGCTATTTCTTTCGTAGTTTTAGGACACGTTGGACTAATGGAAAATACGCAATCTCTCAATAAGTTATCTCATGAGAACAAATTTCATCAATACAAGATTAGACTAATTCATGAATGAACGAAGATGATTTCGATAGACATATCGAGTTATCGAGTCTCACTGAACGGATCAACTTGCAACAGAATTTCTTGAATAAAATTTGTTTTTCGTGAAGGTAAGTTTAGTTTGAATGGAAAGGTGAATCGGCAAAATTGTCGATATTGGAGTGATACGAATCCTCATTCATACCGTCAAGTTCATACCCAACGACCTCAAAAACTGAATGTTTGTGTAAGAATTTCAAGTGACCACATCATAAGACCTTTTTTTATCGATGGTAATTTGACTGATGAGAAATATTTGAATATGTTGGAGAATCGAATAATACCGAGCCTCAATAGGGCAATTGAAAAGAATAAGAATTTATTCGAAAACGAAATAGTTTTTCAGTAGGATGGTGCACCTCCTCATTAAGCAGTTTCAATGCGACAATTTTTGGATGATCATTTTCCTGGTCGCTGGATTGGCAGAAGAGGTCCTACAGAATGGTCACCAAGGTCTCCGGATCTCACTCCTTTAGATTTCTTTTTATGTGGTAATTCGAAGTCTAAAGTGTATGAGATAAAATCAACAACAGTAAAACATGTAAGAGGGAATATCATGAGGCATGTGGTTTGGTAAGTGATTGAACATCTTACAGCCTCCATAAATTACTGAATTTTTAACCAGGTCAGTGATGGAATCGGGAGTTTGGTGTTACCAGCTTGGCGGGTGGCGTGATGTGTAGAGGCAGTATCAAATTCGTGATATACTGTTGATATTTAGTGTTTAACAAAAAGGGTTTTGCAGGATTCACGAAATCTTGCTTTTCACATATATCCTATTACGCGTTTTTGTAGTAGAAAAACCGAGTCTATAAGGTTCATATTACACACCTCCCATTATGGGATTTCATATCTCACAACCTTGGATATGATATGAGGACAGTTTTTTGTTCAAAATTGAAACATGCTCTGTAATCTATTTAAATACCTAGAAATCTTGTATTATTTGTGTTTCCTATAACATCATCACCCAAGATCAGCTCACCTAATCCACATTTGAAAGTCATTAAATTAGTTTTTGCCATGTTTATAGCTGACTCATTTGAGTCGCACTATCTTTTCATCTCACACATCATCCTTGATAATATCAAGAAGTGTTTCGGAATCTTTGTTATGCCAGAATATACTCGTATCATCCGCAAACTGGGTTATTTTTCCTGAAATGTTAGTTCTTGCCAAGTCATTTATATAGAGTAGGAGGAGTATTGACCCCTGAGGTACACCGCATTGTACAGGTTACTCATTGTAGTATGTTGACGTTTTCACAACTTGGCTTCGACCTGACAGATATAAATGAATAATATAGCGGAAGTATCTAGAATAATATTTCGGCAATTTCGATTTATGAGATCCATTAGTTCTTGAATCGAGGCTGGTTGAGTTTTATAAGTAATAATCTAAGGAATCAGATGATACCCCACATAACATACGATTTGGCAACACTACTTCGGCCTTTTGCCAAAACTTGGGCATTTGCGAGTTTGCCCCGCTGACGAAAAATAATTATTGCTGTTTGCGAACTTCAAGTTCAATGTAGTGTGGCGAAAATTTGAATGGTGTAATGTGCGATAAAGAGAGGAAACCACCTGCGCTCATAGGATGGAATGAACTTTCTTTGAAGGATGAGGTGGTTTCTCAGTTTAATGGGAGTTTGTTGTTGATATGATGGTTGTAGGCATGATGTGAGACGTCGGGGATTATCTACATCGATTATTCAATAAAAGTGTGAGAAATTTGACGCTGTCAATGATTCTAAGAGGTAGTTTACGTCCGCGTTTTTTGTGTTAATTACCAGGTTAATCTCCCCAGCGGCCACAAAAATTCAATTCATTTCTGTCAGCAAAATCCAAGTGGTCAAGATATGGAATGGTAAACATTTCTAAAAAAACGAATACTGAAAGGATATAAACGAGTAAGTGAGGCTATTATGCCACCCAACTTATCCTCGCTACTCAGGATTCGGGGTAACGCACAACAATAGTATGAATAAATCCACTCTTCAACTTCAAAACGCTCCGTGCACGTCTTGAGAGAGAACTCCGCAAAAAGTTTTGGCTCACGTCAGCCTTTCATTCATCATACGAGCAGTTTGGCGCCCGTCGCACCCAGCATTTTATTCAAATTGATCATCGAAAAACATAAAAGGTGTCGTTGAGGAATGAATTCATCGGATGTATTATCAGGAGAGGCAGCTCCTGTAGTCCCCCTGAAAGGTCATAGGCGTCACTTGGATTTCCACATAAAGTACATACAAATAAAATAATATTGCTGCAGGGCGGAGTTCATTTTCCTGATGAAGCTATCTCTAACTTCATCGGGAAGATGTTCTTCCACTCAACCCTAGAAAGTGTGTCTTCAATCGAGTAGTACATGAATAATACATAATAATAATAATAATAATAATATAATTACATTTACAGTTATAAATAAGTGATGAATTACATAATATTAAAGAGTAGACGAAGAAGTAAGAGGAATTTTGCTAACGCCAATCGATTCAGAATTATAAAATTAGTATGATCTGTGAATTTGAATAAAAAATATTCACAGACGGATTTTTATTTGAACTCCTTAGCAGATTTTTGAAAATTTTCAACCCGCGAATGCAGAGGTTCATGAAATCTCCATTTGACTGAGAATCGACTTCAATTATAGTGTGTATATTCAGAAAGAATCAATTTTTTTGGATTATAAGCAGAAAAAAACTTTTTGAAAATGTTTCCGAGGTGTATGACACCATTCAGCTCCAGATAAATTTTTCAATTCGAGAACGGTTGAAGTGAGAGGAATTTTGCTAACGCCAATCGATTCAGAATCATAAAATTAGTATGATCTGTGAATTTGAATTGAAAATATTCACAGACGGATTTTTTTTTGAACACTTTAGCAGATTTTTGAAAATTTTCAACTCTCCACTGCAGAGGTTTCGTAAAGCGCCCATGAAATCTCCATTCGACTGAGAATCGACTTCAATTCAAGTGTGTATATTCAAAAAGAATAAATTGTTTGGATTATGAGCAGAAAAAACTTTTTGATAATGTTCCCGAGGTGTAAGACACCATTTAGCTCCAGATAAACTTTTCAATTCGAGAACGATTGAAGTTGGAGGAATTTTGATAACGTCAATCGATTCAGAATCAAAAAATTGGTATGATCTGTGAATTTGAATCGAAAATATCCACAGACGGATTTTTAATTGAACACCTTAGCAGATTTTTGAAAATTTTCAAATTGCGACTCCATTTGACTGAGAATCGACCTCAATTTTGGAGGGTATATTCAGAAAAGATCAATTTTTTTGATTATGAGTGGAGAAAACTTTTTCAAAATGTTTCCGAGGTGTATGACACCATTCAGCTCCAGATAAACTTTTCAATTCGAGAACGGTTGAAGATAGAAAAATTCTGTTAACGTGAATCGATTCACAATCATAGAATTAGTATGATCTGTGAATTTGGATCGAAAATATCCACAAACGGATTTTTCATTCAACACCTTAGCAAATTTTTGAAAATTTTCAACATGCGACTGCTGAGGTTTTATGAAAAGCCTATGGAAACTCCACTGATATGTTCGAAGGCTTGTATTGTTAAAGCTTCTGCTACTAGCATTTTCATTTGTTCATTCAGTTATTCCCAAATCTCCCCTCCCCTGTCTCCACCACTGTTCGCTGTTTGAATATTTTGATACACTTCCTAGTTTAACTGATGCTTTGCTGCGGCTCACCCGGAAGATATATTGTTCCCGAAAAACAAGTGAAAGTTTCACTCTCTTTTATTTTCAATGAAAATGCTAGAGCCGATAAAAAGAGAATTCAAAAGAGAGCTTGGCGGTGATTTATCATCCGAATCATTGTAAATATAATTTGAATTCGTTAAAGTTTGAGTAGGAGAGAATAACAGCGGTAACAGAGAATGGAAGTTTGTTTGGAGGACTTCACATCTGAGTTGTCTTCAAAAGACTGTTTATCGAGTCGAAGAAGTTGGTTATTTGTTAACCCTAATTGAAAGTTTCGAATGCAATCATTCCCGCTTGAAATATCAATTAATATCACATTGCAAACGGCTTGATTATGTAGCTGACAGCTACAAATCGATTCATCGTTAAATGAATTCCTGAGAGTATAATTAATATCAAAGGAATATTATCAACTTTATGAAATGAATACATTGCGTAGATATATGAACAGTTGGATTGTATTTGCTTTATAATAATCAATTTACCAGAGAATAGTTGGATCTGAATGGATATTCATTTCAGTTGGGATTGTAATTGATCAAAATTGAAGTCGATCCTCAGTCAAATGGAGATTTAATGGCCTTTTTACCGAACCTCTGCAGTCGCGAGTTGAAAATTTTAAAAAATCTGCTAAGGTGTTCAGTTAAAAATCCGTCTGTTGATATTTTTAGATCAAATTCATAGATAATACTAAATTTGTGATTTTGAATCGATTGGCGTTAACAGAATTTCTCTATCTTCAACCATTCTCGAATTGAAAAGTTTATCTGGAGTTGAAAGGTGTCATACACCTCGAAAACATTTTCAAAAAATTTTCTCTGCTCATGATCGAAAAAATTGATCTTTTTGAATATACACTCCAAAATTGAAGTCGATTCCCAGTCAAATGGAGATTTCAAGGGCTTTTTACCGAACCTCTGCAGTCGCGAGTTGAAATTTTTCAAAAAGCTGCTAAGGTGTTGGAATAAAAGTCCGTCTGTGGATATTTTTGATTCAAATCCACAGATCGTACTAATTTTATGATTCTGAATCGATTGGCGTTAGCAAAATTCTTCTTACTTCAACCGTTCTCGAAATCATTTTCAAAGAGTTTTCTCTGCTCATAATCCAAAAAATTGATTCTTTTTGAATATACACCCTAAAATTGAAGTAAATTCTCAGTCAAATGGAGACTTCATGGGCTTTTTAGAATCCTCTGTAGTGGAGAGATGAAAATTTTCAAAAATCTGCTAATGTGTTAAAAAATAAATCCGTCTGTGAATATTTTCAATTCAAATTCACAGGTCATACTAATTTCACGATGAAGAAAAACTCAAGATCATCTCCACAAATTTAATATAACCACCAAATGTTAGTGCTGTTAGAACGATAAATGACTATCGATCAGTTCAATGGTTTCATACTAGTACATGTTTCGAACCTATATAGGTTCATCATCAGATAAGTTTAAAATTATGGAGAGAAAAATTATGTAGAAAATTATTAAAGAAATAAAACCACATGATTCCCCAAGGAGTTATGCGGGCACTGAAAAGAGATTCTTAACACCTTAACACCGTTTCAGCCACCAAAAGACCATCTTCTGGATTTTGGTCCAGGAGATGATCACTTGAAGATGGAACACGGCGATTTGGTGTTGAGATGAAACAAAATCGATCCAAAAGTTATTTATGTGGGCACATTTTTCGACGTTACCGCTACTCTTTGCGATATTTCCAAATCTCTCTAGAGAGAACACTTCCTGAGAAGATACTCTCACACAACACACTACGCGACCAGATGCTAATCACCGAGATGAATTGCAAATGGAGTTCTAGTAAGCGACTAGACCACAGGGTGGTTAAACCGCTAGGGCGTCATCATCGTACGCATCGCGTACCCCAATTATGCAAAACTGTCATCGTTATTAGATTATAATTAAGGAAACGCACTGTAATAATGGCGATACCCGGATGTGAAACAAAAAGACATCGTAACGCAGCTTCCTTTGTAGTGCGCCGGGCTAACGAGTTTCTAACAAGAACTTCATGCTTTGAAGTCAGGAATTAGTTTTGGAAGCGGACCACTAATATGGAGTAGGCTCTTCACTAGAGCAAAGAGTAACTTGAAGGAGGCTAATTTGTGACGGAAGCTGGAGGTCGTCGTTTATTTTCGATATGATGACTGCCGATTCATGTGTACATAGATGTCTAGGATATGTGTAAAAAAACATTACTATTACTTTTCATGATATTTATTGGAAATATACGGGGGTTTCAAATTAAGTCGGCACCATTGCCAACTCCGTTATTATTGATGCTACGAATTCGGTTGAATGGGCAAACTAGTAGCATTTTCAATGGCCTTCTCGATGCCGAAAACAGAAAAAATTGACAGTCGCGTTTTCATATTTCATATTTCATAAAATGATATTTCTTTCAATGGAACACCCTATATTTTTTCATGCATTTCGATTCGTTATAACATTCTAAATAACAAATCTCATTTGTCTTTTTTTTCGTTAAGGTGAAAATAAGACAGTTTTATGAACAGCTAATATTTATAACAAACGGATTTGATAAAGCGCTACAAAATATCGAGTAAATGTTCAAAAACACCTCCTTCTGTTGGAAACATATTTGGGCCCTTCTATTGACACTACGTGTTGCATTCAACACAGTTCGGCCATCAATTCTATTATTTATAGTTTCAATATCGTTTTTCAGTTTATCTACATTATTGTTTCATTTTGTACACCTCATTTTTCAGAAATACCCAAAAATAAAAATCTAGAGGTGTCATGTCTGGTGAGCGAGGGGGCCACTTAACAGGACCATTTGTAGCAATCCATCTGTTTCCAAAACAGCCTCGCAGCATTCTTTTTACGCCACTGACATTTTGTGCTGGTGCTCCATCCTGCTGAAAATAGATCATCAAAAAACTCTTCCAACACTCTTGTTAATAAATCAATGTAACGGGGTCTGTTCAAAGAACCATGGTAGTGAAATGGACTGAAAATTCTGCCTCTAAATAGACAACACAAACATTAATACCAAATCGTCTTTGCGGATTGTGGGTATGGACTAGAAATGGATTATGTCTACTCCAATAATGAAAATTCGTTCTATTATACATCCCACGATTTGAAAAATTAGGCTCATCACTCCATATAATATTTCTATAGAAGTTTGGATCTTGTCTGCATTTATTCATAAACCACCGACAAAACCCCAACCACCAGGTTCTAGAGTTAACTTATAAGGAGAAATCTTATGTTTCTTCAGAATTCGTTGAATACCAGACAGTGAAACAGCTATTTCTCTAGATAAATCTCTGATGGAATTATTTGGATATACCTCAAAGTAGGATAAAACGCAATTTCTATATCTTCAGATATTACAAATCGTTTTTTAGTTCTCCTCTTCTCAAAAACTTTTTCATTGTTCCTGAATCGACGAACAGCAAAAAAACGCCGATTAGGTAATTCACGATCGGGAAATGAATTACTGTAGTGTTAGAGTGCTTTTACGCTATTTTTCTGGCAAACCAAGTAGGATTCTAACATATCACATTTTTCTTGATGAGAAAACGGCATTTCGAAAAATATTCGAATAATAGTCAACAGTTACAATAATTTATGACATTGTCATGATATACTTGAGAATATTTGACGAATAATTTATCAACAAAATTTCAAGGCAACTTGATTGCTTATAATAATTATGTTTTATCGAATCAATCACATTTTTTCCAACCACATTCATTCATTTCATACTTGCTCGTGGACCAACTGTCACCTCACGAAAACAAAACAGTATTTTAATCTCTTTTCAAAAATATACTATTCTCTTACGGATGCAGCTACGGATATTGTCTTAGACATAATATACTTGAGCAGTGTTCCTCAAAGAGAATACTATTGTAAATGCATCTCGTGAACCCGATACACTTTTGTAGAAAATTTGATGTTTAATGCAATGAAATATTTGGATTCAGCATGAAAGTCGAGTCGAACCGAAACAGAAATAAAAAACCCATTTCATTCTTTCAACATTACACTTTTCATTCCACGATATTTTTTACTGTCCCATAAATATTTTCTTCGTCCTTTCTTGGGCACTTAATTTTTCGTTTGCAGAAACGATTACTCCGAAGAAGAAGCCCTGACACTTCGTGCAGCCCAACCCATTCCTCATAATAAAGTGAAAATTGGCTATAAAAATATAAAAGTTTTAATACAAAAATAAACCTTGACTATCCGACCATAATCCGTCAAGTCCGTAGCTCGAAATAAAACCGCAATAGCAGCGAACTTTTGTGCTTTATGTTACCGATAGCGGGTGCTCCTCTGTTCCAGTGCGAGATTGATAATTTTTATGTTGGCCACATGAAAGGGATAGTCCATGGGCCAACGGTTGTAGAAGGATTTGTGGAAATATATTGGTATCTCAAGAAAAAATTTTAAAATCTGACTCTATAAAAAATATTTTTATATTAATATTGTTTTCACGTTTCAATGGGCTACAAGATTTGCCTTTGGTTAAAAGAACACGTTTGGATGAAAACATTATTTTAAAACTCTCCAGCCTAACGAAAAAAAGTTAGGGAAGATTTCCGGTCACATAATCTTGCCGGAAAATTTCCATACCGCCCGCTCATAACGCCCTAGGGCGATGAGTGTATTTATAGGTAGCAACCGTATCTAAGGTAATAGCTATTTATGTACCAAGTGCGTTATATAGATCCTAACGTCCGGAGGATGATATTCACCCGAGGGCCTTAGGCCCGAGGAATGAATGTTGCCAATGGGCGTTAGGATCTAGTAACGCTCGTGGTGCATATAAGAATTTATTTTTCACGAAAGAATTATCTCAAACGGCTTTGTTTACTTCATAAATTTTTTATTTTTCACGGAAAAATTATCTTAAACGACGTTGTTCACTTCATAAATGTCTACTCATAGTATTTACTGTGTTCTGGTCGGCAATTGAGCACAAGTGAGCTTCTATGCAATTGCCGTGGAAACATTGAAGAGGTTGCTAAGGGTTGTTTATTTAATGAAATGACGCTGCATTTTTGTAAAAATTAACAAGCTTGTTAGTGGAGGGAACTAAAAACGGTTGTGTTCATAATAATTATGGAGATCCCACAGAATGTGACGCTCAAAGCTGAGAAAGCGTTAGGAAATCTACTGCCTGTGAAATCCAAATACATATACGAGAAGGAGTATGGCTATTTTTTTAAATGGAATGATGAAAACAGAGTGAATACCGTAAATGACATACTTCCAGGAACTGGTGAGATTATCTCATTTTATTTATTTTACATTATTTCAGTCTGAAAAATATAGTGCAAATAGTATAAAGATCAATTACTCACAGCTGAAATCAACATTGACTGTTGAAGAAAACATTAAAATATCAGCATTCAGTTAACTGATGACTTTTCTGAAAGTTAATTCAAAAGGATACATTCCTGAAAAATCAAAGGTGTTGGAAGGTGGACAAGTATTACTTTTCATAAGAAAAGTTCCAGATGATACTTATCTGCTACATAAAGTTGTTTTGGTAATGGGCGTATTTGGAGGCTTAAGACGTGACGAAATGGTCAAGATGACAATTGATGACATTGAAGACAGAGGAGCCGTTTTACTGATCATGTTACCAGAAACCTAAACCTGCACCTCAAAAAGTTTCACCATTGTTGAAGAAAGCGAAGTAGGAGCCTTGAACTCAGTTGAAAAGTACATTGCATTACGACCAAAAGGATGTAAACAACGTAGGTTTTTTTTAACCTAAAGAAATGATAAATACATTGAGGTACCTGTGGGTAAAAATACTATAGGAAGTGTTCCCTCTACCATAGCGAAATACCTTAATTTGGAAAACCCGAAAGGTTACACCGGACATTGTCTACGCCGAACGTCGTCAACGCTTCTTGTTCAAGGTGGTGCTTCCTTTGAAACACTAAAACTACATGGAAAATGGAAGAGCGGTACGGTAGCGAAGAGCTATATTGAAGAAAGTATCTCCTCCAAGAACAAAATTGCTACAATGATAGCCCGTTCCGTTTCCGAAAAAGAAAATTTTAACGTTCCGAACGAAAGCGAATGCACATTGAGGAGTTCATCATCGGTCATCTCACAGACCTTCGAACTTGGTACTAATTTTTCAGGAACATTCGAAAATTGTAATATCTATTTGAGAGAAAATAATAAGTCCTTTTTTTATAAATAAAACTTCTCTGAGTAATTAATTTATTGAACTACAGAAGAAACATTTAGCGGGCGTTATGATTCATAATATCCTCCATAACACGCCGGGCGTTATGGGTCTGTTAATAGCAACCGTTGTCAAGGTATTATAAAGCAGTAATGGACAAGTGAAAAATAAAATTAACAAATAATGTACAAGTTATTGAAAAATAAAAATTTTTGTTCATAACTCAGTCGCAAATGATTTTCAATCTCGATCTTCTTTGGAAGCTCTCCTAGCCCACCGACTGATCCCGATAATTTTCACGCCGGCCACATAAAAAGTAATCGTCAGCAGTAGGAACGGCACCGAGTCACAATCGTCGTATAAAGGACTTCATCAGGACCGCCGCGGTTCGTGGAAATGCATCCAAACGGTTCCATCAAGAGTGTGCACATATGATGAAACCATAAAAAAGACTTTTCATAAGTTTTCCTGGCACGGAGCGAGCCGGCATATCGCATACATCGCGAGCTGCATGTCTCTTCGGGGTGTTTTTCATGCGGAATCGCCGTATATACGAGCGTACGTATCTGGAGTAATGAAATCCTACAATGTTCGTCGTATTTCTACGTTCTCCAATTTATATAAGTCATAATTCATATCGCGTCGTGATATTCTCGGGTGGAGATGAAGCGGGACAAATTGTAACTCTGGGGAATGATTCTTATACTAAAAGTTCTTATAAACGTAGGTCCGGTAATGCTTTGTTTTCAAGAAACAGGGTGTTAAATGTTTTAAAAGAAATCGTTTTTTTCGTAAATATCTTAATAATCCTTCAACCGATTTTATTTAAATTTGGCAGTGTTATTGACGGTCATAAAGCGCTGTAGCCCTAACTATATCAAAAGTATCATGTCCAGTGGCACCAAGGAAGGCATCGTAACCAATATTTTTGACAGAAAAAATGTGCGCCACTGATTTTTTAGCAAATTTTTGAATTTTTTCATATTGAGCAATTGAAATTAGAACTTTTTTATATCCAGAATTATTTTCGTATCTTGGTTTGTTTTTGAGAAAAAATATAAAAATCACTTTCATGCAAGTCCCTGGGACAACACAATAAAACAATTCAACTAAACCATCTGTCATTTTTTCCATATAATTATACGAATCATATATTTTTGTAATCAGCATGATATTTTACGTATATAGTGCGAATTTGAAGTGGACCTGAGGATTTTGTATTATTTATAGTTTTTAGGGGTCTACGCATTACAAATTTTTTTGGTATTTTTTTATTTTCACCGATCGATTGAATACTCACAGAGCACACTAATTTTGTCATTCTGAATCCAATGGCGTACGCAGATTTGTTTTATCTTCAACCGTGTGCAAGTTGAGAAGTTCTTCTGGAGTTGAGAGAGAATTTTTGATGTTTTATTTCGTTTTTATACTGAACTTTGTTTCTAAGCATAGACAAATCATATATTTCTGGAATCAGCATGAAATTTTGCGTATATAGTGCCAATTTCAAGTGGATCTGATGGTTTTGTTTTTTTCATGATTTTTAGGGGTTTTGGATTTTCTCCAATTTTTGAACCTTTTTTTTCTTCCATCGATCGCTTTGAAATTCACAGAGTACACTAATTTTGGCAATCTGAATCCAATGGCGTACGCAGATTTGTTTTATTTTCAACCGTTTGCAAGTTGAGAAGTTCTTCTGGAGTTGAGAGAGAATTTTTGACGTTTTATGTCGTTTTTATACTGAACTTTGTATCTAAGGATAGACAAATCATATATTTCTGGAATCAGCATGAAATTTTGCGTATATAGTGAGAATTTCAAGTGGATCTGATGGTTTTGTTTCTTTCATAATTTTTAGGATTGGATTTTCTCCAATTTTTAAACATTTTTTTTCTTCCATCGATCGCTTTGAAATTCAGAGAGTACACTAATTTTGGCAATCTGAATCCATTGGGGTTCGCAAAATTGATCTATCTTCAACCGTTTGCAAGTTGAAAAGTTCATCTAGAGTTGAGAGAGAATTTTTCACGTCTTTTTCCTTTTAAATACTGAACTTTCTATTTGAGCGTATATAAATCATCTATTTTTGGAATCAGTATGAAATTTTGTGTATATAGGGCAAATTTAAAGTGAACCTGAGGATTTTGTATTTTTTATGGTTTTTAGGGGTCTACCCCTTGCGACTTTCATTAGGAATTCTTTTATTTTCACCGATTCATTGAAAACTCACAGAGTTCACTAATTTTGTCATTCTGAATCCAGTGGCGTTCACAGAATTCACCAGAACTTTTCAAATTGAAAAAACATTGATTACCCTAACTCTTCAGCAATTGAAAGAAAAAATAATATTTTTTCTCATTTTTGGAAGCGTATAACTTTTCAAATACAGGCCTAAGAAATTTCGTTTCTTTGATTTTATACAAGGAATCAATATCTAGAAATTTTCGCACTTATTTGGAGACACCCTGTGTATACATAGATGTCGTATTCATCATGGTTCAGATCCGATCATTTCGAACAAGGCACAGAAAAGCTGTCCCATTCTGCTGATCGAAAGGAAAATCACACTGCCAGATGTGAATTTCAGAAACGGCTCAAATATTGATGACTTAACATACTGATATCACATTCTGGTATACAGACTATCGAGCGAATATTGAAAATCAACCAAATTCTGGTTATTTTCAGTCAACGCTACCAAAGTGAGATATCTCTTCATGAGTTTATATGGAATACCCAGGAATTTGAATGAAGAGGAATTTTGATCCTTTCTTTCCTGAGAAATAATACTGATATTAGATAATGGATTTTTTTACTTTTTGTATATCAACTGAGAAGCTTGTAAAGAGTGTTAGTGTATAAATGTATTGGAGATGGGCGTTCTTTCCATGTCAATTTTCTTTTTCACAATAAAAAAAGATTTCTTTGAAAACAACGAACAAAATTCGTTCTTTACCACGAATAATCTCGATACTCAATCATTGCATCAGGAAATATTATGAACGTTTGTCCCCAGTGTTATTGATGATTTTTCTTTCAATTTCTTCATCAAATTCGAGTCAGTTCGATCCAAATTCTCCCAGAATGTATAGTTATTTTCAAATGACTGGCATTAATTCTTTTTCTCGCTCTTCTCCACGTCCTGCTAGTTTTCTGGGGGCTCTTATGAGACATTCACAGATGTAACATCCTATATCATCCAATATAAGTTCATGAATCCCAAACTCGTAAACTAGGTCCACAACATTTTGAACCTCGTAAATTTTGGCTCCCAAACGAAAAACTACTGATATACGAAGTGATTTGCGATCTAAAAAGGTTTCCAGCATGGGAATGGAATAACTTGTAGCCATTTTCCTGATTCAGGGCAGATACTTCTCGCAACCTAGCCTCATCAATGTCATTTTTGAATTTTTTTAGAGATCCAATTGACGTTAATTCATTATATGTTGATTCCAGTTTCTCTGTTTTGATCGATTTTCATGGCATGGCATAATACATTGATTCATCTTTGTTGCAAATTGTATTTGCCAGATCCATTCCAACACTTATTCCACCTATATGAAAGATCGCATATCCTTTCCGTGATGGGGTATCTTTCCTACAACTAGGGTGCGTCTCCGCATCGTACAATCATGCTCCACATCGCGTTTATAATAGTTCTCCTCATATATATTTCAGGACATTCAATTCGTTTTCCGTCATCTGAGACAGGCCCTTAAAATTAATGTCAAAGGAGTGAAAAGCAGCATGGTTTGGTTTCGTTCCCTTTTCAAACCCGAGGAAATGTCTGACGGTTGGGTTAGTCAAGCACACACACAGAAATTTAGCTACTTAAAATTCGTATAAAGGAGGTTTTCCTACATCAAACACACGTCAAAGTATAATGGTGATGAATTTTCTAAGGAAAGCCTACGCGACGTATCATTTTCTTTTCGATTGTTAGTCGCGAGTTCACTGCGTGTGTGTGTTTTGTTAACACACATATTCTTCCACAAAGGAAACATGACTATGGAAAATTGAAATTTCTCTTGTGATATTCGAAGCGCAGAGATGGATTTAGGGGAAAGAATGTTTTGGAAGTGCTTCAAGGGATACGTAATTGGATTCAGTCATTAAGTTCGAAAGTTAGGTGATCAAAATTTATTCCTAAATGATATCGTAATTTCTCAATGGAATATATTTCGGAATAATGGGGATAACATAACGAATATTTTATTTTGGAATCAGTCAACACTAATTTATGTAGTGTGGAAAATTTCCGTTAAAGAAGTTTCCTACTAGATAATGTGTGCTTAGGAAACCGTAACCTAGAAAGAGCTAGATTGCAGTCTGAATATTATGAATTTTTTGTTGATAGCTTGTGGCTATTAGTTAACGGAATTTTACACAATTCTGAACCTAATTTTTCTAAACTCTCCTTTCTTTTTTCGGGCATCGTTTGGAGTTGCTTTCTCTTAGTTTGTTTAGCGTATTGTCAGTCAGTGTTGTTGTTATTGGTGTTATGCCGACGAGATATTTTTTGCTGTAATTTTTCGACAATTGCATTCCTCTAACGATTTTCATGCCATAAGCAGATTTACTTGTTTTTTTATATTCTGGTTCTAGTTGATTCAATACCCACTTGAAGGACCATAAATATTTCTGTAATTTTTCAATGTTATTTGAATAGTAACAAAAAAATGCCTGTCATACGGCTGGGTTCTGAAATCTGATATAATAATCAATGTTTTAGTAGATACGTAATAACACATTAATTTGGTATCAAAACATAAGTGTTAATCTACCACTATATGTCTTTTTGTAGCACGCAACACAATCTCAATCAGACTGTGGAGCAATTACAACTACTCATTTCTGTCTCATTTTAACGGAATCGAAAATAAAGCCGTTTGTTTCGATAATGATGGGTTGTGCTATTCCATTTTACGCTTCGCTCCCATAACCGGAAGACAAAATTTTACGCCACTTTGTCACCTGCACCATCACGAACAATGCAGTACAATATTCGCGACAGAACGTGTAGTACCACATAGTTTGAATTCATAAATGACTTCCGAAAATGCTTCGGAAGCTAGTGACTGTGTTGACAATTGTGTCCAAGTTCGGAAAGAGTGACTATCTAAGCCATGTCATCGATATGGACGATATCTTTTCGGAGAATCTCATGCCTGCATCGTTACTAATGCTTGAGAATCCTGAAAGTGGACTAAAGAATATCAATCAGACCATGCAAGGGTCGAAATTGGATCCAATGGTAGCCGATGGGACATTTGGGAAAGCCATGGAAACTATGAACTTCCATAGGTAATATTGTGGAAAATTTGGTTGACGAAAATGAACTGATAGTTATTTATGCAACAAGTGCAAAAAGTAAGTGCTTATTGCACTCGACGTGAAATTGTCCGACGAGGCCGTCAGGCCGAGTTGGACAACACGTCGAGTGCAATAAACATTTTTTGCACGAGTTGCATACAATATTTTTTCTACTTCATGCAAAAAGCAAAAAATTATTTATTTAGGTGCGGCACTAGGTGAAGGAAAATGAAATACGCAATTTAAATAAATAATTATTACTATCGATTTCATCACCATCATCTAGTTTTCCATTAATATCACTCATTTCAAAACTTTCAGTTCTGTAATTGTCAGAATTAAATTTTGACTGACGTTTATATAACCACAGTTGCATTATAAAAATCAAAATCATAGTAGCCATGAGCGCGTATGTTATCACGAGGTGTGGTCATAGTACAGGCAGTTTGCTCTATGCAGGTAGACGGTTTAGAACTTAGCGGATCGGTTTTGATTATAGAGTTATTTTCGGGAAGGCATTGTTTGTTCAACTCTGACTGCTAACATTAATACAAAAAAATATAGAATATGTAGCTGTTTAAAACGTATGGCCAATTTCACAGAATATCTGCTAAATATGTAGTGGGTTTGGACGTTTATGTTTATCATGATGACAGCACGTTGAAGTAGAATGACAGATGAGTGCAATAAAAACTTTATTGCACTAGTGCAATAAAGAGCTTCTTTTGCCATTGAATATAGTTCAATAAAGTTTTGTTTTTTGCATGGATGTAGAAAAAAATAATAATAGCCATTATTGCATTGGGACACAGTTGCATATGGTAGAAGGATAAATTTTCTTTGATTTTTGTCATGTTTCTCTTCTAGAAAAACAATGATTTCTGCTACTCGACATTCTCTATTGAGCCCAATCCACTTTTCAGGGTCGATTCAGATACATGCGTGCCTATGCAGGATAATGAAAGCACGTACGATTTACACGCCTATGCATTATTGACCCTTGTGCATTTTCCTAGCGTTTTTCTGACAAGTTCATATTTTTTTGGTTCTGTAACAATTTTGTCAATGCCGTTTGAGTTTTTCAAATAATCCCTACACATTTTTCACTTTATTTATTATTGTTTGAATTAGTGCATGTTGGTCCCCTAAAAACAATTCAGTGTTCATTAATATCATTATTAAATAATGAATATATTCTACAAATTCCCCAAAAACAAATAACCAATCAGAAAGAAGTTATACATGAGGTCACGAAAATGGGAAAAATAGGAAAAAATAGACCAAAACTTACCATGGCGAAACTTACAGCAGGAAGAAGCAAAACAGAGGTACTGAGTGAAATTCAAAGATTGAAAGGAAACATAATTGAGCCATAACAATTATTCTTGGGTGGTGATGAAATTGCTTGCATGGACAATTAGCGAGATATATCTTTTAGGTGAGTAGTCGAAGTCAAAAAACTGCAGAATGTTAAATGAAGAAAGTCTATTGAAGAAATAATGAAATGACTCATATAGAAGCCACAATTACGTTGGAATATTGGATGTGGGTATTCACATGACAGTTGAAGAATAAAAAAATAACTATTGAAAAATAGTTGAGGAAATGAAAAAAATTAAGTAGGTGTTAATTCTACAGTACAGAATGACAACAGCAAAAATAGTTGAAGCATTTGATGGAAATAATAACTTCACAGATGAAGAAAACCCAAAATGATATAGCAGTGATGAAAAGATCATGGACAAGATTTGAGTAATTCCTAATTAATATTGTACATACCAACAAAAAAATAAAATTATACGTACCCATTGTATTTTCATGTAACAAAGAAAATTATTGACATCCAGATTTCTGAACTCTGGAAATATCTACAAAGGTTCTCAAATAAATAAGCTGTTCAACTCCTGAGGAAGTTCAATATATTTCTAGTACAATGAGGAAGACGTAGAAAGATTAAATTCGTTGGGTCAATTGCGGTGATTGACGAAATTGTCAATACTCCAACGGTTGAAGATATTTCAAAGGCGTATCGGTCATGAAATGAGTCAGAAGAAACAGAAAGATTGGAATATTCAGTATTTTTTCGGCTCACAAATATGATTAGCTAAAATTAAGGTGATAAATGCAATATTAATATGAGATTGTTTGCAGGTTGAAAATGAATCAGTATCTATGCAGAGGATTCTTGGCAGAAGAAATAGTGGCCAATATGTCGGTTCCAAGGGTAAAAAGACGAATGGGTCACGTGACTCCAGGCATTGGTGACCCGACTGTCCAATCTAAAATCCAGCTTAACGTGAAAAAGGATTTAATTGATGACGAGGGATCCATGGGATACAAAGATTGGTTATCAAAGTGAGTGTATTCAAATGTTTCTATTGCTTTTAATTCAGTTATTTTATAACAGAATTGTATTTTTTATTGTCAAATGAACTGGAAAGAATATACAAAAATTATAATAATCTAAAAATAGGAAATAATTACTTAGGTTTTTGAATAGCTTAAATCAATTAATGATGGAGAACTATAAAATATGTTTTTTATGTAAGTTACTAGTATTTTTTGAACATTGACCAACGCGTACCTTATAAGAATTTATAAAAAATGGAAACTGAACGAGATTTTGTTGATTTTGATGTTGGTTATGAGAAAGTATAGCTTTTGTTGGTGCTTGAACACTGTTGATGTATAGTGTACAACACTTGAAATGACTCCAAGATCAGTTTCTCCATTTTTGACGAATCTATCGATTTTGCAAATATTACAACTATATGTTGAAAATAACGAAAGTTATGGGGGCGTTTCCATGAGTTTTTTGTTATATCAATATTGCTTTTCATCAACAGAAGTACAACATTAGAAGACATTTACCGCCACTACGACCAATCAGAAAATAGAGTGGACAACGAACAGGGTGAAAACAAGGATGAAGATTTAGAGGAAGAATATAATAACCCAACAACCAATTCCAAAGATAAATCACAAACACCTCTTAGACACAGAGGTCAAGGTGGAGAAGAAATTTATTATTCTGCAGCAGGTGAGAAAAAACTTCATGATACATGATATGTATTTAGAGATGATATAAAGCCCAGAGGCATTGTATAAAAAAACGTTGAGAACAAAAATAAGTACACAAAATAAGACAGTATTTTTCTAAACCATTTATTTAAATATACATTTGGTACATATGTCCATACAGGTGTTGATGCTGGTGGTTTTCCTTACCATCAACCTAGTGGGGGTCAAGATTATCATAGTGGAGGACACGACGGAGGAGGAGGAGGTGTATATGCAGGCGGTCACAGCGGTGGAGGTGGGGGATACAGCGGCGGACATGGTAGTGGGGGTGGAGGAGGACACAGTGGGTATGGGGGAGGATATTCCGTTCATGAACCAGTTGAAGGTGAAAAATACTCTTCTATCATTTATCCTCATCACGTGTTGTGATTTGAGTTTCATGTAACCGTTTTAACGCTTTGTTATAATTCCTTTAGGACACGTATCTTATGAGGAGTCCCATGTAAGACACCCTGAACATGTGATTTACAGTTCCCCTCCAAAACACCAGCCTTACCATGAGTATAATTACTACACCAAAGAGAAGGATCTAGCAGACTTATTCGAGATTGCATTGACTGCTCTAGCTTTCCTAGCTTTCAAAATGTTCATCATCCATGTGATTATGTGCATAGCATCGGTGGTGAGTGCATTTGGAATAATTTTCTCGATGCACAAATTGATATAAAACTACTTTCAGTCCAACACTACCACCACTACTGCAAGTTCGATGGCGATGAGTATGAGCCCCACTGCTACAGGAGGTATGACAAATACGGGTGGTGGTGGCATGACAGGAACTGGGGGTGGTACCACCGGTACCGGAGATGGTACCACCAGCACGGGAGGCGGTGCAACTGACACCGGAGGTGGTGCCACCGCCACGGGCGGTGGTACCACGAGCACGGGAGATGGCACCACTAGCACAGGCGGTGGTACCACAAGCACGGGTGGTGACGGCATGAGTACTGGCGGTGGTACCACTGGAACAGGGACAGGTGGTGATGCAACCGGTGATGGTGGTACAGCAGGCGGTAACACTGCAACTGGAACAGGGGATGGGGGAACAGGAGGTGATACGAACGAACCTGATGATGGTGGTACCGGAGCAGGTAATATCAGTGGTGGTGGAGACTTTTGTTTTGGTACCGGGTAGAATTGGGAAGGCTCTATCATTACTGGAATTCCTTTCACAGGAGGCGACACTGCTACTGGGGGAACATCAACGGGTACCGATACTGGTGATACCGATACTGGAACTGCAGGAGGTGCTCCTACTGGAGGTACTGGTACCGGCGGTACTGCTGGTGGAAGACTGAAGTTCAAGTATAGGCATAAGAGAGACATTCCAACAATCAGCAATCCTAACACACAAGCTTTGAATGAGCTGGCGAGAAAAGTCTTGATTTCTATCGAGAGTGCCTTGGTGGCGAATACCGATGATGGAGAATGTTTGAGGAAGAGTTTGTGCGAGAACAACAAATGGTCAAGGGGCTTGGATAGCAGGACGAAGATCTTCATACCTGTTTGGAGGTAGTAAATTTGAATTAACAGACATTGTGATATTGCGAAAAATTATTCCTTTAGAATAGTAGGATCTTTGACAAATTTTATAATTTCAACATGGTAACATTTATACCTCTCACTCAGCAATGTTTGAGTGATCTGTGACTTTCTGATGAATTTTTGATCAAAGTTGAACACGCTACTGTACTGTTTTTTCTTGAGTCGCTATCATCTTTTCTATATGAAACGTCTCTTTTTCAAACTCTTATTATAATAATAATATTTTTTGTGTTTTCCATTCTGCAGCCTAGGTATGAGCTGGCTATCAGGAAGACTAGTGAAGACAGTTTCGGCATCTACTTCTATGCTTGATACATTGAAAGCATCTTTGTTAGGTCTGGGAAACGCTAACTGTGACGTTATCTATCAGAAATGCAACCTAAGGAGGCAAGTGATGGAGAGAAGGAGACGTAGGAAGAGAAGAAAAAGGTCGTCGAAGTAATGAAAGGTGAAATTCAAGTCGATTGTTCATTGATTATTCATTATTTATATATTAATAACAAATAAGCGAAGTAGTAAAGATTGTTATCGGGAATGTTTTTTATTTCTGTACCCTTAACTTCCACCATGTTACCGAAATTCTGAGGGATTATTTCTATCATGGAAAGCAATAAAAAAGAAGGAGAATCAAACGGAACATAACTGGATATTATGTCTCTATCGTTTATTCAAAATATGAATTGGTTCAAGATGATCGAACAGAATAAATCCGTTATACAAAAACTGGGTGAGAGTGTGGATTAATACACTTCGGATTTCACCTCATTCGTCTTTTCTTGGAGCCGCCCGTGATTATCCAGTCTGTGGGGACTGCAAATGGATCGAAACCTGATTACCTAGAGAGGATGCTAATGACACGGTCATTGTGCACGTGTGGTCGCCTGTAACACCTACAATCTCTCAGGAAACCAATCTTGTTGCGAAATACTCGATTGCACACGAGCAAGCGTTTAACTACGACAACTTACCGAACCTGGAATACTCCGTTTCACTTCCGGAATCACTTTCTATTTGAGGAATCCATCAAATCGAAATTAATTGGTGATTCATGGTATGAATTTAACACGTCTGTCTTCGTACCGGTAATGGAGACGAATTGGTTAAAGAATGTATTGGCGAATGCCGTTTTTTATACTGGATTGTAAGATTTTATTTTTTAAGTTGTAATATATTTGTGATATTTTTTTTTGGGTAAATATATCAAAAGCAGAACTTATGTGAATAAGGGACTTATAGTTTATGTACAAGTATATTCTGAACGTTGAAGAAACATGTTTAGTAGGATTACAGAATGCAAACGAAAAGTATTTTCGAAAAAAAAAACTCTTGTATAGTCTACAGCTTTGTGACTCTGATGAAGTCCATGTAATATCCATAAAAAAAGTACTGGGAGTAACAGGAGATGAGGAAAACAGTAAAGAATTGATACAAAATGAAAGACTCAAGGAAAATGATGGAATATTTTGTGTGGATCAATCAAGAACGTAATTCAAGAAAGGTAAAGACCACAGAACTTGGCAAACCTCTCTAATTGACGGCTTGCATACTTCGTTTTGTTCTAGTTTCGGATTGAGGTTCATTTGCGACGTTGAAATCTGATTAAATAATAATGAAAAATTCCACCAGAATATCTGATTTCACTACGGATTGATCGGTGATGAATGAAGGGAGCAGAGAAACGCCATTTAGATAAATCGAACAAAACATTGAGTTGTTTTCAATTTGAATATCTCTCGTTCGAAAGTGAAACGAGAACGGAAGCTGTAACCAGAGTGAGTGTCCATCGTCTTTTTGAGTGGAACCAGAACTAAAACTTGTCAAATCCGATTTCTAAATCAGAAACTATTTGCTCACTCTCAACCTACGTATATCGTTACGAAATATCATAGCAATAAATTTGTTGGGATATATTTTCAACATGCATTCGTTACATCTAGAAAATTGAATAGAAAAACAAGACAGATATGCACTAACGTATAACAAGAATGGTTGAATGCAGAATTACAGAATTAGTCAAGAAGGACATAAACGCATTGAACTCATTTCTGCTCTAGCAGATTATATTGCGAATCACAAGAGATTATTTTCATCATATCTGAAAATTTATTTGCTAATGAACTTCCTTCTTCTTTTGCATTTTCCTCCTGGGTAATAATCTTGATGTTTGCAACACATTCTAGACCGTACTTCAAGTGTTGAGAGCGATATTACAGTAAATATAATATACATTGATATGTCGTTATAAAAAGTGGAACAGTTTCCGCAATAAAATTGAATAATAGACTGGCTAGACCGTAGTTTAATAGTACTACATCAAATCCGCAGGACATTATTCAAGGTGTTCCATAAGGCTCTGTGCTGGGACACCTACTGTTTTTAAGTTTCATAAATGACTTACCTGAATATGTTTCTAACTGTCACTAAACTGATTTCGTAGATAGTTCCATAATAACAGTTACAGAATACAACTAAAATGAATTGGTAGGATCATAGAGAGTGTTATGTATAAATTCAGATCCTGATGCCAGTAGAATAGACTCATTCAGAACGAGTCAAAATCTGTAACTTATCAAGTCTTTCAATGGTTGCAATATTTTTGAAAATACTCAATTAAGGGTAAAGTGACTTTTTTATGATGTTTTATGGACGACAACCAAATTTGGAATGGAAATAAACAAAAAATTGGTGATGAAACCGTAATAACCGAAATGAACATTAAAAAAACAGTACAATATTGTTGTACTAATATGAGTTTGTGGAAAAAATACGTTATATAAAGCATTCATAAACTCCTCGTAGAGACTGGAGAATCATTTTTCGAATACTGAACTTATTAATGGACGTTTATAATACCTACTACACTATTATTGTGACATCTCAACGTCTGAATTTCTCTCCACAAAGTGGAAAAACGAGGCAAATATTTAACAGAAAACTACTTCGCCTCCGCCAAAATTTAAACTACACAAACCTGTGCTTTCGCCAAAATATCGACCTTAATTTCTAGAACTAGTAGATTGAATTCTGCATTAAAACGAATTATTGAAAGTGTTCCATAATGATATTCATCCACTCCACATCCTCAATAATATCAATAATAATAATAAATTCCAATAAAATGCGCATCTATGATTCATTTATACATTTTGTTATTTATGTAATGCTGAATAAAAATTATTATTATCGCATGTTGTTTAAATAGTTATTACATTTCATTCAAATGAAGTACCATCTCTGAACCACCCCCTACGCTACAGTTTATAGAGTCCCTCTCAAGTATTCGAGAATAAAGGATGTTTGGAGAAAACGTATCTCACCGTCACCTCTGAACAAACAATTTCCGAACCCTCACGTTGCGTTCTCCCGTCACGATCCTCCCCAATAGTCGGAGTCGATTCCGCCACCCTGTAACGTACGTTCTTTCCGGAATCATAAAATGTTTGATCGACGGAAGCGTCGCTTTGATATTACAAATTCAGATGCTCAGCCGAGCAAACTCAATCTGCACGTAAATAGACTAGGTTTTCGTGTTATCTAACAAACAGCTCTCCACCCACGCTTTAGTTCAATGTACCTTGCACGGAATTGGATATAAGTCTTCCTCTTTTCGCGATATGAAAGGGAAAAGTGAGGATGCGGTCACGGGTGTTAGCCCAGTTTGAAGGGGACAGAAACTGATTCAGAATATATCCGAAATAAATTGTCATCGATTAACAATGCGGGGGAATTCGGATTGTTCGAATGACCAACTCTTGGAAAAACTGAAAAGAAAGCATATCCTCTATCCAGGCCAAATGGAAACTGGAAAAAGTTTTGAAGAAGGAGCAAATCCCACGAAAAGAAAATCAGTGCCAAACAACAGTTTTTGATAAGAACTTCATGTGAAAGGAGAAGGTAAAATAAATTTTATTCACTCTGAAGAAACCACTTCTAACGCATGTTCAAACATAACATAACATACGTTATTTATTAAATCTTGTAGTCACGAGGTAAGTATTGTGCCTGAACGTTTTGATTTTCTTGGTTAATGGTAAAGGTTTCGCAACTTCACAAAACTAGAAGAATACGTATTCAGAAGGAAGCAGGTTAGAAATTTTTCGTTTGTATAATTCAAAAATATATCGAACTTTTCAGGCAATAAAAATGTCAACTGATCAAATTACACAAATATACATTTACATACTGAAACTGAATGAAAAAATACTCGAAATACTCAATTATCATCACGCTTTATACTCTTTGTTTGGCTAATCTTATCAATTATAGTATATCCTATCTGCATATTTCGTTTTTGAAATAGTTTGCTAATTACTGGAAACTCTTTACTTTTCATTTTCTGATTTTGTTTTCGTATTGTCACAAGTTTTTCGAGAGTATCTTGCTTGAATGGCAGTGGGCGAACTGTTTTTTTGATATTCTTCGAACTGGCCTCCCCAGAATTCATCCTACCCACTTCTTTTCTGAGAATCAGGATATTTTATATAGTTGGTCTGAAAATTTAAAGAGTCTTCTACCTGAGTTTCAACCCCACAGACTCAAAGGCGTAAATTTTGTCTGCAACTTTTTGACAATGTTAATTTTTATTATACTAATCAAGAAAAATGGTGGATTACATAATCCGAATCGTTCGCTATACAATGGGCAAGTAGTGTCGCCCCTCTTCATAACGTTTTTGACTTCATATTGAAGTCGACAAGCAGTCGAGTGCCTTTTAATTTTGGAACCCAGAGATGGCGCTGAAGTATGAATCAGTATTTGACTCAGGGATTTCTAATTAGGCTGAAAGATCATTTCAAAATATTTAAAATTCTCCTCTCCTCTGTCGACCCGACAATGACTTTTGAAGATAAGAAGTTGTTATTTAGACAGAGATGGAAGTATTCTGACCCACCACAAAAAAGGCCAACTCAAATCCTATTTTTGAGATCACTTCAAAGTATTTAAAATCCGACCGCACTCCTCTGACGACCTGACAATGACCTTTGATGATGAGAAGTTGTTATTTGGACAGAAATGAATGTATTCTGATCCACCACAAAGTGTGATTTTGTATTTCATCCGAATCCAAAACCACACCAAAATTATCAGAAGTAGATAGCTTTAATTGATTTCAAACCGTCCTCCCTCATCTGCTAAAATCTAATATTTCCAATCAAATTTGTTTAGAAAAATATAGCCAAAAAAACTTATATCAAATTTCTGTGATGATTGTTTGACAATTGACATTATTGCAAATCAATCCGCCATATAGGGGTGTCATATGATATTTTCTGCAGAACTAGTATCATTGCTTATAGAGAAAGAAGATAGTTAGTCAGTGCCTGTGAAAATCGCGTTTGATGCAATCGCGCGAGACATCTAGCCCAATAACTATTATCGAACGCGATTTCGACAGGCACTGACCGACTAACTTTCTTCTTTCTTCATAAACTATGCTGAAACTGAAATGAATGGATTCTCGAAATTACCAGTACACCGCTGGATAGGATGCAAGTGCCAAAATTATATTTCAGAGCCATCTATCGGATTATTCAATAAATCACATTTTACGAACTGATCAAATACAAAAGACGTGACTGAAGACTCGTGGACTAGCGACCTCTAGTGATGGTCCCCAATTGAATCCAACTGAAAAGTACGTGAGATTGGCCAACTATCTTCTTTTTCTATAAACAATGCTAATATTGTTTGCATCAGACATAAACTTCATACACCACTTTTTATCGAGTTTTCCTAATTTCAGTCCGTATCTTTGTAAAATTCCGATATTGATGATACAATTGTTCACTAAATCTGTTACATCTAAATATCATTCGATGTCAATGATTTCTTCCTGATTCCATCACAGTTCAAAGGATGGAAAGTTCTAAAAAGCTCAGATCGCCTGCTTCAGAACAATCGCATAGAAAACTATGAAAGGAAAGATAAATCTTCTAGTTGGATTGGTCCATTGTAGACAGAGAGAAAGGATAATCCACGCCGGTTGCAACCAAATTGCCCGAGGAAACTTGCAATTAGAAGTGATTAAATTAACAAATGACCGAATGCAGATACACCTTTTGAGAGCGAGCGAACTTGCTCTGTGTTTAATTAAGGAAGAATCGGTTTGCCAACTAGTTAGAAGGGGGAGATGTATATTAAGTGGATCGAGTCCTTGAGGGTGAGCGGAATATGTGAAGTATCTCAACGGAAATTCTTGATCTATATAACCCAGAGGTTTGATACCTACTACGTATGTTAATTAATTTATGTGGTATCGGATATAATATAATATAATACTTCACAAAGTTTGGTTGTTCTTACAATACATTTCAATACTGAAATTTTTGGGTTATTAGGGATAATCTAATTTTCTTGTATACAGGGTGTTCCAAATTAAGTCGGCACCATTGCCAACTTCGTTATTATTGATGCTACGAATTCGGTTGAATGGGCAAACTAGTAGCATTTTCAATGGCCTTCTCGATGCCAAAAACAAAAAAAAAAAGGACATTCACGTTTTCAGAATATTTCATAAAATGATATTTCTTTCAATGGAACACCCTATATTTTCCCCTATATATTCGTGTTCGTATTAACATTCTCAACAACAACTGTTGACTCACGGATCTGATCATTTTTGGCGAATTTTAAAAACCAAACCCACTTTTTCCAAAATTTTTTTCCCAATATTCAACCACTATAATTCCTCATGAAATGGAATTATGTCACCGTCATTCACGGAAATGCAAGCGATTGGATTACACCCTGTATAATTAGCTAATGATTGGGAATTCGTTTCAATCAGCTAGCTTGACGAAGAAGTCTTCTTCCGTATTTTGAAATTTTCAGATGTCACCATTTTCATAAATATGTGTACGTTTATTGAAGCCTCTGGTACGCAACACTTTGTCAGTAAATTCGGTATCATCAGAAACATAATTTTGCGTGTTCATTAGTTATCATTTCATTAGGTGTTAATCATATCGCAGTCCTTCTTTCAAAGATATTCCATTTATTTCAAGTCAACATGTGAACCAGAAGAAGAACATTATAAAGAGAACCCGAAGCATTTTTTAGAGCTCCCAGCGATTCCTCTGCCCTAATAAAAATCAATATTTCCATTAGGAAACTTGTCAAGATAACTTCTATAAATTTTCGGAGGATTATATTTGTATCAGATAGCATCGGAATTCCGTAATTAAGATAGATGCGTGAAACGAATTTTGGCAAAGACTGCGACTGCGACTCGGCAGGACGATGTCTTTTTTATACACTCTCAGTTGTTGCTTTTGATCACGTCCGTCAATCAGTTTGGGGCGAACAAGCTCCAAACCAAGATTAATGATTGTTAGAGTTGGGGTGCGTTATTAAGGAATGAATTGAATCTTTGAAATATTGTTTGAGGGGCTAATTTTTTTGAGAAGGCTTATGAAATACAATACCAGGCGATGACTTGTGTTTTTTCTACTTACGTCGCTGCTTAGAAATAAAAAACTCACGGTAATTTGATTCAGTTGGTGAAGCGATTCAATTTGATGATAAGAAGTTGTAATTTGGACAGAAATGAATGTATTCTGACCCACCACAAAGCGGGCAAACTTGAATCCTATTTTTGAGACCACACCTCAAAATATTCAAAATTCGACCGAACTCTTCTGACGACCCGATAATGATCTTTGAAGATGACAAGTTGTTACTAGGACAAAAATGAATGTATTTTGACCCACCACAAGGCGGACGTACTCGAATCCTATTTTTGAGATCACTTTAAAATATTCTAAATTCAACCGCACTGTTCTGACGACCCGACAAGGATCTTTGATGATGTGAAGTTGATATTTCGACAGAAATGAATATATTCTGACCCACCACAAAGCGGGGCAACTTGAATCCAACTTTTAAGATTACTTCAAAATGTTTACAATTTGACCGCACTCCTCTGACGACCCGACAAATATCTTTGATGATGGGAAGCTGTTATTTGGACAGAAATGAATGTATTTTAACTCACCACAAAGCGGGCCAACTCGAATCCTATTTTTGAGACCACTTCGAAATATGTAAAATGCGACCGCACTCCTCTGATGACCCGACAATGATCTTTGATGATGAGAAGTTGTTAGTTGGACAGAAATCAATGTATTCTGACCCACCACAAAGCGGGCTAACTTGAATCATATTTATGAGATCGCTTCAAAATATTTAAAATTCGGCCGCACTCCTCTGACGACCCATCAATGACCTTTGATGATGAGAAGTTGTTGTTTGGACAGAAATAAATGTATTCTGACCTACCAGAAAGCGGGCCAACTTGAATCCTATTTCTGAGATCACTTCAAAATATACAAAATTTCACCGCACTCCTTTGACGACCCGACAATTACTTTTGATGATGAGAAGTTGTCAATTGTAGAGAAATGAATGTATACCGATGCTACAAATTTTTCTCGATTGGAAACTACTGTGACACCATAATATTGCTTTGGTCTCTCCAGATGAATATAATTCATCTTAGTTTTCTTCATCTCGTAAGGTCCTGTCCAAAAAATATTCGTTGAAACGACATTTCTTTTTGTTGCAGTGAAAACTCTCAGAGATCATTTATGCAACGCGTTAGTGAACATCGATGGTTTTCAATTTCGGTACAAATTGACCGCCTAGGCTATACCAGTTTCAATCTGGCACGAATGAATACGCATGTTTGATCAAGATCGATGTGTGTGGGTGCCTATTCTCTCATGAAGTATTTACTATAGGCACATCTGCCAGAAGACTCACTTGGTAACATAATCTCGTCTTCACAGATTCGTAGAAATGTAGTGAAATCCTTTTCCTGTAGTCTCTCTTACAGTAGCCGTTTTTGTCCCATTTGAAACAGTTGTCTCTATGAATTGGTTATCACTGTTATCAGTATTGTTACTTCTAGATTCCAGGATTTTTCGAAATCTATCAAGGCTTCTCCTTCATATCATCGCTTCATTTATCTTTTTGAATCGGTTCTACAACAGATCTCATATATTTTGCCATGTGAAGTTTCCACTTCTGAATACCGGAAACATCAAGAAATTGCAGGGCGAGTGTACACTTTTTCCAGTGAGTTTGAAGGACTTCTGTCGTATCTTCTTACAAGTTTTCTACTATCGCATTGAAATTATCTTACTTGCAATATCTAGTAGATTCCATAAACATGTATCGGATGTTCATTGTGTAGGAAAATTTGTTGTTTTTCGACTGTAATTTCTCTGCAGCGTGATGATCGAAACATGTTCGCTTCCCAACACATCATATCGCCCGAAAAACATATTCTCCAATCCCCTACAACGAAAGTAACGGTGAATCATAACGCAGGAAGAAGAAGAAGAAGAACCATTAATCCAAAGGGCCGTCGAACGCGAGTGCATATCAAGTAATGGATCGACAGACGTCGTTAAGTTGCACACTCGCAGGAAATCGCTCAAGCCGTCGCGACGCACATCGGCTTATCTTCCTGCAGACAGCCACTACCACTCACTAATCACTTCGGATGAGACTTGAGAATTATTTGAGTTTTAATGATTCCGACAGATTTTCTCGATTTCTTGCAGGAAATTTCCGTCGCAGGATCCAGGATGCATGCCGCACTTCCTTTCATTTCTTGCCACGTAACGACAGTTGATAAGCGAATTTGGATGGAAGTTTACCGCGTTTTGGAATGATGCTCAACTACAGAAGTGGAGAAGTGGCGTCGTCGTTTCTGGAATCATTATTACTGGCTATTAGTTCAATCTCGCAAATTGCCTCATTAGAAATGCAAAAATTGAAATCACGGCCCTTTTGGGATATTCCATCCCTTCAACAAGACAATGCGATAGAGATTCTGTATTTTGACCTAACTAGTCTAACGTGAGGGGAAAAAACAGAACTAAAAGAAATGTAATGGGGACTATCAATGATTATATCATTCGTCTATTAAATATCAGTCATCAACCAATCATACGTTTGTTTTCAGTACCAATTAACACGCTCTATTAGCGACTATTTGCATAATATGCAATAGTCACCGATTATTTCATTCACACATTGCTACACCAATGAAATTTCATGACTGAAGTCACATGATATGTGGTAAAGCGGCTATTTAGGTAAACAACCGGATATTTAGGTAAACACGGCTATTCATGTAAACAAAGCTTTCTTTTGTTTGTATAAGTGTCAAACGTTGACAACTCAGTCGCTCAAAATTGAAATGTCTCGTTTTGGGTTGTCTTCTATGACAGAAATCAATGCATATACAAGCAAATCCATCCCAGAAAATACCGTGAAGAGTAAAGAGTATATGAACGAGAATATTTGAATGATTTTATACTGTTCATGAAATAATCGTCCTGAATATGACTCGACCATGACAAATAGAGACTATTATTTTCTTTAATTCATCTCTAGTAATTTGTATTTTGAGACAATTCAATTCGACCATATGAACATTAATAATCAAAGAATAACTTCCTCGAGCTAAAACTCCCGGGAGTTATTCAGATTATTAATGTTCATATGGTCTCATATGTCAAAATACAAGATACTCTCCATAGAATTATGAAGAAAATAATAGTCGGCTATTTGTCATGGTCTTGGGATATTACCGTCGACTATTCAGCATGATACCTATATATCAAGGAACCTGTGCATCTGACAGTACTCTAAATAAATACATCTTAAACTTCAAATAGAATCAATCATGTTGAAGCTGTACAAGTATTTGAAAATGAATCGTTTGGAGACACAAAAAACGAAGAGATACATAGGGTAATCGAGGCTACAATCCCTGACAATACAGTGTCATTCATATGACTGATATATAGAATTGGATTCAAGAAATAATAATCATAAATATAACACGACCTTGATTAATTATCAACTATTTTATTGCTGCTAAATTTTTCTTGCATTTATCAATTTTACTCGAAATTATTTTGGCATTAATAATCAGAGATAAAAGCCCTCGATCTTCGCTCTCAGGTTTTCATCAAATTATTAATGCCAAAATAATGTCTCGTTAAATTATTATAAAATTCAGTCGAAATTTAGATGCAATAAAAATAGTCGACCATTTATCAAGGTCTTGTTATATTGCCCTTGGCTATACATTTTCACTCAAGTATTTTGAATACCTACCAGATGGGATTCCTGAACCTTGTTCGACAGAATGTACAATGTAATAACTCGAAAACATTTTGAGAAAGTGTAGCCAAGGTGGTAGTTGTTTTCTGTGAGACTCTTGTCTCGTTTTGAGAATTTGTGGATATTTTCGAATTCAAAGACAGGATGAATTAGATAATCAAATATCCCTAGGAATTCATTATATTCAATACGAGATTTTCAAGACAATATTGCCTTCCTACTCAAATCTCTAACTGTTATATTGAACTCCTGCGTGAGAAGTATCTGAAGGTCTACATTTAAGGACTTGGTATAATACCAATACATAACAAGAGCGGTATCAATAATTATAGGCCAATCTAGTTAATGACTCATTTGTTAGTTGCTACTGCTTGAATTTCAAATAAATTAAGATTGGAACTTTTGGTGTGAATAAAATTTAGGAAATGGAAACGACCCAAAACAACATCAATATCACTCGACGCGCGTTTCGCCAACAAATTTGGCATCCTCAGCGTACTGAACGGAAAAACTCAAATTACATTACTCCAGCATTGACGAAATTATTACAGAACCAAATAAAATTCGTTCTTGTGATATAAACGTGAGTGAAAGGCGTTCAAACTACCCGTGCTTCAAAAACCCTGCATAGGCACTCATGTATCTGAATCGGCCCTAAGAACAAATGGTGAATCGAACAGACTGTACCTGGCGGCTCCGCCAAATTTTTAAAAATTCTGTGTGCGCTCTCGCCAAAATTTAAAGTACCGTTTCAAATTATCAAACTTTCTGGCAATTATTGGTCAAGTACATACACCCAACACGTAACCCGCATCTCTCACAAATAATTCGGTTCCATGTCGATCACTTATAACGAATGATAATATTAGGGGTAAAAAACAGTCGAACTGTTTATCTGCGTTCGAAAGTCGATGTGGCCAAAACATTAAACCGGGGACGCTGTCGGTGACAATGACAACGCCGTCTAAAGTGCGTGCAGCAGGAAAGTGCGTGTGGGGTGCCATTAGGTGATTGGAAGGGTCTCGCGTTAGAGGCTTACATTTTTTTATCAGCCTCGAACACTCATCACATAGTTTGTGTTTGTTGCCGGCGGAATGGTAATCGTTGGAGTGTAGTCGATACGTCCCAAGAAATATGATATCAGGTGGATCGTTTGACGAAATGAGGTTTCGTTGGCGATAGCCATCTACAAGGTGTCGAGCTGAAATACAGGCCGAGTTGTCACGATCAAGGCTAATCGACAACGATTAAAGTTGGGTGATTTGGAAGTTGTTATCTTGAGATTTTTTATATTTTAGTGTGGATTGCTATCTATATTCCATCGTCAGTGAAGATAGTATAATAGAAGGATACACCCATTTCAACCAAGTATACGTAACGTTGAATTGAGAACATTTCAGTTTTTTGTAAAAAAACTTGTCCTTTGAAATATTTTCAAGTGAATAACAAAAACTATACCATGGACCAAGTTTTATCAACATTCATGTTCCCCACATTGATTCAGAGGATCACAATTTATTTGATAACCATCGGCTGAATTTATGCTGCTAACTCCATGTCTTTAAAAATAATTTTTTGATAATTTTGTGACAATTCTTGCAACCAATCGAAACCATCAATTCAAAGCATTCATGTACGTTCAGGCCAATCACAGCATTATTATAGTAGGAATTTTCTACCTTGCAATAACTTTCAATTCAACAGAACTAAACAAAGTTGTGAAATCCTCCAGCACCATCCAAGGACAAAACATCCATAATAATTGTATATTTCATGCTGAGAACTCACTTACTTCATTCTGTTTATAGTGGTTCAAGTGAATTGTTGAAATTAAAATGTTGTATAGAGAATGGGTCTATGATTGGGGTATCAAAAAATAATCTATAGAATACCACACGAGACTTCGATGAAGTAGAAAATAATTCTCCAGATTTTTCAGTTGAAGGATTTGCAAATGTTTCAATTAACCAAATGGCAAGGTATATATCATTCATTCACTCAATGGTCGAAAGGGTTGTTGGTCTGGAGAAGCAATATTGGTCATGATTTAGTCCATTCATTTATGAAAATCGTAAATATTGAATGATATTTGTTGTTTAATTATCCATTGAAAATATATCCCTTGGAATAGGATTATTGAACTTTAAATTTTTCTAATACGTGTTAAATGACGATAAATGTTCAGGAAATAGTTGATGGAGTAGTCGAAGTGCTGAAATAAAGTTATTTCTTGAATTGTTCTGGATCACTTCGCGATCAATATTATTAGTCACACTTAAAAATAATAATTATTTCACCATATTCAGCATCGATTCTGTAATACCGGTGTGAAATTCTATACTGAAATTAATACTTGGTTCTTCAAACTCTGGCCAGTTCTCAATAAGGAGAAAAATACCAGGATTTTCAATATCAATGAAAGGGAAACAAATCACCAATAGCTTCGCAGTATCCTAGAGAAGAAGGCTAGTTTTGAGGATGCATCACAAACGAAACAAATCGCTATAAGGAAACAGAATTCTATGTTCCACTCGGCGTATAATTTACCCGAATTAATTTGCGACAATATAATTTTCGGTTCTCACCCTCATCAAGTCGTACCCCTACGAGATATAACAAAATTTAACGATTAATATATTTCATTTTCATTCATGGAGAGAAATGGAATGGTTCAGTAAAAATGAATTGTGTTCTCCCTCAAATTTAACTTGGTGTACACTAACCTCGACACCTTCACTTTTTGATATCAGTCACAAAAAATACATGTAATTTTTGAAATTATCATACTTTTAACCACTGGTACGAAAAAAAGTCAAATGAGATTTGTTGTTGAGAATGCTATTACGAATCGAAATGCATAAAAAAAATTGGATGTTCCATTGAAAGAAATGTCATGTTATGAAATATTCAATTTATTTTGGTATCTAGAAATCCATTGAAAATGCTACTAGTTTGCCCATTTAACTGAATTCGTAGTATCAATAATAACGGAATTGGCAATGTTGCTTACTTAATTTGGAACACTGAACTAAATATATCAATGGATGAACGATGTTTCCCAGAACCTCTCGCCGTAATTTGTACAATTTCGAGCTGTTCAAGCATTTGCTATCACTCTGGGATCTCTAACGAGAACAAATCACTACACTAGGTCACTCGCCTCCCGACCAGATGTAATCATCGACTCAATTCATCAGCTTCCATCGATCTGCCACCTTAACATCTCCGGTATCAGAAGAGTGCCGCATGATTGATAGTAATCTAATCCTTAACCTAATCTGTTTTATTGGTTAGGATGTAACGGGATGCCATTTCTGTCGACTCATCCACTTGCAATCTGTCATGATTACGGAAAAGGAGTTATATCTCGAGAAGAATGGCTAATTTGAAGCGGAATTGGCGGAGATGTTACGCAGGATTTCTGATAATGGGATGGAAAAGGCCAGTTTTTGGAGTGTTCTGGTTAGATTGAGTTTGCGATGTACTTTGGATCAGATAGTAATTAACAGATTTATGTTGAAAAAAGTATGTGGTAATTGCACATGGAAAAACACAGTGCATTCCATTTAAAACGAGCTACCCTGAATATTTTTTGATTCATTCATTTTCAGGAAAAATAAAGAAACACGTCAACAATAGTATACAGGGGGACACATTTTGACATAATCAGATTTGATGTTACTTTCCCTATCGCACCCCCAGAGCATGTCATATTTTTTTTCATTGGATCATCTTATATTGTTTTGCATTATCAGATGTTTCATGATGAACAGATTTCAACAAAGTAGAATACAATATGGTCTGAAGCTTATAGTTTGGAAGCTAAAAACTATTTGACTTGAAAACTAGTTACCCTGAATGAACTTCTGTACAATCTGTTACATAGGTTTCATAGGTGTTTTTTTGGAGTATACTTCAAAAAAGTCTTATTTTGCCTAGTTGAGTTTGAATTCGAGTTTCTTTTCATTTTGTATTTGTCTCATTCTACAATAAATATTACCTACCATGTGAACTCACAATTGGTGTTTCTGTGTTTGTAATTTCTTGAGAAGCAATGGTTTATACGCTTCGATAACGGATTGAAATAGTGAGTTTGTACTACCAGAATGAAAATAGTGCTAGAGCTGCTACCCGTATGATGTTGACGATAAAGCTATTTCTACTGCAGTTTTAGGGCACGTAGGACTGATGTAAAATACGCAATCTCTTACTAAGTTATCTCTAGAATCAGGAATCAGTCAAACAAATGTTTTCAGGATCCTTCACAAGTACAAATTTCATCCATATAAAATTATACTAATCCATGAATTGAACGAAGATGATTTCGATAGACGTATCGAGTTTTGTGAAAGTCTCACTGAACGGATCAACTTGCATTAGAATTGGAAGGGCCTTGGATATTGCTTGTATCTGATTTTCCAGCATGCTTTAATCACCGGACTGATTTGATGATAGTTTTGAAATAAATTATACAGGTTCGAGAACATAGACATCTTGATTACGTCAAAAATTTGGAATTAGTAAATAAAAAAGTTGAATGAGTGCGGATGAGGGCCCTATCTTATACACCCCATTGCTCAAGTTTATAGTACATCAATGAAGGTTTTCTACTGTTCAAAATGAAGTCAATAATCATAAGTACATTTTACAGAGAATTGTGTCATCAAATCCAGAATATGTTGCTTTGAAATTGATTGAGATGAAATGACATATTCATATGCCACATCATGTTATGCTTTCGAATTGGCAGGAACCAACGGCAATACGGGCAATACTTGTATCCTTTTCTACATCGATTTTCCGAGCCTGCTACAAAATTTTATTATTATCTTTAATGAATGATCTCTTTCTTTAGAATTGAATAAATGATTTTGACATTGTCAATGATGTCAATGCATGTGTATGTGTGAAACTAAAAACAGGTTTGACTAAGGAAACACCAATGAAAAGATATTAACTTAATCATTCCACGTTTTAGATATTATGCTCACGTTACATTTACGTACGAAGACTTTCTATAAGTTCAAAATATGTAATTCGTATAATTTTGCCAAACTCTCCGCTCGTTCCTCAAAAGTACTCTCCTTACGGAATATGTACGATCAATCAAATTCACCTTCTTGAATGTTATTTTTGAAATTCGGATTTGGGACCATTTGCTAGAAAGTTTGAAAATTTGGCGAGAGCGCACACAGCAAAGTTTTGAAATTTTGGCGAAGGCACCAGATGCAGTTTCTGGATATTTTTTTAAATTCGTTGGAGGTGAATCACAATACATTTCATTATAATGTATGCATGTTCCACTGATATTTTTGTTACTTCGACTATACTCGTGAAATTATATTCTGCTAAATTGGAATTCAGATCAATGATGATGATGAAACTGGGATTGAGAGTCTACTGTCCAAGTTCACATACGATACTAATTTTTACAAGACAACTTTATATCAAAATATACCATGACGAACTATATAATACAGATTTTTGGAATATCGAAGTTACTTTCCAGATAGGTGACACAATACGATCTAAAGAGAAAAAATGTCAAAATAATCCATATCACAGTCATGATAACCACATCCTTCATCTGCCATGAATTTCAAAAGAATTATTGTTATAAGTTATTCTGTTTATTTGAGGAACGATTTTGTAATAAATATCTTGTAAATATTTAATTCTACAGCAGAACAAGAAGTATAAAACAACATACTTGTACATAATTCATTCTCACTCAAAACATTGTTTTCAAAAAGTTACTTTGTGAACAAAAACATATCAGACAAAGAAGAAACACGTGTAGAGTTCAAAAAACAAACATTTCTGAAATAAAAGAATAGAAAAAAAAATATTGGTATAATTCAGTGGGTTGTTTGCCACGAAAAAATATATTCAGAAAGTGATATTCAAAGCTGTGTATCTGCTTATTTTCGTAAAAGTCTCATAATAGGCTATGTGAGACTGGCTTCTCTGAATGAAGACATGCTTGATCTTCGTTTATTTTATCTCAGTTATTAATTTTTAATGGTCCATTTTGGTACACTTTCGAACCTGATATGTTCATCATAATCCATGTTTGTCACTCTATACTTCACATTTCGTATTTCTAGTCTCAATCCGGTTATGATAATTTTTTACTCATTCAACTTCATCAATATCATATTAAAATGATCATTCAGGTGAAAGGTTCATTATTATTCGATATTAATGATGTTCCCTTCCAATAAATAAGTGAAGTGAGAAGAAAAAAAGAATCGAAGATCTAGAATAAAGCATTGACACATCTGGGTTTAGAGTATCTGGGATGTTAAAATTCCTTCACTTTCCTTTTCCATAATTTCCATATCTATTTGAAATATTCATACCCTAACAGAAAACGAAACATTCACTCCGAATCCCTCCCCCAATAACAATTATCTATGAATGACACTCGACGATGAACTCTTTAAATCTGTTAAGAAACGGGAGGAGAAACGGATATAAAGTATAGACACCGAAGTAAGGATTGGAAAATCCCTTGAACTTTTGCCACATCTGGGAAAATCTGGGAAATATTTTTCGAATCCGACGGGTCGTTTTATCAACGATTATAAACCGACTTTTCCAACTCAATCACCGCAAGTTGACGCTGACCGTGCGATCGCGAAAATAGCGCACCGCAAACCTTATTTCTCTCTGCTGATTCTGAAAATTTGCGAGCAGAATTTTCACCAGGTTGCTTGAAAATTCTAATATTTATACCATATTAATGTAGTAATATTGAGGAGGAAACTGATGAACGATTGCCCATGTAAATAATTCTAACTGTAAGTATATACAGTGTGTGTACAAGTTCTCAACAAATGGGATTTTTTTTTTAATTTTTAAGTTTACGAAAAAAAGTTATTCTGTGTAAAAGTTCTGCATGGTCTGAAAGCTTGAATACCACCGTCAGATAACAATTTTTTTTGAGGAGTATACGAGGGATGTCAAAAAATATGAGTTTTCATTTATTATGAGTTCAACCGTTCTTATAAAATATATCTGACCCAGAAACATCAAATATGATATGAACTGGTAAGATATCAACAGATTCGAAAAATATTTATTGGTATTTGAAACATGAACTGGAAGGTAATGATATTGGTTTTTTTTATGTTGAACGAAAACTATACATAGAAAAATTCTGTATTTTTCAAAAAAATTCATTTTATATATCCTCTGTTAAATGAGAAAAAATCAGGAAAATCAACCGAACCGTTTTCTTTATACGGGGTATTTATATAATTTTTCTCATTATTAGTCTCGTGTATACTTGAGTCACACTGTATATTATTTACAATTAACGTTCTGTCAAGTGGCCACATGGCTCATACAACTCATGGCGTTGATATTTCATTCTAAAATTATTTGCAATTTTCATAACTCTGAAAAAGTCATGATTCACCTTGTATATTGTACAAAAAAAGGCTTCCAAAACATACTGTTGCACTGGCCAACTGTAATACTGTGGTGTGGATGAACAACCCACTAATAATTGTGTGATATGATCACCAATAATGCTCAGTGACATTTTACAACTTCAACACTCTGTATCTCGTAAACTATACATAGAATTTTTGTGTGCCCACGGTAACTTTTGTTCAGAACCTCGAGTTCAACAACATATTGAAAATTTGGACAATTTGACCGAATGACTTTTTGCATAAGAAGTGTGCGTGGTCCTTTGGTTCACAGTACTAGTAGAACTTCACGGTGAATTTTGCATGAAAGAAGTCCCTACGTGGATGGAAAACAAGAGGAAGAATGAATATGGATTTTCAGATCTCTGCAGGTCAGTTTTCGGAGAACTATCCTCACACGCTGAGGAAAACAACGCAGTGAAGTTATCTGAACAAATCTTCGAATGTCAGCCCTGATCTGCATTTCCCCGAATTTTTCCACACCGCACACATACTTTATTTGCTCAATTTATCAGCTGCCGTTCGGAAATAGAAACTGCGGCTCCTGCAGCCCAACTAGGCCCAGCCGGGACCGGCCGTATTCCCCGAGAAACTTCTTCGATGATATCGACTGATCGAGGTTGGCATCGAGCAAAATGTAAATTCCAGCAATAACGCATCCCTGGAGAAATTCGCAGCGGTCGAACCCTTATTAGTTGATAAACTAGGCGACATTTATCATTGATCAAAATATAAGATCAATTATGGCAAGTCGATGTTTGGAAATACGCGGCTCGGTGTATTTGTTCGCGCGGGCTTTGATTTATCGCAAGGGATATTCGGGACAGAGTTGGGTTCGGGAGTGTCCGTAGGGACGGACGTTATTAATTACTTGGAGATCGATTAGGGTCGCACATTGACAGAATCCGATGGAGAATCGACCGTGCACGTTTCCCTGAAAGGAACAGAAATTCCCAGAATGACACTATTCAATTTTTTCCTCGATTTAAAACGAAACGATCTGTCAATAACATGATATGGGACAAGGGCTATGCGTGATACACAAGGAACTATGAAGTATCCAATTTTGAATCAAATAAGAAACGATGAAGTCTCACTCTCGTAATCGATACCATAAGTATACAGAGCAATAATGCGAACGGCAGTCGATTTACAATAAATAAATCACTATACTCTGTCAATTTCAAGTTCAATAGAAAACAAAAGTTATTACTCGAAAACAGTCGTGAAGGATAGAAAACGTTCAATACAGTCCAATTTACGACTTCTCATGATTGAAAGTCATTGTCGAGTCGTCAGAGGGATTCGGCCGATTTTTTTATTTTTTGAAGAGGACTCAAAAATAGAATATGAGTTGGCGCAATTGGTGTTGGGTCAGAAAATATTCAATACGGTCCAGTCAACAACTTCTCATGATTGAAAGTCATTGTCGGGTCGTCAGAGGGATTTGGCCGATTTTTTTTATTTTTTGAAGTGCTCTCAAAAATAGAATTTGAGTTGGCGCGATTGGTGTTGGGTTAGAAAACATTCATTACAATCTGATTCACAACTTTTCATGATTGAAAGTCATTGTCGGGTCGTCAGAGGGATTTGGCCAATTTTTTTATTTTTTCAAGTGGTCTCAAAAATAGAATATGAGTTGGCGCGATTGGTGTTGGGTCAGAAAACATTCAATACGGTCCAGTCAACAACTTCTCATGATTGAAAGTCATTGTCGGGTCGTCAGAGGGATTTGACCAATTTTTTTATTTTTTGAAGTGGTCTCAAAAATAGAATTTGAGTTGGCGCGATTGGTGTTGGGGCAGAAAACATTCAATACGGTCCAGTCTACAACTTCTCATGATTGAAAGTCATTGTCGACTCGTCAGAGGGATTCGACCGATTTTTTTATTTTTTGAAGAGGACTCAAAAATAGAATATGAGTTGGCGCAATTGGTGTTGGGTCAGAAAATATTCAATACGGTCCAGTCAACAACTTCTCATGATTGAAAGTCATTGTCGGGTCGTCAGAGGGATTTGGCCGATTTTTTTTATTTTTTGAAGTGCTCTCAAAAATAGAATTTGAGTTGGCGCGATTGGTGTTGGGTTAGAAAACATTCATTACAATCTGATTCACAACTTTTCATGATTGAAAGTCATTGTCGGGTCGTCAGAGGGATTTGGCCAATTTTTTTATTTTTTCAAGTGGTCTCAAAAATAGAATATGAGTTGGCGCGATTGGTGTTGGGTCAGAAAACATTCAATACGGTCCAGTCAACAACTTCTCATGATTGAAAGTCATTGTCGGGTCGTCAGAGGGATTTGACCAATTTTTTTATTTTTTGAAGTGGTCTCAAAAATAGAATTTGAGTTGGCGCGATTGGTGTTGGGGCAGAAAACATTCAATACGGTCCAGTCTACAACTTCTCATGATTGAAAGTCATTGTCGACTCGTCAGAGGGATTCGACCGATTTTTTTATTTTTTGAAGAGGACTCAAAAATAGAATATGAGTTGGCGCAATTGGTGTTGGGTCAGAAAATATTCAATACGGTCCAGTCAACAACTTCTCATGATTGAAAGTCATTGTCGGGTCGTCAGAGGGATTTGGCCGATTTTTTTTATTTTTTGAAGTGCTCTCAAAAATAGAATTTGAGTTGGCGCGATTGGTGTTGGGTTAGAAAACATTCATTACAATCTGATTCACAACTTTTCATGATTGAAAGTCATTGTCGGGTCGTCAGAGGGATTTGGCCAATTTTTTTATTTTTTCAAGTGGTCTCAAAAATAGAATATGAGTTGGCGCGATTGGTGTTGGGTCAGAAAACATTCAATACGGTCCAGTCAACAACTTCTCATGATTGAAAGTCATTGTCGGGTCGTCAGAGGGATTTGACCAATTTTTTTATTTTTTGAAGTGGTCTCAAAAATAGAATTTGAGTTGGCGCGATTGGTGTTGGGGCAGAAAACATTCAATACGGTCCAGTCTACAACTTCTCATGATTGAAAGTCATTGTCGACTCGTCAGAGGGATTCGACCGATTTTTTTATTTTTTGAAGAGGACTCAAAAATAGAATATGAGTTGGCGCAATTGGTGTTGGGTCAGAAAATATTCAATACGGTCCAGTCAACAACTTCTCATGATTGAAAGTCATTGTCGGGTCGTCAGAGGGATTCGGCCGATTTTTTTATATTTTGAAGTGGACTCAAAAATAGAATTTGAATTGGCGCGATTGGTGTTGGGTTAGAAAACATTTATTACAGTCCCATTCACAACTTTTCATGATTGAAAGACATTGTCTGGTCGTCAGAGGGATTTGGCCGATTTTTTTTATTTTTTGAAGTGCTCTCAAAAATAGAATTTGAGTTGGTGCGATTGGTGTTGGGTTAGAAAACATTCATTACAATCTGATTCACAACTTTTCATGATTGAAAGTCATTGTCGGGTCGTCAGAGGGATTTGGCCAATTTTTTTATTTTTTCAAGTGGTCTCAAAAATAGAATTTGAGTTGGCGCGATTGGTGTTGGGTCAGAAAACATTCAATACGGTCCAGTCAACAACTTCTCATGATTGAAAGTCATTGTCGGGTCGTCAGAGGGATTTGGCCAATTTTTTTATTTTTTGAAGTGGTCTCAAAAATAGAATTTGAGTTGGCGCGATTGGTGTTGGGGCAGAAAACATTCAATACGGTCCAGTCTACAACTTCTCATGATTGAAAGTCATTGTCGGGTCGTCAGAGGGAATTGGCCGATTTTTTTATTTTTTGAAGTGGTCTCAAAAATAGAATTTGAGTTGGCGCGATTGGTGTTCGATCAGAAAACATTCAATACGGTCCAGTCAACAACTTCTCATGATTGAAAGTCATTGTCGGGTCGTCAGAGGGATTCGACTAAATTTTTTATTTTTTGAAGTTGTCTCAAAAATAGAATTTGAGTAAGCGCGATTGGTGTTGGATCAGAAAACATTCAATACGGTCCAGTCAACAACTTTTCATGATTGAAAGTCATTGTAGAGTCGTCAGAGGTATTCGGCCGATTTTTTAATTTTTTGAAGTGGTCCCAAAAATAGAATTTGAGTTGGCGCGATTGGTGTTGGGTCAGAAAACATTCAATACGGTCCAATCAACAATTTTTTAAGATTGAAAGTCATTGTCGGGTCGTCAGAGGGATTTGGACGATTTTTTTATTTTTTGAAGTGGACTCAAAAATAGAATTTGAATTGGCGCGATTGGTGTTGGGTTAGAAAACATTTATTACAGTCCCATTCACAACTTTTCATGATTGAAAGACATTGTCTGGTCGTCAGAGGGATTTGGCCGATTTTTTTTATTTTTTGAAGTGCTCTCAAAAATAGAATTTGAATTGGCGCGATTGGTGTTGGGTTAGAAAACATTTATCACAGTCCCATTCACAACTTTTCATGATTGAAAGACATTGTCTGGTCGTCAGAGGGATTTGGCCGATTTTTTTTATTTTTTGAAGTGGTCTCAAAAATAGAATTTGAGTTGGCGCGATTGGTGTTGGGTTAGAAAACATTCATTACAATCTGATTCACAACTTTTCATGATTGAAAGTCATTGTCGGGTCGTCAGAGGGATTTGGCCAATTTTTTTATTTTTTCAAGTGGTCTCAAAAATAGAATTTGAGTTGGCGCGATTGGTGTTGGGGCAGAAAACATTCAATACGGTCCAGTCTACAACTTCTCATGATTGAAAGTCATTGTCGAGTCGTCAGAGGGATTCGACCGATTTTTTTATTTTTTGAAGTGGTCTCAAAAATAGAATTTGAGTTGGCGCGATTGGTGTTGGGTCAGAAAACATTCGATACGGTCCAGACAACAACTTCTCATGATTGAAAGTCATTGTCGAGTCGTCAGAGGGATTCGGCCGATTTTTTTATGTTTTGAAGTGGTCTCAAAAATAGAATTTGAGCTGGCGCGATTGGTGTTGGATCAGAAAACATTCAATACGGTCCAGTCAACAACTTTTCATGATTGAAAGTCATTGTCGGGTCGTCAGAGGGAATTGGCCGATTTTTTTATTTTTTGAAGTGGTCTCAAAAATAGAATTTGAGTTGGCGCGATTGGTGTTGGATTAGAAAACATTCAATACGGTCCAGTCAACAACTTCTCATGATTGAAAGTCATTGTCGGGTCGTCAGAGGGATTCGGCTGATTTTTTTATTTTTTGAAGTTGTCTCAAAAATAGAATTTGAGTAAGCGCGATTGGTGTTGGATCAGAAAACATTCAATACGGTCCAGTCAACAACTTTTCATGATTGAAAGTCATTGTAGAGTCGTCAGAGGGATTCGGCCGATTTTTTTATTTTTTGAAGTGGTCTCAAAAATAGAATTTGAGTTGGCGCGATTGGTGTTGGGTCAGAAAACATTCAATACGGTCCAATCAACAACTTTTTATGATTGAAAGTCATTGTCGGGTCGTCAGAGGGATTTGGACGATTTTTTTATTTTTTGAAGTGGTCTCAAAAATAGAATTTGAGTTGGCGCGATTGGTGTTGGATCAGAAAACATTCAATACGGTCAAGTCAACAACTTTTCATGATTGAAAGTCATTGTCGGGTCGTCAGAGGGATTCGGCCGATTTTTTTATTTTTTGTAGTGGTCTCAAAAATAGAATTTGAGTTGGCGCGATTGGTGTTGGGTCAGAAAACATTCAATACGGTCCAGTCAACAACTTTTCATGATTGAAAGTCATTGTCGGGTCGTCAGAGGGATTCGGCCGATTTTTTTATTTTTTGAAGTGGTCTCAAAAATAGAATTTGAGTTGGCGCGATTGGTGTTGGGGCAGAAAACATTCAATACGGTCCAATCAACAACTTTTTATGATTGAAAGTCATTGTCGGGTCGTCAGAGGGACTTGGGCAATTTTTTTATTTTTTGAAGTGGTCTCAAAAATAAAATTTGAGTTGGCGCGTTTAGTGTTGGGTCAGAAAACATTCAATACGGTCCAGTCTACAACTTCTCATGATTGAAAGTCATTGTCGAGTCGTCAGAGGGATTCGACCGATTTTTATATTTTTTGAAGTGGTCTCAAAAATAGAATTTGAGTTGGCGCGATTGGTGTTGGGTCAGAAAACATTTGATACGGTCCAGTCAACAACTTCTCATGATTGAAAGTCATTGTCGAGTCGTCAGAGGGATTCGGCCGATTTTTTTATGTTTTGAAGTGGTCTCAAAAATAGAATTTGAGCTGGCGCGATTGGTGTTGGATCAGAAAACATTCAATACGGTCCAGTCAACAACTTTTCATGATTGAAAGTCATTGTCGGGTCGTCAGAGGGAATTGGCCGATTTTTTTATTTTTTGAAGTGGTCTCAAAAATAGAATTAGAGTTGGCGCGATTGGTGTTGGATCAGAAAACATTCAATACGGTCCAGTCAACAACTTCTCATGATTGAAAGTCATTGTCGGGTCGTCAGAGGGATTCGGCTGATTTTTTTATTTTTTGAAGTTGTCTCAAAAATAGAATTTGAGTTGGCGCGATTGGTGTAGGGTCAGAAAACATTCAATACGGTCCAATCAACAACTTTTTATGATTGAAAGTCATTGTCGGGTCGTCAGAGGGATTTGGCCGATTTTTTTATTTTTTGAAGTGGTCTCAAAAATAGAATTTGAGTGGGCGCGATTGGTGTTGGATCAGAAAACATTCAATACGGTCCAGTCAACAACTTTTCATGATTGAAAGTCATTGTAGGGTCGTCAGAGGGATTCGGCCGATTTTTTTATTTTTTGAAGTGGTCTCAAAAATAGAATTTGAGTTGGCGCGATTGGTGTTGGGTCAGAAAACATTCAATACGGTCCAATCAACAACTTTTTATGATTGAAAGTCATTGTCGGGTCGTCAGAGGGATTTGGACGATTTTTTTATTTTTTGAAGTGGTCTCAAAAATAGAATTTGAGTTGGCGCGATTGGTGTTGGATCAGAAAACATTCAATACGGTCCAGTCAACAACTTTTCATGATTGAAAGTCATTGTCGGGTCGTCAGAGGGATTCGGCCGATTTTTTTATTTTTTGAAGTGGTCTCAAAAATAGAATTTGAGTTGGCGCGATTGGTGTTGGATCAGAAAACATTCAATACGGTCCAATCAACAACTTTTTATGATTGAAAGTCATTGTCGGGTCGTCAGAGGGATTTGGGCAATTTTTTTATTTTTTGAAGTGGTCTCAAAAATAGAATTTGAGTTGGCGCGTTTAGTGTTGGGTCAGAAAACATTCAATACGGTCCAGTCAACAACTTCTCATGATTGAAAGTCATTGTGAGGTCGTCAGAGGGATTCGGCCGATTTTTTTATTTTTTGAAGTGGTCTCAAAAATAGAATTTGAGTTGGCGCGATTGGTGTTGGGTCAGAAAACATTCAATACAGTCCAATTAACAACTTCTCATGATTGAAAGTGATTGTCGGGAGGTCAGAGGCAGTTCATATAATAATGTTCTTCAAAGAAGCTCTACGGTTCCTACTTTTTTATAATTAAGACTCGTTTTCAAAGTATCGTCATAATTGAAACCAGACGATAGTTAACATCTACAGTATGTCCCCTATTTCCAAATATGAGTAGTCGGAAACACACCTTCTATAAAACATAGGTCGATTACTGCTGTTGGAGGCTCTACAAGTATCTTCTCAGTTCCTTCAATGATTCAGGATACATGACGGTGCTTTTGTAGGATTCCGATATCTCCTTGGAGGAAAATGCAATCCTCTAATGTGCCTTGGAATTCATCTCCAGCGATAACTGAGTTCGATTGCTGGAAATTCAGAGGGAAGCGTCTTATTAACTATGAAACCCACTCATAAAATCACTGCAATCTCCGAAAGAACACCTGATTATTCATTCTTCGATTACAAGACACGGCAATTGGATCGTCCGAGGGACGCCGTTTCGATCCCTTGGAATAGATCGTGCGTGAGACGAGGCGTACCGTAAAGCAGCCCCGCTTAGGCGGAAACTGGTAATGAAATTACCTTCACATCGGATTGTTTTATTTTCTATGTCGTTTATTCAGTTTTCCCGGCTTTTTCTATCAGATGACGACAAACCAGGCTGACGATCAATCAGTGCGCTTGGATGCATTTCGGTTTGATTACGGATGAAACAAATGAATTCGCCATAGTGCTGACAGGACGGAAAGATACGCATTCTCGACCATTTGTCATTCTGGGTGGATAGGCATCCTGGTTTCCTCCGAGGAATAAAAATGAGACGCAGAGGCGGTGAAAGTATATTCGAAAGTGATATTTTGGGTGGGGTCAAAGAGGAATTGTGTGATGTTATGGAATATTTGTCGTACCAAAATGAAAAATGGGTTTTTCCAATTTTGATGTATAAAATCACGCTTTTCAAAACTGATATAAGTATATGTCGGAACGACCCAACTTCTTTTCAACAATTAGAAACTAGTTATTATCGTAACAAGTACGCAAAGAGTACCTTTCCCGCATGCGCGACTGCCGTCGAGAATGATAAAGTATCTTTCCGTATGAATTAGAATCAAGATTTTTTCTACAAGCACGTTGAAAAATTTCATGTAGCGTTCTTGATAAAATTTTCGCGTGAGGAAAAAACTTACTCGAAACAACGTCAGCTTGTGGGAGAAGTCTTTACAGCCTAGTGTGGGAAAATGACGTTTCCCAAACTGAATCGCGTGTGGGTATAGGGTAAATCAGGCACGCTTATTGAAAAAGTTTGTTACATAATCAACCATCAGACTAACGCATTTTTTCAAAGAATCACTTCTCAACATTGCAACATTGCAACATTGAAGAAGTAGTTTTGAAACATTTTTTTATTGAACATATGGAGAATAACAGAACTTTTTCAATAATATTCATATGTTGAATCATATTTTCCTTTCAACTTGACAGGAATCAATGACAACACTGTATGTATACATGCATTTCTATATCGTTCCGTATATGTGAACCGGCTCCAAAATTTCCGATTATTTTTATAAATGAACTTTGTCTCTAGGATTTAATGGATAAATCTATGAAAGTAATTTCTGTACCGCATATGTACGATCTATTATATCCACCTTCATCAATGCTATTCGAATTGGACAGTATCAAAAAAATTTCAAATTAAAATTTGGCGAGAGCGCAAATTATTTTAATTTTTGGCGGAAGCACCCACCGTAAATTTTTTAATTTTGGTGGAGGCAGTGGTTGTAGTTTGATGCACTATGAATTTGTGGGTTTGATATTAAGGTCTATGCTACCGCGCTAAGTCAAAGGTTCATGAATGACCGAAAGTGGATTTCAAAGTATTTCTACATTTTGCGTCTGTTGAACATAATCCTGAGACCAGTCAGAATGTCGAACTTTGTCTGAATACCCAAAATAATATACATTAATCGCAAACTTCTGGAATATGAGGCGTATATTGAATCTAAATTTTTGCTCAAATCATTCTTTCTGAGTTACTGCTCAAACATGACATATTTCTTTGAGCGATAAATAATTAATTCTTGATGATACCGATAAAGTGATTACATGGAAAATTAAACTGAACAGATGTCTTCAGTGTGAATTGAGAGCATGGAGACTATTTCGCCAAAATACATTGATGGAAAGATAATATCGTGATTTCGACGAACCGTTCCTAGGTGATTTTTCATTGGTCACATTCACGAAAACATCAATAAAAGTATATGTTTGAAAAAACCTTGGGAATCAAAGAAAATCTAGTGTATGTTTGAAGGCTGAATTATCTTTATGTGAATTTAAGTTTGACGATCATCTACCTGTTAAGAAAGTAAAAAACTGAATGACTTCGAAGAAAAAAGAAAAATTTCGTATTCCTATTATTAATATATTTTCGTTTGTGGAGACTACAACAAATCCTAATTTCCGTTTCCATTGAAAATTATTCTGCGTGAGCTACTGAGTATTTCGAGTCACACAAATGAAAACTTTCAGTGCAAAAATTGATTTCCGTGGGCGAGAGCCTTCGAAACCTCGCATGGAAATTGGAGTACAGCTATCAATCGAGCGTTCTGGACACCTTCAACCTTCACATAATGACGGCGATACGTAGTCAAACAGGCGCCCCGTTTTATGCCACGGAAACATGACTTTCGACTTTGCGTTCCATGTTTATGGAAATTGCCGACTGCACTATATGCAATCCTCCATATATGCGCTTCCAAAATAAAGCTCTCGGGATTTCCAGAAATACGACACGCTTGTTACAAGTGTAGATATAACGGGTTTCGTGAAATACTAGCGTTCGAATATTAACAAAATAGTTTTCTAAATATGTCAATACATGTCATTACAGTATTTGTACATTATGTATGATGAGATATTAGTTCCATGATAACTCTGTATTTCCTTAAATTGATGTTGTTTAAAAAATAATGAGAACACGTCCTATCCATTAATGATTTTTAGGTGAACTTAATTCGAGGAGAGAATTCTGAATAACTTTTATACCTCCTCACCCCTCTTGCCCCTGTTATCCTACTCACCCCTCTTTACCCCCTTCCAACCCTTTCTTGAATTTTCACACCTCTTGACCCACCTACCCCTCCTTTCCATATTGCCCAACTAACCTGACCTAACCCAACCGGATCTAACCCCACTTTTCCCTCTTCTATTGACGTCGGACGAATCCTGACACAAGCGGGACCCTGAAATCGTTCGGCCTAAATCTTGTAGGGTGTACTGCTCCGATTTCCACTAAATCTCGCATGTAACAAAAAAAAATTCAGTCCATGAAGAAAATTAAACTGCTGACGCTAAAAAAAACCGTTTTACCTAATGCTAACTCCTACTTCACACATCTTCCTTCTACTCAACTTCTTCCTACAAAACTTACTTTTTAGGTCTTCCGTCCTACTCACATCTTTTGACTCACATCTTGCGTTTCTTTCAGCTATGGTTTTCATGCAGTTCATCAGAAGTTCGTCATATTTTTCTCCATCTATCACAATTTTCGAGTAATCGCAGTGAAAAACGCAATCAATTTCTAAAATCTCTATGAGCGAGTGAAATGAAGATCAGATTTGCTTGCAGACCTCCTGAATGAAGGCTGAGACATAAATGAAGTTTTATTACCACCCTTTACCCTTTCTCACCACCCCTCAGTTTATATCAATCACGCCTATTGATGCTCTGTCCCCTCTTGCCCCACTTATCCCTCTTCCCACTCTCTTTACTACTTCCCTATTTCCCTTCTTTCCTCTCTTTCCTCTCTTAGCACTATTATCCTACCGAGAGAATTATTTAAACTGCAAAAAAAATCCCAATTCAGGAAAATAAAAGAAGGGAACTGGGGCTAATTTAGGTTAGGTTAGGTTAGGTTACGTTAGGTTACGTTACGTTACGTTACGTTACGTTACGTTACGTTACGTTACGTTACGTTACGTTACGTTACGTTAGGTTAGGTAAGGTTAGGTTAGGTTAGGTAAGGTTAGGTTAGGTTAGGTTAACTCCGCCATGGACTTGCACCACATCCATGCCGGTCACAAGCCCGGAAAAAGGAGGAGTGGCCTATCGTTGGGAAACCGAGCATTGCACTTCTATCGCCCGGCTATTCCCAACACCAGATCTCACCTTGTTTCAACTTGTCTAGGGTGAATCTGTCTTCCCTCTTTTATCTATTCTATCGGCCTATCTTGGCCGCCTCTTGTTTCTTTCCGACCCCGATGCTATTAGAGCATTCGAGGGCTAGGGGTCTCTCCGCTCATGTCTGTCCCCGCCCAGGGAGTAAACCCTTCCAAAAATCCGCAACCCAAGATGTTACGCGACCCGTGTCGAGGGGTGAATGGCCAGGCGGTATATGGCCGTGTACGGAGCCGGTGGGAAAATGGCGACCTCCTACTGTACCTAGCCTTACTCCTGCATGCGGGGCTCTGCAGGGGTGGACTGATCCTTCCCTTGCCACTCGTGGGAACAGTTATGAAAAAATTTACATTAAACACTAAACCACCCGAAACGCCTAAAAGAAGGCATGACTCCGTGTCAAAAATTCCAGGGAAGCCGAGCACATCAAGGGTGACAGGCCTCAAAACTAGTCCAAGAAGGAACTCGACGGGAAATGCCGACACTAGCCTAAGCAATAAGGCCAAAACAATTGCACCAATAAAGAAACCAGCTTCTGCAGCTGGTAAATCCGAGGTCTTAGATCTACAACTAGGACCAGAGATCACACTATCCCCTAGAAGGAGAACCATGTCCAGCCCCCCACAGATGGAAAACCGCCCAAAAGCCCACAATGTGGGAGTCGTTGACCTTACATGGGACGACGATACGGGAAAATCTGAAGGATCTAAGAGGAAAAGGCACGAGGACGAAGAAGAGGATACCTCGACAAAAATGTTAAAAAAACCGAACCTGAAGCACGTAGACACAGGGGGAAAACCTGGCTGGCAGTTAGAAAAAATGAGAGACCTGACCAAACAGGCTGAAAAAGCTTCGAGGGAATTGGGTATGACCATCAAAGACCATCCAGATGATCTCGACACAATAAGAGACATAGCAGATAGAATACGCAGTATCACTAGCCAAATGGTGACGAAAGAGCTGCAAGTGATATTCGAGGCAGACCAGGGGGTAATGCGTACCCACCCAGAAGAGGAGAAGGGCCTCACAAATATAGAGGCAACTACAGATTATGAGGTATACAAAGGGATACAAGCCCAAAAATGGGAGAAATCCCTGTTCGAGAATACAAACGTTATCATCGGCAACCCTCTAGCCGCAGACAACACGGCTGTCAGAGTAGTACTAACCGAACCAAAAGACCCCCAAATGAATGGAAGTATCCAGAGACAATTCAAGGAAAACATCCCAGAACTGGCAGACTTGTCCGATGACATAAACGTAGTTGAGCAAACAATCAAGATCAGGGGATCCAACGTTCAACTTACCAAAAAGACCATTAAAATAAACCACGATGGCACCGAGTCAGACATATGGAGCAAGCTTCTTAAACTAAAGGAAGAAACTGTAATGGACCAAAAGGTAGCCATGCACCATGTGGAAAGCATGTCTGTACTTGATCTGCAGAAGATGACGGAGGCCATCTTCCATAAATCTTCAACAAAAATAGAGATATACACCACTGGAAAACTCAGTCCAGGAGGCAACGGCGAAAAAACTAGATCGACCTATGGAATTATAGTAAATGGAAGGGGAAAATCTTTCAGAGAAACCCTAGAAGAGGTTAAAGGATCCGTAGCGCGGAGTACGGCAGCTAAACATATCCGTCTTATCAAAAGTACAACAGATGGAAAATTACTTCTAACCTTAGATAGAGACAATGAGGCACTGAATACAATTAGCACCGCGCTGGAAGAAAACAAACAAATAAGCATAAAACGACTCGGGCAAGAACCATCAGATACCGTATATGTGAGGGACATGCTGGCAGACGCAACCAAGGAAGAGGTGGTTGAAGCCGTGAGACGAGTCGCCGGGACATGGAACGAGGATTGCAAGGTCAGCGATATCAGACCTACAATAAACAATACAACGGCAACCACAATAACCTTGCCTAAACGAATGGCCGAGACAATTCTCTCTGGGGGATACCTCAAAGTAGGACTAGCCAGATGCAGACTAGAGCGGCGCCTGAAAGTTAACAGGTGTCCGAAATGCTGGTCTTACGACCACAAAAAGGAGGAATGCGAAGGTCCCGACCGAACCAAATCATGCTTCAAATGCGGCCAGGAAGATCATAGTTCAAACGATTGCGAAAATGATGACTATTGCCCAGTATGCCAAGAAGAAGGCCACAGGCTAGGGACAGCCAAATGCCCGGCCTTTAAACACGCCCTAAAAGGGGCGAGGAGCAGACAGAGAGAGAGGAGAGAGAGAGAAAAGAGACCAACCAAGGGAGCAAGAGAAACGCAGACAAGGAGTACAACCGAGGAATTACCACGGAATGAAATAGCCGAACTCTCTAATAACCAAAGAGTTATGGAAGAGTCTGCAGAGTCCATAAATATCCTTAAGGATATTATAATGGGGCAGTAACAATAGGGTCTTAGATTGTTTTAAATGTTTTTAAAAGTTATCCAAATAAACACTGATAGACGCAGAAATGCCCAACACCTCCTACTCAGGACAGCGGAAGAGGAAAACGCAGATATAGTGCTTGTACAAGAACCAAATAAGACTCTGGTCCAAAAGAACCCTAACTGGCTTAAAGATCCTAACGTAGACACGGCGATTCTTCTTAGAAATAGAAGGTGCGGAGTCTCAAATCACGAAAGCGGGCCGGGCTTCATATGCCTGAATTTTAAATCGTGGTCGTTATACAACTGCTACGTCTCTCCGAATATATCTCTAGACGAATTCAAAACCTTTGTCGACTCGGTGATGCAAAAGGTGATGGATAAGAAGAAAGAAGCGATTGTTGTAGGCGATTTCAACGCCAAATCCACAATGTGGAACTCCCGATATACCGACGAGAGAGGGAAATACCTGGAAGAATGGATGAATTCCTTGAACATGATTACACACAATGAAGGAGATACGCCTACATTTACAAGGGGAGCCCAAACGTCTTACATCGACATTACCTTTTCTACGTCACAAATAGCGACCAAAATAAATGGATGGCAGGTTTCGATGGAAGAAAGCGGCAGCCTCCACAATTATATACAATTTAACATAAATGAGACAGGAAACAAACCCAGGGCGGAATGGCTTCCAAAAAAATACATGGATACAAAGACCTTCCATGACACGCTAACAATATTGCAAAACGGCATAAATAATCCTGAGAGCCTTGCAAGAGCCATCAAAAATGCCCAAGAGACAAGCCTGTCAACAGGGCAAGACGGAAATACTAGGCTGCAACCCCTTTGGTGGAACGACCAAATAGCCAATTTACGAAAAAAATGTCAGCAGGATAGGAGAAGATTATCGAGGGCCAGGGGACGTCGAGCCAACCCCGAAGTAGTTGAATTACTTGAAGTTGAATACAAAAACACAAGAAAACAACTCAAAAAAGAAATTAACAAATCGCAAAAGGATGAATGGAGAGCCCTCTGTGATAGGCTGGAAGAAGACCCGTGGGGACAAGGGTATAAAATTGTAACCAAAGGCTTGAAGCACATAAGACCGGCATATGAACTGGAACAAGACCAAAAAATTACATTTATCAAGGAACTCTTTCCTCCCCATGACGACCATAGGATACACGCCCCCAACCTAGAAGATTCGTTGAATCTGCCGCCACCTTTTGATACAGAAGAAGTAAACAAAGCAATTGCCAAACTTAAAAGCGGAAAATCTCCTGGGCCAGATGGTATACTCCCTGAGGCAATAAAGCTGGCAGCTAGAATGATACCCGAAGCAATAGTAAAAATTATGAACGATCAACTATTTGGAAGATCCTTTCCTAAAACCTGGAAACTTGCCAACGTGATATTAATACCAAAGGGTACTGGGGAAGATCTAGCTCTCAAAGCGAGACCAATCTGTCTCTTAGACGGCTTAGGAAAACTCTACGAATATCTGCTTAAGCTTAGGCTAGAAGCAGAATTGAGCGAGAACGATGGGATCTCAGCTAGACAATTCGGTTTTAGACCCAAAAAATCTACGGTTACGGCGATCAAATATGTCATAGACAAGGCTACCAGTACACGGGAAACCTGGGGGACCATTATAATGGTCGACATAAAAAACGCCTTCAATACGGCCAAATGGCATATCATAATCGATCGACTACAGAATATTGGGATAAGTACCTACCTGATCCAAGTCATTAGAAATTATCTTTCGGAAAGAAACCTGAAATCTGGAAATTACATGCAAGAGATGACGCAGGGAGTCCCACAGGGATCGGTTTTAGGACCTACCCTGTGGAATGTCCTGTACAATGGTGTCTTGGAAGATCTACATTTACCACCAAGCTGCCAATCGGTAGCATATGCCGATGACTTGGCACTGATCGTGAGGGCAAATAAAAAAGAAGAACTGGTTCAAAGAGCAAATGCCACTCTCAGGCAAATCCAGAGATGGATAACAGAAAATGGCTTGGAGATCGCACCCAGTAAGACGGAGGCAATCATCCTCAAGGGTCCGAGGAAGAGAGAAGGGATAACTTTTGAACTGGCCGGTACACAAATCCAACCAAAAAAGTACGTTAAATATCTCGGGGTCTGGCTCGACGATAAAATAATCTATAACGAACATATAAAAAAAACTTGCGAAAAAGCCGACAGGCAGACTGCGGCCTTAACGAAGATCCTGCCGAACATACGGGGGCCCTCAACAGATAAGCGTCGAATATTGTACGGAGTGGTACAATCTGTCCTTCTATACGCGGCACCGGTCTGGGAGCGTGTTATGAGAGTAGACAAATACAGAAATATGATGGCGGCAACGCAACGAAAAATGCTGCTGAGAGTTGCGGCGGGGTACCGAACGATCTCCGCCGCGGCTCTCAACGTTATAACGGGTGTCCCGCCCATTGAAATGCTGGTCGGAGAAAGATGCAGACTGGATGCCCTTGATGAGGTCACAGAGATAGACAAACTCGCGCAGAGAACCAGGACAATTGAGGAATGGCAAACCGCATGGGGCAATAACACCAGAACGGCGCAATGGACGAAAAGACTTATCCCAAACCTGAGACCATGGCTAGAGTGCGATTTCAAATACACAAACTACTGCATGACGCAGGCTCTGAGCGGGCACGGCTCCTTTAGAACCTATACACATAGAATTGGAAAAGCAGGCGATGAAATTTGCATATATTGCCAGGAAATAGATAGCCCTGAACACACTCTTCTCTCGTGTGTCAGATGGCACCAGGATAGAAATCGATACGAGACAGAGACAGGAGAAAGAACAACCGCCGAAAACCTGATTAACAACATGATGACGAATAGAGAGAGCTGGGAAAGAGGGGCAACCTTCATACATTCTGTAATGGAACGAAAAGAGAAGGAAGAGAGGGAACAACAACAGCGAGAGAGAAACTGAGCATAACAAAGACGCGGCTCGTACCCTGAAGATATGTCCAAAAGATGGTTCCAGGGGCAAGAAGTGCGGAGGTGGTTTTTAGTGGGTAGGCGGCCACGGCCGGAGTCCCACACCCCCGGGGAAGGGAGGAACCTGTACCTGGCAGTTCATCAAGAATTTTCCACCCGTCAAAAAAAAAAAAAAAAAAAAAAAAAAAAAAAAAAAAAAAAAGGTTAGGTTAGGTTAGGTTAGGTTAGGTTAGGTTAGGTTAGGTTAGGTTAGGTTGAGTTAGGTTAGGTTAGGTTGGGTTAGGTTAGGTTAGGTTAGGTTACCCCTCTCTCCCCTCTTACCCTTTTCCCTCCTACCACTTTCTCCCCTCTTACCTTTACCTAACCTAACCTTACCTAACGTAACCTAACCTTACCTAACCTAACCTAACCTAACCTTACCTAACGTAACCTAACCTAACCTAACCTAACCTAACCTAACCTAACCTAACCTAACCTAACCATACCTAACCTAACCTAACCTAACCTAACCTAACCTAACCTAACCTAACCTAACCTAACCTAACCTAACCTAACCTAACCTAACCTAACCTAACCTAACCTAACCTAACCTAACCTAACCTAACCTAACCTAACCTAACCTAACCTAACCTAACCTAACCTAACCTAACCTAACCTAACCTAACCTAACCTAACCTAACCTAACCTAACCTAACCTAACCTAACCTAACCTAACCTAACCTAACCTAACCTAACCTAATCTAACCTAACCTAACCTACTCCTATTTGCGTATATTTTTCTAATAATTAGACTGCTAAATAATTTTTTTGTAGTTGCTTTGGTAGAAAAAAATCTTCACATTGAAAAATGTTCTTGTAATAGTTACTTATTGCACTTATAATATCACATGTAACAATTTAACCGTATTCGTATTTTTTCGAGTTTCCAGAATTTCAAAAGGATCGAAATAAATTCGAACCACCATGCATATATTTTGAGGTGTTTGTTATTTGTTCATTTTAATGAAAAGATGAATTGCTAGTTGAAGGCATGGTAAAAACAGTCAAACGATGAAGGAATCACTCATTAAGAAATTTCCGTACTACAAATGTACGCATCATCAAATTCACCTCCATCTGTGCCACTCGAATTGGGTGTATGTACTAGACCTTAAGAAGCTTAAAAATTTGCAAAGCGTAGATAAATTATTTACAATTTTGGCGGGTGCGCAAGCCGTGAAGTTTTATAATTTTGGTGGAGGCAGTGGTTGCAGTTTCATGCACATAAGTGAATTCTGTCAATCGTATTCGAATTGGGAAGTATTCGATCAATTTTCAAGTTTAAAAATATGGCGAGAGCGCGAATTACTTAAAATTTTGGCGGAAGCACCGGTGATAAATTTTTAAAATTTTGGTGAAGGCAGTGGTTGTAGTTTGATATACTATGTAATTGTACTTAACAAAGTTAGTTGACATTTAGGTTTATTCTGCCGCGCTAAGACAAGGTCATAAGTGCCCGAAAAGTGGATTTCATGGTATTTCTACATTTTGTGTTTGTTAAACACAACTTATCGAGGGACGAGTCAGAATATCGTATTTTCAGTTTGAATACTCAACATAACATACATAATTTGCATACCTCTGAATCAAAGTATCGTACCTCTTTTCTGCAAAGCCTAATCATCCCATCTGACTATTACTAATTCATCTAGGTATTCCTATAGAATTTTTTGATATATGCAAATATAAAGTCGAATGGTTCTATCTGTTCTATATTGAGTGAGACTGTCGATACTGCTTGAACATTTCTTAAAGAGAGAAAAAATTGATTCTTGATGACATTGATAAAGTGAGTACATAGAAAATCAAACTCTTGTGTGGATTGAAAGCTGAAAAACTATTCCGCCCAAATTCATAAATGGAAAGATCGTAATTTTGACAAACCGTACGTATGATTTTTTATTGGCCAAATTCACGAAATCATCAAAAAAGGTATATATTTGAAAAAACCTCACCAAAGAACATCCAGAGTATGTTTGAAGGCTGAATTATCTCTACATGCATCGGTCATCTGCCTGTTTGTTAATAAAGTGATAAACTGAATTATTTCGGAGGAAAAAAAGAAAATTTTGTATTCCTCTTATTCATATATTTTTGTTTGTACAGACTACATCAAATCCTAATTTGAATTATTGAAAATTGGGAATATCGAAAAACATAATACCACCGCTCCCTCTTGCCGCTTTCACCCCTCTAACCCCACCCATCCCTCTTTTCCTTCTTTCCACTATTTCATTCTTTCTTCTCTTTCCTCTCTTACCCCTCTCATCCCTCCCATACCACCGAGAGATTTTTTTCAATTGAAAAGATTTTTCTCACCTACAGTAAAACAATATGAGTATCAGAAAACCAACGTCAATAGAAGAGGAGGAAAGAAGGGTTGGGTTAGGTTAGCTACCCCTCTAACCCCTCTTACCCTTCTTACCTCTCTCACCCCACCGACCTTTTTACCCCCTACCCCTCTTGCGCCCTCTCTTCCATTGACATTGATTTTCTGCCATTCAGTCTGATATTATTCTGCTGTATTGTTGCTTTGGTAGGAAAAAGAAACTTCACAGTCGAAAAAATTCTCTTGAGAAAGTTCAATAATATCAGTCTGATTAATTATATCACATTATTCAAATACAGTTCATGAACTTCTACTGGGGATTTGATTGTTATAACATTTGACGACCTTAGAATTACATGAGAATTGCACTTGAAATTTTTTTGTTTAAAGAAAGTAATAAAACTTTTTGGAGCTTCTCTTGATGACTATAAACGTTCTAAGGATACACACAATTGACTTAATAAAAGGGCTAAAACAACTGTGTTCTGATGAGTCATCACTCGAGGATAACTCCCGAGTGGATATTCGAACGGTATTCCTCAATGGCATGTTTGAGAAAGAGAAAGTAGGTCAGGAAAGACGTCGGATGCAGGCGGAATATTTGTGTTTTATGTTTGCTTTAAATATCAAAGTGGGATGCCAATACGAATACGAATACGATTGAATGTTTTCGTATGCTATTTCCTGCTTTGATGGAGGGGTGGTGGGTACGTGTTGGTAAATACATTTGTTGATATTGGGTGCAATGAAAGGAACCATCCAATTTGATGTTTATTTGCTCCGATATTGCTTCCATAAATATATGTGGATTATGTGAATTCTGGAACGGAGTTGTTTGTGAAATATGAATTTTCGTATAATAATATGATTTTGTATATTCACCTATTTTCAGTCGAATCATTGTGCGCTAAACCCAGATAATTGGAATCGAAATAAAATTATTATTTGTGTTAATTTCGTGGAAATATAGATAGGCACTGGAGAGCTTTGTATGACTCACATTGAAAATACGATTTGAACTATTTTCAGAAACGCACTCATAGCATCTGGACATTTTTTTTTCGAGTGTACCCATATTTTCCTCTCACCGTGTATATCATTCCTGCATTTCCAGCACGGGTCTCTAATTCGGGATAAATAATTACCGGAGATATTATTCCGCGCTAATTACCGGAGAAAGCATTGTTTATTCTGGCGGGGCACAATTTAAAAATTCCCGGCTCGTATAATTGAATATTTGGAGGAATTCCTTTGAGTGGTGGACGAGTGCAAAGGGAAGCGGAAACAGCAATACTCGATGTTAATTGGGTGAGGATTATTCCGTCGGAATTGAAGTGAACGTTGTAAGACTTTTTGAGGGCGTGCTTGGTTTGGAAGATACGCAAATTCGTCCTTGTAAATGAAAAAGTTAGGAAAGATCAAAAGAAAGTTTTCAGTAGCAGATTAAGAATTCATGGTTGGGAAAAGTTCATGAAATAATTGACAATTCAGTGGAAGTGATGATACAATTACTTTCTCCTTCCTGTCAGAGTAATTATCTGTAGTACATTCGAAGTTTTTCTACTATGATCATTCTTATCTACCAGGTTTATTGAAAAAGATCTGTTGGTCTTGTCCCAAGACATGGTTTCGATTGAAACTTATGCGTATGATCACTTTATTTTTGATAAAAATTATTATTTTCGAATATTTATTATTGACTCGGGGATTCCAAGATTATTTTTAACGATAGTATACAGGCGGACATGTTTTGACATATTCACATTTTTGATCTAACTTTCCCTATCGCACCCCAAGAGCATGTCACAATTTTTTTCAAATAGATCTTTCTATAGCAAATGTTCAAAAACGTTTTCACCAACTTCCATACAATGATACAAACCAGCTTCCATTACCACCCTTACATGTTTAGGAATTTCGGGAGTTATTTCTCTGCAATGCCTCATGATATTCTCTCTGAAAATGATCATCCGAAAATTGTCGCACTGGAGCTGCATAATGAGGAGGTGCACCATCCTGCTGAGAAACTATTTCGTCTTCGAATAAATTCATACCCTCCTGAAGTGCCCTATTGATGCACGGTATTATTCAATTCTCCAACATATGCAAATATTTCTCATCAGTCAAATTACCATCGATAAAAAAAGGTCCGATGATGTGGTCAACTGAAATTCCTGCCCAAACATTTCGTTTTTGAGGTCGTTGGGTGTGAACTTGACGGTATAAATGAGGATTCGTATCACTCCAATATCGACAATTTTGGGGAGGTAACCATTCAAACTAAATGAACTTTCATCCAAAAAACAAATTTAATACAAGGAATTCTGATGCAAGTTGAACCGTTCAGTGAGACTTTCACAAAACTCGAAACGTCTGTCGAAATCATCTTCGTTCAATTCATGAACTAGTTTAATTTGACATGGATGAAATTTGTACTCGTGAAGGATTCTGAAACCATTTGTACGACTAATTCCTGATTCTAGAGAAAACTCTGTAAGAGATTGCGTATTTTCCATTATTCCAACGTGCCCTAAAACTGCAATAGAAATAGCTTCATCGTTGACAACTCCTGAACGGTTATGCTTTTTATCCAGTTTCCATAAATTTGTTCAGTAATTTCGAAACGTATTTGTGTCGTACATTTCTTCCCGGATGATCATCATTGAACATACGGACAGCAGCTCTAGCACTATTTCCATTCTGGTAGTACAAACTCACTATTTCAATCCGTTCTCGAAGCGTATAAACCATTGCTTTTCAAGAATTCACATAAACAGTAACACCAATAATTGTAACGTCACCTGGTAAGTAATCGTTATTGTAGAATGAGACAAATACAAAATGAAGAGAATATCGAATTCAATAGGCAAAATAAGACTTTTTTGAAGTATACTCCAAAAAAACACCTATGAAATCTATGTAACAGATTGCACAGAAGTTCATTCAGGGTAGCTAGTTTTCAAGTCAAATAATTTGTAGCTTCCAAACTATGAGCTTCAGACTATAATGTATTCTACTTTGTTGAAATCTGTTTATCATGAAACATCCGATAATGCAAAACAATATAGGATGATACAAAAAAAAAATGGTGACATGCTCTGGGGGTGCGATAGGGGAGGTAACATCAAACGTGAATATGTCAAAATGTCTCGTCCTCTTGTATATCTACTATTGTTGACGTGTTTTTTTATTGTTCCTGAAAATCATTGTACCAAAACTCATTCAGATTGGCTCGTTTTGAATGGAATGCACTGTAGTATAGTTCCCAATTCATCAACAAAATTGAGGAGTGAATTGGAATAACAGTCGAGCATTATTTAATACTACTATACTGCCGGATTTTCATATCAATAACTCCAAAATAAAAGCTATTTATGCCTTGAGAACTTTATAAATCTGATATAAAACTACTGCCATGACCCCTTTCTGGAAATTAACTAGTTTGAGTCCACTCTCTGAACAACCATCACCTTATTCCTAATGGAATTTTCCCCTCAACTCCTTTCATATTCGATTTCTCCTTATGGGTTTCTCCTCAATAGAAACGTCACAGTCATGAATCCAATGCCAGCCTTCCTGACGCAAAGTCGAAAATCATGTTCCAGGGTATAAAATCCGGCAGCCGCACGACTGCATATAGCCATCATTATGTGTTGGCCGCAAAGGTGTCCACTTCTCACAGCGAGGGGACACTTCAGTTAGGGAGGTTTTCACGCCGTAGTTAGTTCAGCTTTGATGCGGGCCGAATCGTTTATATCTCCAGTTGTGACGGCAAATCCATATCGAAAAGGGGATTTCAGCTATTCAGAACTACTAGCCGAGCGTGCCACATTTGGATACGCCGATCATTATGCTCGTTGGAGATGGAGAGCGGGAACCTTTCGGGATTTCTTTTGAATTTGGTTTCCTTTCATTTCTTGAATGCAGTCAAGATACACACAAGGATTCGAAGAGCGCTCGAATGGAGGAGGCAGTTTCTAGTTAGAAGATGAATCGCGTTGGAAACAATGTACATGAAAAAATAATTTTTCACTTTTCTTTACGTGGAACTTGTTTTATTATTCGATTGTGTAATTTGAAATAATTATTAAATTTCACTTGATATCCAAGACTGAAAATTCCTAATTAGATATACAGGGTGTTCCAAATTAAGTCGGCATCATTGCCAACTCCGATATTATTGATGCTACGAATTCGGTTAAATGGGCAAACTAGAAACATTTTTAATGGTCTTCTCGATGCCTAAAACAAACAAAAAATTGACAGTCACGTTTTCAGAATATTTCATAGAATGATATTTCTTTCAATGAAACACCCTATATTTTTTCATGCATTTCGATTCGTAATAACATTCTCAACAACAAAGCTCATATCACCTTTCGTCCTAAAGTGGAAAATGAGCGACTCATGTGGAAATATTTATTTGTTCCACTAGTACAAAAAAATTCTTTGTATTGGCGAATAAAATCTCATGATTGTCCAAACACCCAATTTTGGTACTTATACGAATGACAATATTTTGTTACTACTAGCAAAATAAGACAGTAAAAAGAAAAAATTGCGCTGGGATGTGAGCTCGTGAAACCCGTAATCATCATGTCGCACCACTCAATTGACACCACTGGGCTATTTGGTATTAATGTACAAAACGATAATTTCCATCTTAAAGCCATTCCGCTAGCCGCATTTATTTTGTGAATCAAAATATGTCTGCTGTAATGATAACTTTGAAGCCGTTTTTGTACAGAACAGAAAATACTGGAGGGTCATATGAATGTGGTTGGAAAAAATGTGTTTGATTCGATAAAACATAACTATTATGAGCAATCAAGTTGCCTTGAAACTTTGTTAAAATACTATTTTCCCATTATTCTCAAGTATATCATGAAAATGTCATAAATTATTGTAACTGTCAACTAAAGTTCGAATATTTTTCGAAATTCCGTTTTCCCATCAAAAAAATGTGATATGTTAGAATCCTACTTGGTTTGCCAGGAAAATAGCGTAAGAGCACTCCAACATTACAGCAATTCGTTCCCGGATCGTGAATTACCTAATCGGCGTATTTTTGCTGTGCTTCATCGTCGATTCAGGAACAATGAAAAAGTTTTTGAGAAGAGGAGAATTAAAAAACGTTTGGTAATATCTGAAGATACAGAAATTGACGTTTTATTCTACTTTGAGGTATATCCAAAAAATTCCATCAGAGATTCAGCTAAAGAAATAGCTGTTCCACTGTCTGGTATTCAACGAATTCTAAAAAAATAAGATTTCTCCTTATAAGTTAAGACCAGTGCAAACACTAGAACCTGGTGATCCCGAGAGACGATTTGGGTTTTGTCGGTGGTTTATGAATAAATGCAGACAAGATCCAAAGTTCTATAGATTTATTATATGGAGCGATAAGGCTAATTTTTCAAATCGTGGGATGTATAATAGGAATAATTTTCATTATTGGAGTAGACGTAATCCATTTCTAGTCTATCCCCACAAGCCGCAAAGACGATTTAGTATTAATGTTTGGTGTGGTCTATTTAGAGGCAGAATTATCAGTCCATTTTTCTACCATGGTTCTTTGAACGGACCTCGTTATATTAATTTATTAACAAGAGTGTTGGAAGAGTATTTCGATGATCTTGATCTGGAGGCGCGCCAGATGATCTACTTTCAGCAGGATGAAGCACTGGCACATAATGTCAGTGGCGTAAAAAGAATGCGAGGCTGTTTTGGAAACAGATGGATTGCTACAAATGGTCCTGTTAAGTGGCCCCCTCGTTCACCAGACATGAAACCTCTAGATTTTCATTTTTGTAGATTTCTTGAAAAATGAGGTGTACAAAATGAAACATAGGAATGTAGATGAAACTATAATTAATAGAATTGATGGCCGAACTATGTTGAATGCCACACGTGGTGTCAATAGAAGGGCCCAAATATGTGTTCAACAAAAAGGCGGTAGTTTTGAGCATTCACTCGATATTTAATTTAATAACGGAGTTAACAATGGTTCCGACTTAATTTAATTTGGAACACTCTGTATCAGAAGAATTTTTTAAGTTCCGTTCTTTTGTCGCGCATTATTTCACAATCATATAGCACCCCATCAACAGATACACCACATACAGCCGATGCACGTCCTGTAGAGCACTAGCTGTTATATGCAGTAATACATGTGCATGAGATGAACTGACAAGCGTCAGACTGATAGCACGTGCCTTGAAAGACCTCACGTGTCAATTCTAATTAAATGCAAACCGGCAACGAACCTTGACTAAAGCGAGATGCTGGAACTGTTTAAATCTTGTAGGGCATATTGCTCCGATTCCGCTTAAATCTCGCATGAAGCGAAGAGTTTTCCAGTCGATCAAGAAAATCAAACTGATTGTGGATAAAATCGTTTCATTTAATTCTTCCTGGTGAGTAAACTTCTTCCTGCTAAACTTACGTCTTACGTCTTAATTCTCACGTCTTACATCTTACGTCTTGCCATCGTTCAAACGATCTCAAATATAAGTTTTGAATCTCTAGGGAACAATGACTACTTGAGTCCACGTCTTTCAGAATTCAAGTTTTGTTTTCTTCAGGACTGAAGTTTTATTAGCGGACCTACTCCTCCTTGCCTTTTTGCCTATGCTCCACTCTAACTCCTATTTACTTTCTCTCCCCTCCCACTCTCTTATTCCACCAACCCCACTTACCCATCATATTCCTCTTCCCCCTCTTTCTCTTCTCTCCCTCGCAATCCTTTCGCCCCTCTCTATTAACTCTTTTTACCCCGCCAGAGACTTTTTTCGAACTAAATATTTTTTCCTACCAAAGCAACAATACAGAAAAGTGATCGTTCAAACGATCTCAAATATAACTCTCAAATCTCTAGGAAAAGATGACTACTTGAGTCTACGTCTAACAAAATTCTATTTGTTTTCTTCAGGACTGATAGTTTTCATGCAGTTCATCAAGAGTTCGAGTAATTTTGAAAATCTCTATGAGCAAGTGAAATAATGTTCAAATTGCTTGTATACCTCGAGAGTGAATGCTAAGATATAATTAAAATGTTATCACCACTCTTACCCCTCTAAGCCTTTTTCCCTTCTCTCCACTCTAACCCCTATATAATCTCTCTCCACCCCCACCCTTTTATTCCACCAACCCCTCTTACTCCTTCTATCCCGCTTCCTCCTCTTTTCCATCTTTTCTTTATCTCCTACTTAATCCATTCACTCCTCTCATTCCTTTTACACCTCCAGAAACTTTGTCCAAACTGATTTTTTTCCTACCAAAGCAACACTACAGAAAAATAATATATCAGTGTGAGTGACAAAAAAAACCTACGTCAATAGAAGAGGGGTTAGGTTGGGATAGGTTAAGTTAGGTTACCCCTCTCACCCCTTCACCCCTCTTACCATCCATCCCTCTTACCACTCTCGCCTCTCTCAACCCTCTTTCCCTTCTTATCCTGCCTTCCCCTCTAACCTAACTCACCTAACTCCTCATTTCCGTTTGTTTATCCGTTTCTTCCACTCGTTTTTTGTCATTCAGACTGATACATCATTTTCCTGTAGTAGTGTTGCTATGATAGAAATTTTTTTAACAATCTATATAAGTCTCTTGGAATAGATAAATTTCATACTAATTGCACTTATAATATCACATTATACAACTATAGTTCATGAAATTTTGCTTGTAGTTTTTGATTGTGACATCATTAAGTGACGTTAGAGTTACATGAGATTAGCACTTTTTGTATATGACACTTGATCTCAGTTTATATTTTTCAATTTTCAATTATCTCAATTCTCTTTTCTGATACCTCATTTTTTTTCATCGCCACTCCTCTCTTCGATTTTCATTTCTTGTTTATTTCGTTTATGACCTACCAATTTCACTTTACGAAGACTTATCATAATGATACGCAAAAATATGGCCTCCGAGATAAGCAATTAGCAGGAAGTCGCCTACTTGAAGTGAAACTTGTGTGATGCACAAAATAATTAGTGAAATAAAACAAGCACCGACACCGGCTCTAACTAGTCGCAGCGAAAACCTCTCGATTTCAGTCGTTTCTCTCCAACATCTCAGCCGGTCCCATTTTTAATGAGAGCTCTAGTGTTTATCTTGGCGCAAATGTCTGAAATATCTCCGACGAAGAAAGGCGGAGACCGGTCGAGAGTAGCTCCGAGCTCCGAGCTCAATGGGGCTCGGCGACTAATGAACGCTGACTGGAAGTTCTTGCGAAGAACACTTGCAGTTAGACTGCTCGTTAGATTAAGAAGGAAGCTCGGATGGACCACTACGCTGTAGCTTAAAATGCAACCGTGGGCTATATGCGCACAGTCTTTTGTTGTAAGGGACGGCAATGGCGGCGATCTGCTTTTCTGGGATATTTGGGTATAGTACAGGAATATCTTCCAGTTTTATGATCGATATCAGCAATTTAAATCACAGATGCATACAGTACTTGTAAATATCATGTAATTTCATATTGAATGTTGGTAGAGAGTTGAAAAATTGACAAAGAGATTCCAAAAAAATTATCTAATACTTAAAAGAAAAATCTATTCTTTTTCTTTCTAATATTTCTTCAACGATTTTTACAGTTTTTCCTATTCAGTAAAGACCGAATATCTTGTTCAATAGTTATCCCTCCATTTAATTCTGAATATCCATCTTCTTCTTCACTTTTACTTATTATTTTTTTAAGGATTCCATCTGGTATCATTCCAATATTATATTCAATTACCTAGTATGACAAATATGGTACAAGTACACAGTAGACTGGTTCAAACATAAATTCAAGAAGGCTGTCTATTTTAAATACAAAGGAACTCTTCACCTTCACATTGCTTCAGTTTTCCCTTACTTATTTGTCGTTGCCAGGGACAAAAATTTGCTTTTTCAGTTTTTTTATATTTGGTGATTTCTGTCTTGACAAATATTTAATTGATATCATCGGAATAATTCAGCAAATTGAGAATTTAAATGTGTTATCTTTTGGAAGAACAATTTGACACGTTTCACACAAGATTCAAGATTCATAGTACCAGATTCAAGATTCAAGATTCAAGATTCAAGATTCAAGATTCAAGTTTCAAGATTCAAGTTTCAAGATTCAAGATTCGAGATTCGAGATTCGAGATTCGAGATTCGAGATTCGAGATTCGAGATTCGAGATTCGAGATTCGAGATTCGAGATTCGAGATTCGAGATTCGAGATTCAATATTCAAGATTCAAGATTCAAAATTCAAGATACAGAGTTCAATGTTGAATCTGCAACCCTTAAAATTCAAGATCTATTATTTGATGTTTGAAATTTCATGATTCCTAATTTTATCCTGGATTCAATAATAAATGGTTCAGGATAAAGGTCGAAGGCAAAATAATTATTGAGGAACTACACAACTGAATATATCAGCAAAAATTGGTTGGTTTGAAACAATTTTCATGGAATTTTTCCCGTACTATTCGATCGGTAACATCGAAAGTTCAGAAGCGGTTTCTCCGTCGTAGCTTAAACGAATCCCACTATCTATGCAGTGGTAATCCAGACCATGTAAGTTTTTGGCATACGGGAATTTTAGACTGTCGGAACGATCAATTAAATTAGCGGAGCAACTCGAGCGTAATGGCAAATCACCCATAAAACCGGAAACTGCCAACTCGTAAAGATAAATAACACCGGGAATTTCTTAAAACTTCATATACTTTTATGATGACTTTTTGCCGACAACGATGTTATCCCAGGCAATGGGATATGAAAGTTGGTTGTCATACCCTGACAAAACGATAGAATGGGATGCGATGTCGACGGTGGACCAATTCAATTAGTGCAGAGTAGGTCAAATGAACTAAAGTTTTATTAGATAATGCAAATCGAGATAGCAAATCTACAGTGTATTCAAATTGAAATAACTGTATTTCTGCAATATTTTGTAGACAGTGTGGATGAAACACTTTCAAATGAGAAGGCAAGACATTGGCCATTGAAGGATTTTGATGGAATCTACCAGTATATTGGCCACTCTAAGAGGGGTCTCTTTGCCTTTTATCCCTTCTTTTCACTATAACTCCTCTTAAATTTTTCTCCCCTCCCACTCTCTCATTCCACTAACCCTTCTTAACCTTCCTATTCATCTTTCCCATCTTTTTCCATTTTCCCCCTAGACCCTTTTATTCCTTCAACTCCTTTTACCCCGTCAAGAGACTTTTTAAAAACTAATTATTGTTTTCCTACCAAAGCTAAGAAAAATTATATCTCAGTGTAAGTGACAGAAAACCTACTTTAGGTTAGGTTAGCTTACCCCTTTCACCCTCTTTTCCCTCTTGCCCCACCCACCCCTCCTACCCCTCTTACCCCACCTACTCTACTCTCACCCTTCTTTCTCCTTTTACCCTTTCCTACTCCTCTTACCCCACCTACTTCTCCTACTCCTCTTACCTCTCTTTCTCCTGTTACCCCTCTTTCCCCTTTTACCTAACTGAATGTAACCTAATCTAACCTTACCTAACCCAACCTAACCTAACCTAACCTAACCTAACCTAACCTAACGTAACCTAACCTAACGTAATCCTATTTCTCCTCGTCAATTCGTATTTTCCACCCTTTTTCTGTCATTTAGACTGAAATATTATGATCCTGTTTTTGATATAGCATTTGGAGACCCTAGAGTTATTGCATGACAATTCACAGTATTGCCTCTCTATGACAAGATCGTATTGAATTCGTTTCTGAAGTAGGAATGCCATTCAAGTTCTTCTAATAATCCTGACGTATTTTTCATTGTATTTTCCATTAGTTGAACTGGAACATATCCTCGTGTGTGCTCACCCTGCATTTTTCTCGCTCGCAGACAGGCACAGGCGTGTACGTAGACAGGCATGAAGTTCTTATGCAGGTTTGACAAGCATGTGTCTGAATTGGCCTTCATGAAAATATATCAATTTTTTGGCGAAAGCGCCGGGGTTGAAATTATTCCAATCAACCTTCTGTTGTTTAAATCGGATATTCATTTTTAGGCCCTGCAGATGGGCACCAATGAACCCAAATTTTAATATATTTCGAGTATAACGTTTTATTGGGCTTTCAAATTAATAATGTCTGTTGGAAAATCTACTAAATTTTGAGGGAGCGCAAACATTTCGAAATTTTGGCGAAGGCGATTGTGAATATGACTGAAATCGATTGTTTAAATTATTTGGGAGATGAATGAGGTTATAAAATGTACAGAACAATTTTGAGAGTGGCAATACGATGTCTAGTTGAGTAATGAGTTGAAATTGCTCTTAAGAAATTGATATTAGTAACTATTCACGTCAATGACCAATGATTATAAAGTATTGTGGTGTACAAGAGAGAATTCTAATAATCAATTGCGTGTGATTTCAGTAAACGTTCAATCTCTCATTGTAATATGGTCCAAAAGTCCAATATCAAGCCTTCTGATTCAGATAATATGACTTCAATATGTTCATACCCCAAATGTAATGTACCTTGTGAACATGTTGGAGTAAAGAAATATAATCAGCCGGATATATGAATCCCAAGTTTTACTTACTAAAGTGACCCTATGGGACAAATAAGACTGAATACCGACTAGAGAGATTAGTCAGTATTTGCTAAGATTCCAGAGCTTGAATCATGATTACAAGAATTTCATTGGACAAAAGATTATAAGAGAAATATTCAAACCTGATATGACAAAAACGAATAATGAAAAGTGAATTTTTACGAATTGTAACTTTTGGCGGGAGCGCCACATGAATCGTCTATATTTTACTGAAATCGCTTATGTTCAATCAAAGGTTTTTAAAGTTATATGAAATAATAGTGATACATGTTTCATAATTGCCCGATGATAATGATAATGATAATAATAATTTATTGAATCCCTTGAGGTCATATACATGATGAAAGAACGTCAAGACATCAATTTGGATAGTTTTTAATAAATATAGAAATATGAAGAGTTCGACAGAAGAAACATCTATGCATCATCAACCTAACGTTGGTGAAATAAAATCTTTTATGATAAAGAAATATGAGTCACATTTAGTTTTATAGCATTGACAACAATATGCAAAGTGACCCTTTTTTTCATTTTACTTCGTTACCATGACAGCGTGCGCGAAGTAGCGTGCGAAATACTTACTTCGCACACTGCATGTAAACTATATGGGATTTTTATATTTTAACCTTTATGTTCCTCAATCAAGCAAAAATCCAGTTGTCAACAAATACCATTTTATTTCCATAGTTACAGAAATTACTTGATTTGGAAAAACCATTTCAAAACTATATTTCATATTAAGCTAAGCATGTTGCTTATTTTAGAACAATATTTTTGACGTTTACATCTCATACGTGAAATACTTTGGTGATCTCGACAATTTTTTTTAACGAGTCGCAGTCGATCACCAAAGTAGCATTTCGCGCACTAGATACAAAAATAACTATAAAATTAATTTTTACGAATTGTAATTTTTGGCGGAAGCGCAACATATTCTTTGTTTTTTTCGAAGGTGTGAAATGCTAATCATTGCCTGATGATACAAAAAATTTAATAAGAGAAACAACATCATCGTAGCAGGGTTAAAAAAACGTATTCGTTTATTACCAAAATATGAATTTCATCTAGTTTTTTTCTGCCAAATAGGTGCGAATTTAATTAGAATACTAGAACTTTCAGTAAAACTTCGATATTGTGTTATACTCCTAATCAGATTTCCGATTATAATAGAATATAATAGAATTATAAAAAGAAAAAATATGTTAAGCGCCGTCTACAAATTTTCCACATATTGGCAAAGGGCAGAAAGATTGAAAATAACGTTAAGGGTTGAGGTCTTCAGAATGTAATAGATATATTTATTGGATTGTTCATTGCGTCTGTATTATGAATGATAACTGTAAAAAACTATGGAGTACAACTAGCACGCTAGGCCTATTTTCAAATAGTTGTACAATATCCTCAGATGTTTCTGAATGTGATGTTTCTATTTGGTTTGAAAATTTGATCACAAGGTTTATTCGGAAGCTATCATTGTACTAATTTTACTCAAATTCTCGCTAAAAATTCTCATTCTGACAATAATTTTTCGAATTCAAATTGAGACAAGATAGAATCATTTTCATTACATATACTGATGTCATGAAAATGAAAGTTCGAGAAAAACCACGTTTAGTCAAGAATCCCAAACTCGCGAACGAACAAGCGATGCAATCTGTAAACACCCCACAAACAAAATACTTATCACTGCCATGAGCCACTAAGCAAAACGGCCTCGAATCCATAACCGTTCAAAGAACAAAACTCTATACGACTCCCTCACACAACTCCCAACTTGAATAATTCATCGAGTGGAAACGAGCTAAGAAACCCGAGGAGTTCACATTGTTTCTCTAATCCGATTAACGGCTTGGCATCAGAAAAACACGGCTCTAGTGGCGACTACATATTTCATGACATATTCGTGCTTTGCATATGCTCGGGGAGGATCGCGAGAAGGGGGGAGGACGGCGTTGACAGGCCTATGATCCGATCGATACTCGTTACTGAAAGAAACTCTGGATTTTTTCGTTTAGAGAGCACGAAAAAATTGCTGGGTAGTCATTGAAAACAAATTTTTATAATATTTTTTTGAATAAAACTGCACTCATAACCCCTCGTCGATACGGCATCAAAAGCAGTCCCTGGATAAAGACAGCCTCAACCGATATGATTCAGCATAAAAAATAAATTTGTCACCGACTAGGAATTTTGTAAAAATTCAGGAAGAAGTGTCGAAAAAAAGTTCAAAAACCTCATAACCTTGAATGAATAATGACGAGCGTCAACTGCGGATAATGGAAACGGTTGTAGGAATTCCAAGAACTTCTTTCATCATCGGTCAGATAAATTCTGAGCAAATAAGTTCCGGGCTTTCAAACCTTGAGTCATTCATGAGCTGCATGAACGAGATAATATGCTATTGAACCTCACAAAAGAGTATATTTTCAAAAGAAGGGTGCTTCAGCATACTCTACAGTAGTTGAAGTACGTGATTTTCTCAATCATTTGTTTCCTCGTGGATAGATCGGACGATAATCAGCCTCCTAGATCTCCAGATCTAAACCCATGCGATTTATTCTTAAGTGAAAGTTTGAAATCAGAGGTTGATGTAGGCAGACCTGGGTGTGCACGTACGAAATTAGGATGTGTTCTAGTTCAAAAAATGAAAAATACGGTGAAAAATATGTCGGGATTATCTGAAAAATGCAACTATAATGTTTAATTTTCGGGCACGAGAGACAAAAATACGTATGCGTTTATATCACTCGCAGTGTCACGCATGCGTGGTTTTTGAGGCCTCAATAGACTTATGATGAAATAATATAATATATGCTATTTTTTGGCGGAAGCGACGGGTCTGAAATTATTTATATTGTGTTCATGTCAACCTTTTTTGTATAAATCGGATATCCATTCTTAGGCCCCACGGATGGGCACCAATGAACCCAAATTATATTTTTTTTCAAGTATGATATTTCACTGGGCTTCCAAATAAATAGGAATAAAAGTATGTTGGAAAATTAACTCTTTATTTTGATGGGAGCGCAAACTCGAAATTTTGGCGAAGGCGTATTTAAATATGAGTTAAATCGAATGATCAATTATTTGGATGTTGAATGAGTTATCAAAATGTTGTGAACAATTTTGAGAGTGGCTATATATTGTCGTCCTAGTTGGGTAATGAGTTGGAATGATTTTTAAGTCAATTTTTGGAATTAGTCGCAAAATTATATTCCAGAAACGTGAATAACCAAATGAAATGTTGTGGTGTGAGAGAGATAATTGTAATCAGTTGCTTGTGATTTCAGTAAACAGACAAATATTCTACGAAGAATACACTTTTGCAAATTAAACCCGTTTAACTATGTTCTCTGTTTCTTTTCACGACAGTGACAGTTCACGACAGCCTGTGTTCATGAGATAAAAATCGCGTTATTACAATATATGTTCATATAACATAGCCCAAAAATCCGATATCAGGCAATGATATACTCCGTATTGTCACCTTCAACAAAACAAATTTGCGCTTTTGGTAAAATATAGACATTTCAAGTGACGCTCCCGCCAAAAATTACAATTCGTAAAAATTGACTTGTAATAATAATTTGTTTATATATTCAATACCTCAAGTATGCAGAGCTCCAGCTTATCGTACCTAGTTGGGACATAACTAGTTACTTTATTGAATGCCTTGAACACTTAAAATAAAATCGTATTGCAACGAATTTTTGCGAGACAGAATGTTAATGTTTGACCAAATCCTCCACCAAATTATAGACTATTGTGGTTCAATAAACTTCTCGGTTTAACGTACTAAAATACCACCATCTAGTGGGATATAAGATAGCTTCCATAAATTTGGATTAAATCCGTGTGTCTATGGAATCATCGACATTACAGGGAAGCAGTGTTTTCAAAGAGTTTTTTTGTCATTGGTTTGAAATGAGAAAATGATTCATGTAATTCATTCGTAATAAACAATGTTTCGTCACAAATTTTTCTTTTTAAACGAATAATTATTCTTGTAATCTTGAAAGTCTTTCTTAGGAAAGAACAGTTTTGTGTTGTAGCCGTGGAAAAAATAGTTTTTTGATGCGAATAAACACAAGCAAAACGATTGCATGGTTGTCTTCCGAATCCTAATCAAGTGCAAAACCATGATAATAATTCGGAGTTAATCTTAAAACATTCCGCCCGCTCCGGGAGTACTTTTAACTCAATCGTGGAAGGCCGTAGAAAGCAAAATCGAGATAATTATCACAGATAATTACAAATTACTAGCGACAATGTGCTCCACTCGCCCGAGGTTTGGATATCTTGCTTTCATATCCCTCTTTCCCGCCACTCGGCCGCCTCCCGAACGCCTCTATTATCCCTCGCTCATTCCTCGCAAAGGAAATTGCAAAATCCATAAAGAGAATACTTAATTTAGATTTAATTAAAGAGCAGGACTGGCTGAAAGGATATACACGAATTTCGGAATGAGATTCGTTTGAGACTAGCTTTGGGTTATGCTTTTTGCGTTACATATAAAAAATGTATCGAATCAATATCCCGAAAGTACGGAAAGTGATGCGACGACTGATGATAATCTGGCACTGCTGAAGGTCTCTTTGCAGCTGAAAAGAAAGGGCAAGTGTGGCATATCTTGATATACCCATGAACCATTTATAAAAAGGTAAGTTGCAAATTTTGCATGTAAATATTTCAAATTCTGACGTATTTTCGTTGCCCTATGTCTAAATATTTGTCTAGAAATCCTATCGAAAATGGAGTTTTCACGGAAGAAAATCGATATTAGGTCATTCAAACGATTGAGAAATTATTGTTTTTTTATCAACTGTTGCCAAGAATTGTAAGAATCTCCAAAAAAAGACACAACGAAAACCAATATGGAGGACGAAAATTTAATCGCGATTAAACAGCTCTTATGAAATAATGACCTATTGAAACAAAACACATTCGAAAAATGGTGGTGTCTGATCGGTCAATATCATCATGAATGAAATAATGTGTGAAACTCCATAATTTTCGGAACTTTTCTCGCAATGATTGTTGGTGGTTTAGAGCGTGTCTTGATTTGATGCAGATGATATTCTCGAACACTTCTGATAGATTCTCAGATTTTGTCAGAATGATAAAATTCTATGGGAATCCAGATCCACAACCCCTTATCATTTTTGAAGAATATTCGGTTTATTCTCTATAGACCACGTTTGGCCATCCATCAGCGAACGAAAAACAATCCAATCAAACTCATCCGCCCTCTATGTTTTTTCCGTCACAATCGGTGCGGTTTTTGCGTCAATTTCCTCGAACATATTGCCGAACGAGAAAGTTTCATGGCCGGTCTCTCAATAGGATACCACATCCTCATCAGTTTGGGCCGTTGTTAGCGTCTCTTAATCAAGCTCTTTTATAGACTTCTCGGCTAGTTATCTGCTGTGAGCCTCTCATTTTTGACAATCCTCCAATCAGCGATTCGCCGCCTCCTTTGACGTTGAGACCTTTCAATAGCCGGCGGTCGTTGGGACTGAAACGGACTGTGCTAGTTTCGGGGCCAGATAAGAGTTCGCAATGCGAGGAAAATAGTACACTGACGAAGTCGGATGAAAGATACGGTAATTGTTTTCAGGAGTGGGATCGGCGTCGAGCGATTCGCTCTATTTGTTTTTGATTAGGGTTGGGGACTTTCAGTGCTTGGTCACAGAAAAACTGTAGGCTGATATTTCTCTCCTATTCAAGTCTACGATATAAAAAAGAGCTCGAGCTGGATAAGGCCTATTATAGTTCAGTAAAATTTTATGATGATACTTTTGAACTCAAACTAGTTTTTTATTTCACTTTTCTTATAAGCTGGCTTCTATGGATTTTTAAAATAAGTATTTTAGGAATATTTTATGAACATTTTGTATGTTGTGACGTTGTTGTACATTTAACGAGATAAAATATTATAAACTTTGGAGCAGGTAGTTTTTGAATGCAGGATTTGGTATCTCGAAAGTGATGAACAAATTGTACCTACAAGTGTTATGATAATTCAAAAAAACTATTACGGAATACAATTTGATGAAAATTTATGAATTCTATGTTGCCAAACGTCAACTTGGTCGATGAAATATGTGGAAATTTTTATATTTTTCTATCTTATAACTCAAGTAGCATCCTTCATACAACATGAAAATGTGGACGTTTTTGTGCTTTCTTCTTTCTTCAGTGTCGAATTGGTTTTAACTACAGTCGTGGTGAGGTAATATTGTCGCCTCATTTTGATATCAGTTTATGGAGAAGACATACAGAACAGCTTTGTCTTTAACTATTGGAAACCAACCATTTTCTACTTGTTCAGCTTGAAGAATCACCTTGGCACGTTTTACTGAACACCAGATTGAACTCGTTGCGATTTGTTGGAGAGTTATCGTTATTTTTATCGATTTGAAAAAAATCCACCAGACAAGCAACTGCATCTCCTCCTCGCCACGCTAATATTACAGAATAGATCTTTCAGGAGTATTTTCTTCCCATATTATTTTGTTAACTTAAGAAAAATTTAACGGAACTGAACTGGACTTACAATTACATGGATCTGCTTGTATTTTCTTCTGTAAACGGATGATTACATAATATTATAGTCATTATAGTAGTTTTCTTGCAAAAGTTTGAACATTGTCTTCACCGTGGCTTCTTTAAATTTGGTTCCGTCTCTCTTTCTCACATTGACCATCCAATATTTTAGTATCAATGCCAATTCTTCTAAGCTTCAATATTCATTTAATTCATATTCTCTTTGGCAGTAAAATATCATAAATATTCCCCAAATATATTTGTGACTGTAGATTGTGTTTCTGGAAGATTTTTCTTCGATTAGCGACTTTATGCTTAGAACATTCACATTGCCAAAACGTGACATTTTGAAGTTGATTTGGAATGAATTTGTCAGACTCAATCGTGTTGTCATAGTGATTGATAATTACACTGAATGCAATCAGTGCAATCAGTGTAACGCTGACATGATTGGGTGAAATTGTTTGATGTGACAGAAAATAACAAAATTTGAATGGTTGTTGGAACTGTCAAAAAATTTTCAGTTGTAATATCACAAGAGAGTGAGAATAAAGTGAAAATAATTTGACAGATTTTTCGAAAACTTGTTGCCAGGCAAACAAGTTTGAGAAAAAATCTGGAGAATTATTTTCTACTTTATCGAACTCTCGTGTGGTATTCTATAGATCATTTTTTGATGTTCCAATCATAGACCTATTCTCTATACATACAAAATTTTTATTTCTACAATTTACTTGAATCACTATGAACAGAATGAAGTTTGGAATTTGGAGTTCATATCATGAAATATACAATTATTATGGATGTTTGTCCTTGGCTGGAGGATTCCGTAACATTGTTTTGTTCTGTTGGATTGAAAGCAATTTGTTTCTCTCTGTCCCTAGGTTATCAGTTAAAACTGTTTCCAAATTGAAACGTTACTCAAAATAGTATTTTTACATGCAATTCAAGGTAGAAAATTCCCACTATAATAATGCTGTTATTGGCCTGAACGTACATGAATGCTTTGAATTGATGGTTTCGATTGGTTGCAAGAATTGTCAAAAAATAATCAGTATAATATTGTACTAATTGGTTGTGTTCAACCAGTTGACCCCAAATCAATTGAATTCATTAGATTCAATATAGTTTTGAAAAAATTGTTGTCTATAATACTCTCAAATAAAATGGCCTTGATATATATTTCTGGTGAGCTTATTCACTCTCACACTTTCCCTCTCGATACCATTATTATAATGGTGTTCCTGTTGGGGAAGAAAAAGAAGTAGGCGCCAACGACTAAAAATTCCGTTTCCCGTCTGTTCGACTTCTGGATTCACCCCTTTTTATATAAATCACCACATTTCACGTTCTCCTCATGAATATATCGTTTCCTGAAGTGTGTGCATAATGGAAAGAAATATGGAAGGTTATTTCTCCGGTCGCTCGAAACGGTAGGCTTTCCGATATAACAATGTCCTAGTGAGAGTATGAAAGTTATTCCAGTTTTTCTCAATACAAGAAGCGAGTCGAGAATATTCTTGATTGAAATTACTGTTTTGTTCTTCAAGAACTGACAGGTGCTGAGTCCATTTCATTGCATGTCAGTTTGTACACTTTCTCTTTACAAGAATTGCGTGAAATATATTCATTTCTGACTGGGATATTATAAGCTTATATTGTCATATTTACGCTATCAATAAAGAGGGTCATAACTCCCTTGGGACATTATAGATTCTATAATTCCCTCTACCTTTCACAAGTGAAAAAAAAGAAATAATTCGACTGGGATTCAATATGGAGATCCTCTTCAATTCCATATCCTAGAAACATCTAGGTAATCTAGAAACATTTTAACAGGCTGTATATAATGTGGACGTCACCATCTTGTTGAAAAATCAAATGGTTTCTTGATAACGATTGTCATTCTTATAACAAAAGCTACTTTTTGATTGAATATCTTTTGGTCACATTTGATACTTTGAATTATATTCTGAAGAAGTTAAAATTATACATCATTGAATTCAAGATTTTTATTTCTGACCGGGATATTATGAGCTTATATCGTCATAGTTACGCTTTCAATAAAGAGGGTTATAACTCCCTTGGGACATTATAGATTCTATAACTCCCTCTACCTTCCACAATTAAAAATAAAGTAAAAAACACTGATATATTATATGTGTATATATTTATGTGAATGAAAACTCATTACAACTAATAAACGTACAATTTTAAAAATGTGCCCTGAAAATTACTTCCGCCACTTCCTTCTTTTGTATAGCTCCTTTCGCTACTGTCGAGGTACCTGCCTCTTCTAATGGCAAAGTAGACAACATAAGTGCGACGGAGACAATGTCCCATACAGGAATATGGGTTTGGCAATTCCTAATACATTGCGATTTTGCTGGGAATTTTCAAAATCATGTTTTTTCCAATTGGCTGAGATGTATATTTGTTTTCTCAAAAATAAAAAAAAAATCTTCTAATACCTTCAGGACGCAAAGACATATGAAGTCTCAATAAAGGCAAAGCGGAAAACTCTTTACACCAGTTTTACTTTCCGGTACGTTTCCTACCTTACTTCTGCATCCTCCAAAATAACCCATAATCAAATCAACATATAACAAAAAAAGGGAATAAATACAAACAAAAAGTAAACTAAGAAAAAAATTTCCTTATGCAATAAATGGATTTCATTAGGAGCGTTCCTCAAAAATGTGATGACATCTTCAAGAGATAAAACGGTAGATATTTTCGGCTCATAACTTTTACTCTTCATTTTTAAAAAAGCCTCTAGTTTATTGAACTTGGTGATATCTCGTTTCTCATGTATAGTCACCATCGATTTTAGCATTGACCTTTTAGTCCATAAGGAATTCGGATTTTACATTTCTGACTACAACGAATGAACACAATAACTACCAAATCTACTGAAAACCATGAAAAATACCTTACCAGTTCTTGAAAATATGCCAAAATATCCTCCATTATATTTGGGGTGGAAAACAAGTTTTTAACGCGAACACAGTTAGATAACAAAGTTCTGTTTATGAACAAATAACATAACAACAACCTAGCAACAACAAATCTCCCATAATCAACAGAACCTGATTGAAATATAGCGGGAAGGTAATGAATTGGTTCAACTTTGCCATCGGTTAAGGCCCTTAAAATTCCCTTGATATATAAATAACTATAATGGTTGCAGCGATAACACTTGTTTCAAAGAAATAAGTAGACCTGAATTTATTTCGTTTTTCTTCCTTATTTCGTTATTCTCATCCACAAATACTCGGAAACTTATTCAGTCACATAGAATTGGACCACACCAGAACATTTCATTCCACTTCGTAAGACAGATCACCTCCAAATAGGGATTGGTTATCGCAAATTGCATAATAAACTCCATAATAGCGTAGGCCCGCCCGATCCGTCGATATATTCTCTTCCTGTTGGGAGTTGTAATAACGCGGGACCCTTTTTCCACTTTATTCCTCATCTCGTATGCAATCTCTCGGGGTTTATCTCGCGAGATTCATCATGCACCATGTTATCGCCCAAGACCGATCTAATTTATCTCTGATCCTTGCATCAATCAGTGTCACAGAAGGCTCCACTTTCGCGGGACCCCGGAGACCGTGTGTGGAAACGCAGTGCGGTGGGAAAAGGGTTAACAGGCATGGAGAAAGGATAACATGTTGACAATTTATTAAAAAAATGCAGAAGGACCTCGGTTGATAGCCTTCTGAATTGTTTGAATTGTATGTAAGTCTGGTTCAATAAACAACATTTACTATTATTATTTGAATAAAACAGTAAAAAAAGTGAAATAATCAGAAACAGAAACAGAGAGAAGGAAAACTTTTGAAACGACTAAAATGTGTCCAACTATTCTGAATACTATCTAAAGTATTGAAATGAACTGACATAACTACCTTATGTGTTTTTTTTTTCAAATATTCTCGAAGGGATCCCAACCTTCATGGTCACGTTTCCATTGCTGACAGAAGATAAATTCTTTTTCCATTGTGATGAAATTATTGTCACCATCACAACATGGTGTCACGACTAATGAAAGCACTGATACAGCTCTTTGCGACTTTAATAATCAGATAATAACTGTCTTGAACGAAACAAGCGTAAAGAAATTGTTGAATAAAAAAAACTGATGAGATATGGAGTTGGAGGATTCTTACTTCGAAAATAGGAGACGTGAAATGAAAATTGAAGAGAATAGGTATAAGTTCTGAGAAACATATTACTCATAGTGAAAATCAGGGATTGATTTCGGGACTATTACTTTTTAAAATTTTGTATAACAGAAATAGATATAGATTCAGATTCAGATTCTTTATCAAACATTTGTAGTCATGCAGTGCTTGGATATGGCAAGTCATAATACACTCATTAGCCTAATGACAATGCCACGTTATACATATTTAAAAAAGTTAAAAAATACAATACATTTTTTCGGTAAAAACGTACAAGGGGACTTAGGTACACGAGAAACAATGAAAACTATAAAATAAGTATCTTTGCAATAGTGTACAAATTCTTCAAGGCTGTAGAAAGCATTCAATGTCATCATGTTTTTTATTCTTTTCTTGAAAAGATAATGAGAAAGTTGTTTTATATTAGTAATCGAAGAGGACCTGAATACCTTGAGAAATATAACTGAAATCACTTTCAACAAAGTTAACACATGGTTTGAGAAAAATAATAAGCAAATGAAACAATCTTCAAGTGGGGCACGAGCTCTTCTGTGAGCAGAGTTTTGATAATTTAGAAGTATGCTAAAAAGATCACTGCTAAGTTGGGATTCAGAGATTCTATAGGAAAGCATTTCAGAACATGAAAATATCAACAACTGCAGGAATAAAAATCATGATGCAGATATTCATACCGCAACAAAAACAAACTGGCTGCCAATAAACCACGACATTTTTAATCGACACATAATGCCCACTTACTTCTTCCTAGTCAATATCGTACGTAAGTTTTGATTACCGGAGATGCAGACTGTATAACAATTTTCCCAAGTACATTAAAATTGCAGGAATTGTATTATTATTATTGATCATGACGTATAAACGTAAACAACAAAATGAAGGATGCAACACAAAAATGTGATATTTCCGTGCTATGATATAATTTTATCTGAAAGAAAATTATGAATCTGTTTATAACTTTCGATTTTTGACAAACATTTGCAAGTTTGTTTGTCAAAACATGTTTAATCAACATTTCCATACTGCTCTTCTTATTTTCAGTCACTCCCCGCCACTGTGAAGGCGGGGCATTTTTAATGTTCAGGTCTCCGTATCGATGATGAAGGATAATCGGGATCGACATTGTTGTCAAAAGGATTTAAGAGCTTTTTTCCCGTTTCTCTTCCCATCAAACATACACCACACGTTGTTTGAATTTCAAATTCTCCGCAAAATCTGAAATTGATGCTGCGGCAGCAAGATTTGGGTATCTTTTTTTGTCTCTTCCATCAGGATTGATCACGTCCGATAACATCGCTTGGTTTGCTATCCAAATTGATAATCGAATTAGTGTCTGTTCGGGACGGTTTTTGTTTTTGAGGAGCGCGACATAACAGGCTCTTTCTACATGGAATAACTTGGGGGGAGATTGATTCTCTTCCAGTGTGACTATCGGAATATGTTTATTATCGTCTATCCGGTGGGGAGGAAAATATATTAAGATTATTTTAGGTGATTCGTCAGGAGAATCAACTTGAGTTGAAGGGTTAGTGGTGAATGTTAATTCTCTACATTTTGACAAAATATTAAGTTGAAAATGAATGGTATTGAAGTGGTATATTGTGCAACAAGTGCGAAAAATGGGATCATTCCTAAGAGTGTGACAAAACATGAAGAAAATCCCACAATTTTGACTTTTTTCAACTGATAGAAGAATTTACTCTTTTTCGTGAAAAGTTTACCTAAATAATCAATTTCATCATTCCAAATTGATTGGGGATTCTCAGAATTGCTTTACTTTTAACCGTTCTCAAATTGAAAAGTTCATCTGGGATTGGGAGTGATAATTTTCATAAAACTTTTTTTATAATTCAAAATCAACTTGTCGAGATACATTCTAGGGGATCTGACATTTTTTTAATTTAAATTTTTGGAAATGTGGTTCCCTTTGAAATCTTAAATTGCGTTAGTTGACTTCAATGGTCTAGCAACCTTCAAAAAATGCAATGTCAGCTCGAACTTTCGAATTTAAATTCGAATTCCATTTAGAAAATGTTGATTCCGTGGAAAGCTATATTTTTTCGACAAAAAAATCTTCTCGAAATTCACAGATTATACTAATTTGATCATTCTGAATCGATTGGCGTTCGCAGAATTGCTCTAGCTTCAACCGTTCCCGAGTTGACATTTCCCTCTATAGTTTTTTCAACTTTTATTCGTGAAATTTGAGATTGAGCATGAATAAATCTTATATTTTCGGAATCTGCATGAAATTTTGCGTATATAGTGCGAATTGCAAGTGAATCTGTCGATTTTGTATTTTTCGTGATTTCTAGGGGTCTACCCCTTTGAACTTCTGTCGATTTTTTGAATATTTTTTTTCAAAGCCGATTGACTCAAAATTCACAGATTATAGTAATTTAATCATTCTGAATCGAATGGCGTTCGCAGAATTTCTTTATTTCCAACCGTTCCCGAGTTGACAATTCCCTCTATAGTTTTTTCAACTTTTATTCGTGAAATTTGAGATTGAGCATGAATAAATCTTATATTTTCGGAATCCGCATGAAATTTTGCGTATATAGTGCGAATTGCAAGTGAATCTGTCGATTTTGTATTTTTCGTGATTTTTAGGGGTCTACCCCTTTGAACTTCTGTCGATTTTTTGAATATTTTTTTTCAAAGCCGATTGACTCAAAATTCACAGATTATAGTAGCTTAATCATTCTGAATCGAATGGCGTTCGCAAAATTTCTTTATTTTCATCCGTTCTCGAGTTGACATTTCAGTCTATAGTTTTTTCTTCTTTCATTCGTGAAATTTGAATTTGAGCATAAACAAATCATGTATTTTCGGAATCTGCATGAAATTTTGCATACATATATAGTGCGGATTGCAAGTAAAACTGCCAATTTTGTATTTTCCGTTTTTTCGATTTTTTTAATAATTGTGTTTAACATCGATTGACTCGCAATTTACAGAGTATACCAATTTTATGATTCTGAATTGATTCCCGAGTTGAAAAGTTCATCTGGAGTTGAAAGAAGTCAATTCCGTCCATACTATTTTTCTACTCCTATCTTGACATTTGACATATCATGAACTGTAAATTACTGTTGATCAACTTTTTATGACCATATCTAAACGTCTGTTGGAACCGTGGTCATTTGAAATCAAAAAAAGAGGTTAGAAACAGTTATAATATTCGGAATCGGGGGTTTAAAATAGTTATTATAGTACCAGAAGTCGAGCACATTCATATCAGTAAAAAATGAGGGTCCAAACAGAGAAGTAAGCTGATAACTGGATTCAAGATGGTCTTTTGAGCCAGATATTGGTCTATTGAGCCGAATAATACGGAATCTGGGGTGTAAAATAGTGAAAATAGTAAAAATGAGATTTTAGCACTGTGAAACTAGCGAAGAACGGAATTTTGAGTCAATCCAAGTGAATACTTTGTCTAGTAGATAATTTCTCGCCCACAAACAAAATATCAAGGTATCACCACCGAAACAAATTTCCATTTTTGATTGAATGCTTTTGTTAAGTGACAAGATAACTCTTTTAAATCTCAAGACAATAAGAAAATCTTGGTTATCAATCGCTGTCTTAGGAAATTCATCACCATGAAGAATTCGACAACGAATCCTTCTTTCTACGTCGACAGCGCGGATCCCTTATCATCACGAATTCCCGAGTATCGCATACAGGAAACGAAAAACCTCATCGCCCGAAACTATTTCATTTCTATCTCGCCAAAACGAGGGCTTCATCCTGAAACGCCGCGAAATCTTCCCCATAAACTATCTTTTCCACCTCGATATCCCCCCGAACACCCCCGCTCCGCAGATAGTGTTGACCAAAGCGTGTACAAGGGACGCGGAGACCAATAATATACGGCCCTCCAGAGACCATCCTTTGACTATAATGTGACCTAAATCCTGGCGAAACCAAACTAAACACTCTGTTAGTTGAACGCTCGTAAATATGAGCGATTGCCGCTACTACAACAAATAAAAATACATTATGGATGGAAGTTGCGGAGTTGCGGCCATCAATCTGGATTCGGGGGAGAGGAAGATTCGACAGTCGACACGTGATTATTTGTCGGGGCGGACTTTTGAGTGTGGTCAGTGTGATTTATCGCGGATTTCGAAATCGATATTTATCGCTCTTTTGAATGGACTCGGCAGATGAAGGCATTGCGGTGGATAAATGGAAAAAGTTTCCTGGACATGATCTATTTTACATTTTTTCATAGGTTGTGAGTTCATTGTGAGTTAGGCGTAGAATTATTATTGCTGGTGATTTCACGTGTCACACTCATTTGAAATTACCATTACAATCTCTGACCACACTAAAACTACTGCTCAGTCAGTTACTTGCATTGACAACATCCTCACAAATCTAAATGAAAATGATTAGAGTTCAGTTCTTGACCCCACTGTTCAAAAACCAACAGGGCAATGGTTGAACTGATGAACCTGAAGAACAGATTGTCAGAGGTCAAATCTGTATGTAATTTCACGAAAAATTTCAGTAATTATACTATCCTGAAAAAGCACTATCGCTCTAAATTAGCCAAGTACAAAAATTCGTTACAGCTGGGAAAAAAGAAGCCTGATCACTCTATACCAGCTAATTCTTTCGATGATTATTTAAGTACAATCCCAACTTAGTTCTCTGATCCAGAAGATTTTGTGAAAGGCTTGCCTACATCTTGTTCATCTGGCTTTCTAGAGCCTGTTACATTTCGATAGTTTCAGAAATTTTTTCACTCTCAAATGACTGCATTCTTGTATGGGGTAACACTTGTCACGCTAGTAGGGTTTTCAAAATGCAGAAATGCATAGTTATTACTGGTGTTGATTACAGAGATCACTGTCAACCTATTTTCAGTTATCAACTCTGACTCTTATAATCATCAGAGTTGTAGAGCAAATGACTTGACAACTTCGCGCCTCAGACTAAATAAGTCACAAAAAACTCGTGGGAAGTCAAACTGTATAACTCTCTACCTCAAGAGTACCGGACTCTGAATCATAACTGTTCCAAATCGAAAGTCAAAAGACATATCTTAAATCAGTGTTTTGAATGTATTGATGTTATTTTTTTTATGTGACTAATATTGTGGAAGCTCAATATTTGACTACTTTTAAATATTTTTTTAAACAATGTTTATATATAAATACCTGGATGACTTGCCAAAAACATAATTGTAACTTGATAACACCATTGATAAAACATTGAGGTACAACATGGTAAGATGGATATGAAAGGTGAAGTTGATGTAATTGTTGAATACAAACAAAGAGAATCTGAACGTATGTCCTGTAAGATTGTTGAAAAAGCTTATAGGAAAACCAAATCCGTTTTGGAAAATAGAAAATGCAAAGGGATGGTACATAATTCATCAAAAGACTGGAATCAACGAAATTCTTAAGTGGACGAATATTTCAGCTGAAAAAATTGGACTGGATACAAAAAATTTCAAAAAATCTTACGTATACTGTTATAGCGGATTTTAAAGAATAAGAATTAATTGAAATACCTGGACATTCCCTTTGAATTGTCAAGAAAAGTAAGTATTCGAAAACAATCACAAAAATTATTCGGATAAATCTGAGCTTTTGTGGTATTACCCCCAATAATTTAGTATGAAGTTGACGAATTGGAATGCCAACAACAAAAATGGAACTAGTGCAAAGCTCAGGCCCGTGAGAGTCGAAGTCTCAAAAATTTTAAAAATTGTATGTTAGGTTATGTCCTCAGATTGCTTATAAATAAACATTATACAGAATTTGACAGAAATGGTTAGGTCGATAGTGCGTGATTGCCTTGCTTATTGCTAAAATCAAGACAGCTTGCTGGTGGTGAGCCGTTTCTAAACCACTAATAAAGCAGCAGAATATAAAAACGAAAACCCCTCAATATCCTCAAATATTTTAACCAATGAAAAAACGTATATTTTAGCATGAGTTCAATAATCGCTTCAATTACAATTATTGCGGAGTCTTCATTGAAATGAAACAACTCGCTTTCTGGTGGTAATGAATATTAATGCGAAAGAGAGTGCCTTGTTTCTCATGTTTCGCCGAAAATGTGGAGAGGGTCAGTTTGATGAATATTTGAGTTCTGTAATCCGGCGATGCCTTGCAATTATACGAATGAATAAAACAATTTTTCCAGTAGCTTCCAAACATCACCCTCAGAGCAGTTGAAGCAATAACGTTGAAATTTAACAGTATAACGATAATTGCTACTCAAGTTTTGAGATATGGAAAAAGTGCTTCAAAAATTGGTTCAAATGTATGCAAAACGGCAACTTGATATTCAGCCCTATGCTGTATCACTTTTGTTAAAAATAACGTCACCGTAATTCGTCATTTCCGTTATTTTGCTATTACCAATCAATAGCAGATGACCTGAAAGCATATCTCAAAATAGAATCTCTGGACGATATAACAAAACTTCAGTCTGACATTAACGCAATTCTGAAATCCTGTGAGGTTAATGATCTTTCGCTCAATGAATCCAAATGCAAAATAGTGTCCCATACTATTTATACATTTGACAAAATTTAATTTTATCAGCTTCAGTTACTTATATATTTCGCACTGCTACATGTAATTAGTTTAAATGAATACATAATAATCATGACCTCTTGCGTTTCAACTCTTTTATTAGTTCTCTTACATCACTTTCGGTTACTGAGTGTATGACAGCTTTGACAGGCACATATATTATTTTCCATTAAGCGTTCGTCAATGTCATCTTGCTTGAAAACCTAGAGAAGTTTGAATTTATTAGCCATATCAATTTCAGATACTACAGTATCACCATCATTTGTAATGACATCATTAGATTTGTCAGCCTTTTTGTTGATATTGTTTACTGTCTACCACATGGTTTTTGATTCATAACTTAAAACCGATATTTTTTGATCATTTCTTTGCTTGTGATTCTTTTTTGATTCTTCTCTGTATGTTCGGGATATCCGCATATTCTTCTACGAATTCTGAGAATAGAGAGTAGAGAAACTAGATTTTTGAGTCCTCGTAGTTCCGGAGTAGGATTGCTGTACGTGTTACCAGCTTGTTTTTGCTTCTGACAACTTCTGTTACATAATATAAGTACCCACTATTAATTATATCCATGTGATGGTTCAAAAAATCTGGGTGATTTTTCTGACAGACTTGTTACTAGATAATTATGGTTATCGAAGACAGAAAAACACTGAGAAAATCTTCCGCTACAAAAACCTACGCAAACGCATTCATCCCGTTCGCCACGTACAAATACTACGCCATACTTTTTCATCGATGCTGCTAGTCCGACATAGTAATATGAAACTTCTCAAACAAACCAGCATTCGTTTTCCTTTCGACAGACAGTTCTTCCAATAAACTGCCCGAGTTCATAACATTTGATTTAGTCGGGAATAAAACATCGCCTGTTGTTCGTAATAGAAAACGGGTATCGGCCGAGAAAAAGAGAGAGATGGAGAGAGGGGTCGCGGAAGCAGGAGGAAACGAAGAGATACACCGCCGGGGGTGGTGTTTGCAGGATCTCGTACAGAGAAAATTGGGTTTATGCTAATGTACGGGGATGTTCACTTCTTCGAGGTATACATCATTACTCGTTCGTGTTGCACTTTTGATCATCTAGAGATGCTCAACTGAATCTGAAATGGTGCAATTTGCATATCTGGGTGAAAACTGATAGTGATGTTAATGATAAAAATGTAAAAATAAAAGATCAGTGTTGAATAGTTATTGGTGACAAGTAGCTGGTAACATTTATTATGATTCTAGAATTATATAGTATATAATGGAAAGAAAAAAAGCACGAATAGAAATTACAAAATTTGTCAAAAAAGTTGTTAATTTGTTTACTAGATTTCCGATTATAAAAATGTATTACTCTGTCAGTCAATAGTCAGTTTAGCGCAGTTGACGGTGGATGAAATTCAAGTTCAATTCCGATTCGAAGTGTGCAAAGAAAATTTCATGGAGCATTCTGATATATTTGCAAAAAAAAACAGCGATATATTTGTCTTATCTTCACATTTTTGCCAGTAAGACTCCACAACAATGTATGTCTCGACACTTTCACTCGCTATATGAAACTCGCATCTCCTGCGATATGAGAACTAATAAAAACGGTGCTTCACTGATAGTACACAGTTCCTTCCTTATGAGCCGGTAATACCACGTCGTCATGGGCAACCACGCTAAGTTTCAGTTGATACGTCTAGAACAGTACTTCGACCACGCCACTGAAGATGACTGCCGTAGTTGCAGTTGAAACGTTTGGAGATTTAAACCAAAGAAGACCACGGCAATGCCCGGAAACCAACCATGGATATAAGTATCGGTCCGTAAGAGACAATGGCTGATTTATGTTGTTTTTTTTTCGACAGGATCCTCACTGTATATCATGTTGCAAAACTTTGTATTTCCACTCCAATTTTCTTGCTTTGATGGATCATCATGTGAATCTATGGCGATTAAGTGTTATCTCCTGAAGCCATCAGATTTTGTCTGATATTTAAAAAAAACTCTACCCGAGTAGCTTTGGAGTGCTTTCTGAGGTTTTCTAGAGGTGGCGCTGCGATTACCGTCTTACGAGATGCCGCATCTACCTCAGTGAATCATTTCAAGTACCAGTGAATTGCATGGCATGACCAAAAGACCAAGAACGTCTACGACTGTTAAAGTTTGTCGGACCTACCTTGCACTGAAGAAAGGCAATACTTCGAAACTGGTCTATAAGTGGTCAAGTCCTTGATCATGTTGGGCAGAATTCTGTCATTTGATACAAAAAGCATTTAGGGCCTTTTCCCGGATTCTAGGAAGAACGTTGCATAGGTATCTGTCAGATTCAATTCAGTGCCCTTCGTGGTATTAGCCAAGGAAGTAGTCGGACATCTGCCTGAATTACGGAGAAGATAAGGGGTTTTTTACTGATCAATTTTGCCTCTCTTCTGACGCCATCAAACTTTGTCTGATATTTTCAAGCGTTCACCAATCTGCGAGAGTGAATTATATTCTTGAGCTGATGGGCCTCCGCCCTCGAACACTGCTGACCAGATGTCCACTGACCCACAAACCCCCTGGCCGCCTCGCGCGCCTCACCCCGTAAGACCGACCCCGTCGCGAGGGCAAAAACGAGCGAGAAGCGGCTTGTATCGCTCCTGAGGGACGTCGAGATATTGGCATCTCGGAAGCGTGTCGTCGCCAAATATACGGCCTCCCGGGGCAACAAATGTCATCGTAAATTCAATTAGCGGCAACCCCGCCACGTATCACTCTTCGTCTTTTGCTTGTGTTTCGCTCCGAGGAGATATCGCAGGCCAGGAGTTGGCCGGCATGAATGGCGGTCGAGTGCGCGGGCGCGCCTTCGGATTTCAGAATGGGGGTCGCCGCCGGTTGCTTCGCAGCGGATTTTTATTGAGGTTTTTCCTCGGCGGATAACAGTGCTGGATATCGTGTTAGCGGTTCTTCGAATGGAAATTAAACTTTCTGGATGTTTGCGATTTTTGCAGATGGATTTCAGAAAATCAATTCATGAGAAGTGATTTCCAGAAGTCCATATTTTCATCTACACCCAAAAATAAACTTTTCAACGAAAATCAAATCCTAAAGTTGAAAGGCATCTTCAAAGAGCGATAGGACAATTCAAAATGCCTTATTTCCTATGAAGAAAGCAATATCTGAACAGAAATATCATACAAAAAATATATTTTTCTAGGACCACATAGAAATATGCCCATTTTATGCGCTTCATCGATAAAGGAAGTAGGCCGATTGTATACACTCTTTCATTTCATTTTTCTACAGGCACTGATGAAATATAAAGCCCAAATACCAGTCCGGTAAGGTTTTGCCCAGGATAATTTAAAATAGAATAAGGAATTCAATAGAAAATAAAGAAAATTCACCTTCAACTCCTGAGGATTGGAAAAGTCAGGAAAATTCAACTGTGAAAATTGAAACTAATGAAATTCCAAATATAACAGTCAGTAATTGTGGAAACGTAGCATTTAATATTGTAAATAACGAATAAACTAACGCTGAATAGTAACATAATATTTGAAAAATATAATCGAAGTTCATATTTTATAATAACTTCGTCGTATAGTGTGAGGCTTGTGAGTAGTGAAATGTCGCTATGGTCGTAGGAAAAGTATAGTGTACAACGAGCATGGAATGTTCATTTCTCAAGTATAAGAGCTATACAGGTCACTGATTCAGGAGAAGCTCTGTAACTCTTCTGGTTAATGCTGGAAATCTGCCTCCGTAGCAGAAGCATGTATAGAAGAGAGTTTGAAAAACAAAATTGGGATTTCTAGCAAAATGTTGAATTGTCCATCTTTTTCCAAAAAAATTATAATATCTGATAAAATTGTGGAATCAACTCTTCAATAAATATCTGAAGTTTATGTTGGAAGTAATTGTTCAAACTTCACTATCGATTATCATTTCAATAAATAAAATTGATTTATGATGAATTATCAATTAATAATTGACTGTGTTAAAAGTAAATCCTTCAAGAAGTAGTATATCATGTTTATTTTATGAATTATTTTGGCAGTGAAACAAAGCCTTTTTTTCACAGAAATTACGCATCAATAGAGTTGCAGATTATCAAGTTTTTTGACAGTTCTATAAAAAGTTTATTTTATGTCTACTGTAATATTGAAAATAAATCACCAACCTTTCGTTAAATTTTATTTTTGTGAAAATGCCCAAATCCACTAACATTGACCTCAAACTGTGATATGCTGAATTCATATCATGAAGAAATCATGTAGTATTCAACTCTTTGAAGGACAGGAGTTCTTTGAAAAAATACGATGACACTTTTATCTACTTTATATTCAATTGTGTCAAGAGATCTCTTCAAAATAAAATAGTTATTTATATATATCATAAGGGCCTTGGAAACCCTGGACAGTTGTTGTTCTTTGGGCTTTTGATCATCAGTTCATTTGATTGAATAATCTTTAATATGCCAAAGGAATTATAACTGGAAAGACCTCTTATCTTCGAAAGTTCCTCTGACTAAAACTGACCAAAATTATCGAAAGAAAAATATGTAAATGAAGATTTTCATTAAAAATGAATTACGATAATTTTTTCCTTTCAAACCAATGACAAGAGAACTTTTCAAAAAACACTGCTTATTGTTGTATCGATGACAGATATAACAAAAAAACGTAAGTTTCACGTTTCAAATGAATAGAATAGAATAGATTATTCATCCTGTAAGATCACAATACATCATCATGATGATAGTTGCTAATAATTCACCACTTAAGTAAGTATCACGGAATGATTACTATTCAAATTGTGTGGACGAATCTGTCACTGAGACGAGATGGTGATTTTTCAATATGTAGAACCCAAAACTGTATTGAACAACAGATAGCATAGAAATACTACGTTTTGGTGAATAGTCTATAATTTGGCGAAGGATTCGGTCAAACATCAACATTCTGTCCCGTATTTGATTTGTTGTAATACCATAAGTGTGTACCGAATTTGAGGAAGTTCTTGGCTATGTTCAAACATGATATGAAAAGTAGGAATCCTGCAACTTGGGTGTTGTATGCATAAAAAAACAAATAATTTGAAGTGAATTTTTACGAATTGTAATTTTTGGCGGGAGCGCAATTTGAAATGTCTATTTTATCAAAAGCGTATCATGTTAATTCAATTTTGTCACAGTTCTCACTGTGATATAGAGTAATAGTGATGCATCAATCATCGTCTGATTATATGAAAAATTCTCTTATTCAGTGGTCATAAAAAATTACAAATATATAAAAGGGTGAGGGTCTGTACTGGATTTTATTGTAACTCCCCCATATTTTGTATTGTAATCGATCTTTTGGGAAGAGACATTATCTGGATATTCGGGATTATGTGATGGTTGACAATAATAGTTATTATTCTAATGAGTACGGAAAGACTACCTTTCCCGCATGTATTTTCTACAAGATTTTTTCTATTGCTGCCTAGAGATAAGTTAGAGTTGAATTTAAACATAAAAATTCTTGTTTTATCTACGTTGAAGTAGAGTAAGTTAGAGTCACCATCTTTTCGCTTTTTCCAAGTCAGTAACGATATTTTCTTTCAAGTGTTCTACATTATTTAGTGTCGTCTGTAAAGATAGTGAATTTTTCAGTAATGTTAATTTTGCTTAGATTATTCAAATGAATAAGAAAAGGAGTTGGCCCCAGTACTGAGCCTTGGAGAAGGTTATTATTATTATTATCATAACGTGGATTGTATTAATATCCATTCAAGCTTTTTGTCCCACATTCACTACATCTTCCTGTCATCGTTAGCGCCGAAAATACCCTGCGAGCTCGCCAACCGACAACCTGACACCGGGTCTATGTACAGTGTCACCGTATTTGCCCGTCAACTTAGTCGAAATGAAAACCCATTGTCGGTGGCGTCGAACACAGCTTGCTTTGATGTTATTCTCACGCTGCCAGCACACACATCTCTCGAGAAGAGAGGCGGCTGGCCCGCCTGGTCAGGTGTTGACACACCACTTGAGGCGGCCGATCTCCGGGATAATCGCGGGCGTGAGGAGAATACAGTAGGAGGTTCGATTGCTGATACTCGCATGTCGATAGTCGACTTTTGTTTTCTTAGATATCTCTGGAGAGGTATCGGGGCAGAGTTGTGCGTGAATGGGGCTCGAGATAGTTTCGATAGAAATAGACTGGCTAACACGTAGCTTTGGGCCGGAAGTTAACCTAGTCCCTGTAGGAATCAGAGACGTCTCTATATAATAAACGCAAAATAGGATCCAGACTGACAATAGTATATATATGTGTATCTAGTAGTAAAAGCAATACATTCCCGGACGACAATGTAAATTGTTGGCCGAGGCGATATGCCGAGGCCAACAAGCATTGAAGTCTGGGAATGTGCTTTTACTACGAGGTACAAATACAATATTTTCTGAAATCGCAATCAGCATTATCATAATTTAAGGAATTATACTTATTGTTTGCGTGCATTCATTTACTGTCTAAAATGTATACAAGCCGCCAAAAATTTTCCCAGATCGTTTACGATACGGGAAAGTAGTTTCCCGTACAGTTTAGTGCCGAAAACGTTCCGGGAAAGTTCGTGCTTAGCAACGGACTAAAATACTAGATTAGCGGATTTTGAGGCCTGAAGTTGCTCCGAGAAAGTGGGCATTCTTGAACGATTTCAGAAAACGTATTTTTTCTACAACCACACTCCAAAACATGCTTTTCTGCATAGTTTTACGTTCGCAAACATGATTATTTCTCACAATAACTGAAATTTGACATTAGTGTGCCGCAAAGTGACATTTCTGTGCCACAAAGTGACATTTCTGTGCCAAAATTTTTCAGTACCCAATTTCTACGCAATACAGTTTTCGTGACAGCAAGGTGAAAGTATATTTTGAAAATTCTGCATTTCGAAGGGATATTCGATCAGGCAACTTCAAGAATGAATAGACAAAGTTTATTGGTTTATATAATATGAGGGAAATTGTCGTACAAATTCATAATATTTTGAACAAAAATTATAGACATCACTACTGCTGTCTCAAATACCCACATACACACTATCCATTGCTAGGCAACGGAGCAACATCTATCGAATCATTTGAATGTCAACAAACGTCAAGCATAAAATATTCGTAAAATATTCTTGTCCCGTCATTTTTTAATGAGATTGAACTAAAATAGATAGCGACAGAATGAGAGCGGCTCAAAATCCTATCCCTCTTCCCTTGCTTCTCTTGGGCATCATAAAGCTAAGAATGAGTCACTGACATTTCATTCCATCCTATAGTATAGTATTATTTTTAGCAAAACGGGTGTTGTAGAAAAAGTATAGTGTGTAACACGAGCAGAAATGCAATTTCTCACTCGTTTGAATTGCAGCACTCGCTTGCGCTCGTGCCGCAACTTTTTCAAACTCGTGAGAAATTAGCACTTTTCTGCACTTGTTGCACAATATACTATTCCCGTACAGTTTAGTGCCGAAAACGGTCCGGGAGAGTTCTTTGCTTAGCAATGGACTAAAATACTAGATTAGCGTATTTTGAGGCCTGAAGTTGCTCCGAGAAAGTGGGCATTCTTGAACGATTTCAGAAAAAATATATGAACTTAAATTACTTACAACAATCTAATAAATGAATATGAACTCTACTAATAATCAGATCACAAAACGAATATAGATATAAAATAAATATACCATAAAAATGAACCTTTAATCTCTTTCAGAAATATTTCACCAGAAATAGTTGATAGATATCTAAAAAATATCAAAACTAACGCAATTAGAACAGAAGACATCTCTATTAGGATGACTCTATTTGCACAGTCCCATTTTATCGAACACATAACTTTAATTTTCGATACTGCTATTGCTACCAATATGAGCACTTTCCCATCAAAATGGAAACATACACTAATTACACCTTTGGCTAAATATTATAATTTTCCCAAAAATATTCCAACCTAAGACCTATAGATATCCTGCCTCCGCTTTCGAAGGTCATCAAAATGATTATGAAGGATCTAGTGGCTGATTACATACATTCAAATTGAATAATTGCTTCTATATAATATGATTTTTGGACACATTAAAAAAAAATTAATTGCAAAACTCGTTTCAATCGATTGTTGATAGTCTAAAATGTCTATTTATCAACGAGTGGCACTCTACTTTTTTTATTTAAGAAAAATATCACATTTCAAAGTGTGCTTCTGACGTAATGTTCATCGGAAATATCCCCCACCATAATCCACGTTCCGAAATAGGGAATATCGTTCTCCCACTAAATATAGCTACTGGCTGATTATAAGCCATCGAGAAATAATTGAAACTTTGTCACACAAATGTAAAAGCAATTCCTTATATTATTTGTAACTTTCAAATTTTCTGAACGAACCTGTCTTTTGATGAAAACACAACAATATGTAACATACTCTTCAAAAATAATAGAATGAACAAACCGAAAAGTTCACTTTTACTTCAGTTAAGAGAATTCACCGAACGTTTCTGAGAAGATTCTCCCGAAACAACGGCCAGCGATACATCATCAGAATACTGCAAAGCCTACCATGACTAATTCACAAAAAAGCCTTTCCGGCATCCCAATGATCAATTGAATATTTTATTCCAGAAAGTTTCCCGCATCTGCGTCCATCAGAGGCATAATCCGCGGATGACCCCTCGGGGTACCACAAAATTTTCCTCCGATGATTATTTAATGAAGGGTCATTCAGCTGTGTCGTTTCACGTACTTTATTTCTTCCTGCGAGATTTATTCGAGAGCCGTGCGGCGGCAGAGGCCTGCAGGAATATATATCCGAAGTTTCGGATTTCTTTTCATCTTTGATTTATTTTTGTTCGAGGGTGTTTTTCGTGGATATACCCTTCGATTGTGGTCGATGTGTTTGTTGATGAATTTGCGTGTCGGGATTGCTGTATGATACATCAATAAATGTATTTCCCTGTTTTGTCACGCACCCTTTCACGTTCCAGAATTCATAGTTTGTGGTTATCAGTTGATTCTCTGACCTTCCAGAACAAAAATTTTGTGGTTGTATTAAAATCAATAAACTGTAATAATCATTTCGAGAGAAGAAATTGTTGATATTGAAAAGTTGCCGTACTTTCCTTGAATCAGTAGTTTATAATTTATTTCGAAGCTATATTCATTGATGTCGTGAATCGCACTTCTGAGGGCTGTCGTTCATAGGGGGGTGACAACTGGTTAACGGAAAAAACAATTTTCTTTAACTGATGATCTGAAAATAATTGGATCTTTTTTAAATTGAAAATCCGATCGATTAGTAATGCTGTGAATTTCAAGTTGATCGGCGGAAAAAGTAAATTACTCGAGAAAAATCCTAAGGAAAATCATGAAAAATACAAAATTATTAGAAACATTTGAAATTCGCATTATATATGCAAAATTTCATGCAGGTTCTGGAAAATTTCTTCAGCTTGATTACGAAGTTTAGCATGAAAAAGAAATAAAACGTCAAAAATTCCTTAAACGATTAAATTTTCGATAAATTTCGATTCAAAATTGCAGAGGTTCCGTAAAAAAGCTGTGAAATCTGTAATTGACCAGGAATCGATTTTATATTTGGTGGATATATACAAAAAACTTTGAGGTTTACTAAAATTGATAGAAAAAATCATTTAAAATAGAAATGGCGGGAAACATCCACTTTCATTTCCAATGAAGTTTTCAACTCGAGAACGGTTGAAGATAGAGCAATTCTGTGAACGCCAATCGATTTAGAATGTTAAAATCAGTATATGTTGTGACTTCCAAGTTGATCGTCATAAAGGAAATATCACCCTAGAAAAGTCCCAAGAGGTAGACCCCTAAAAATCATGATAAATACAAAATAATTAAATACACTCGAAATTTGTACTCTATATGCAAAGTTTCTTGCTGATTCTGAAAATTTATAATTTTCATGAGGTTAGGTACAAGGTTCAGCATACAAATAAAAAATTGACAAAAATCACCTCGCACGATAGAATTTCCAATAAAGTTTAGTAAAAAATTGGTAGAAAAATTATTTGAAATGAAAATGGCGGGAAAGAACCACTCTCATCTCCAGTTGAAGTCTTCAACTCGGGAATGGTTGAAAATATAGCAATTCTGTGAACGACAAACAATTTAGTATGATTAAATTAGTACATGTTGTGATTTTCAAGTTGATCGGTGGAACGAAAAAATCACTCTAAAAAAGTCCTAAGGGGTAAACCCCCAAAAAACATGAAAAATACAAAAGTATAAGATCCACTTGAAATTATTCGTAATATTTATGCAAAATTTCATGCTGGTTCTGAGAATGTTTAATTATCGTCAGCTACTGTACAAAGTTAGCATGAAAAAGAAATAAATCGTCAAAAATACCTAACAAAGATAGTTTTTTCTCTATAAAAATAAAACCAATATCTCGTTCAATTCATTCATAAAACAATAATATGATAAACATGCCGACAGCCTTTTTCCCCGTGGAGAATATATTCCAACGTATAACTTATGTGTGTGTGTGTATCGCAAGTTTGTTACATCAAAGGGAATTTATACGACATGCTATATCTATTAGATTCGGAACTCATCAGCAGCGTATCCCGGGGGTAACCCCATTAGGTCTTTGGCTGCGAGGTTAAGAACTAGTCCGGATGGAGCGGGTAATCTCGGAGGGATCGTACTTAGAGGCATCGAATTCTGGTTGGATTTTGGGAGGGCGGGGAAGGAATGACCGGGAATAATTACCAGGGATTGATGAAATGATCAATGAATCGACTGATTTTCCAAATGTATAGCAGTTTTATTCTGAGAACTTGAGATAGAGAACTATGGAAGAGTGATGTGTTTATCGAAAATTCTATCAACTAAAATTATACATTCTCAGAATCAGCATGTATAGTACAAATTTCGAGTGTATTTAATTATTTTGTTTTATCATGATTTTTAGGGGTCTACCCCTTGGGACTTTTTTTGAGGTAATGTTTTTTTTTACGCTGATCGACTTGAGAGTCAAAATATATACTAATTCCATCATTCTGAATCGATTGGCGTTCACAGAATTGCTCTATCGTCAACTGTTCTCAAGTTGAAAAGTTCATGTTGAGATAAGAGTGGTCTTCTCTCAATTTTCGTTTAATCAACCTTTTTTGTAAATGTTCACCAAAAATTAAATCGATTCCGGGACAATTACAGACTTCAGAGCCTTTTTCTCGAGTAATTTTTTTACTTCCGCCGATCAACTTGAAATTCACACCATATATTAATCGATTGGCTTTTCAATTAAAAAAAGGTCCGATTACTTGCATATTATCAGTTCTTCCACATCACTGAATAAAGCTTCGAAATAAATAATAGATTACTGATCCAAGGAAAGTACGGAAACTTTTTATTGACAACAATTTTGTCTGTTGAAAATGATTATTATAGTTCATTAAACTCAATGCATCCACAGAACGTTCCTTCTAAATGGTCAGAAAATTAACTCATAACCACGAATCTATTTTACCCTTGCTCGCACAAGCTTTGCTTTTGAGGGGTTTTCTCTGAAAACCAGGGTGATTCGTAAAATTGAATTTTACAATTTTTTTTTACCATGGTTAGTATCCACCGAAAAATTATTCATTGATATCATATGACTTTTTTACCTGAATTATGATGAGATAGACTGTAAGAATTTTTGTTGATCAGCGTCAGATTCGATTTACAATACAAGAAAATGTAACACAAAATGTAATAGCTTAAAAAAATCACTCAATTACGTTTTCGAGGTTTGATGGTGATTGTCTTCATCTTGAACTCGTTTCAAGTTCATATTCAACTTGAATATAAACCAACACAACTTCATGTTCATGAATGTTTTTTGATTTTTTTCGATACTAGTTATTTCTCTCTCAATTGGCTTGTGTCTGTCTATTCGAGAGCGAATCGAACTGGCAACGCTGTAACTTCTCTCCCGATTCCTCTTCCTCTCGTTCATTGATAACTTCATTCAGGTTCCCTACAGGAACGATTGATCGTTTTACATTTATTGAAAGCTATTCATTATCCCCCATTTTATCATTCCTTATGAAAAATCAATTATTGTAACTCGGTTTGATGGTGATGTTCATTGTGATTTATGGTTTCCTTGACAAGGTGAGGGGATTCGATAGATTGCTCTCCATATCTAACGGCGCCGAATATTGACGATAAAGAGGTGACTTTGTGTGTCTTGATTCTGGATTTTGGTGGAAAATCATTTTCTTACCAGGAGAATATTGTGATTTTAGATATATGTTACTAGAGGATAAATGCATAGACTAGGAAGCGTTCAAAAAGTCCCACAACTCATCAGATCTTTCCGCAAAAGCATTTGTAAAATAAATCAATACCCTCTTTGATTTTATTATTCTAAATAGAAAGATATAAATACCTGGAATCATTTCGCTCTGAATCTCAATACTTTGCTGATAATTATTTTGGTGTAATAAGATGTTGAAAAAGGACATGGCACTGGATACATGTATTCCTGGGGCTCGATAGATTTTTTTGATTTTTGGATATATCATTCTACAGGTCAAAACAAGCAACTTTCTTCATAAGGCTTTTTTTCTGGCTCTACAGTGTGAAAATATTTTCTGCGAATGGATTTTTCTTGATTTTTGAGTATAATATCATGTGAAAAATATCAATTTCCTTGCAGATATGCAAAACCGATAAACCCATATTTATCATTTTGATATATTTGTAAAAACATTGTAGCAAAATTCGAAAAGAGTTTTACTGGAATGAATTTCCGTGACCAATATAATATAATACCTCGAATTTGATGCCATGACTTTTCGTATACGTTTTTCATTTCGATTTTTGTTTTAGTCTTAACGGATTTTATAGAATTATTTATTATTTCAGAATCTGAAGTTAGGTAAAAAGTGATACTATCGAACCTGACTATTATTTATGATATGTTGAAGTAACATTAAAAATGAACAAAATAACACTAAAAGACAGATATTATTATTTTCAGTGCTTTCAATTCAACTGAATCTACCCCTTTGGACTTTTTTCGATTTTTCGAATAATTTTTTTAAACATCGATTTATTTGCAGTTCACGCATTAACTAATTTGATCATTCTGAATCGATTGGCGTTCGCAGAATTTCTTTATCTTCAACCTTTCCCGAGTTGAAGAATCTAGAGTGAGACGGAGACATTTCCTTCCATAGTTTTTTCTACTTCTATTCGTGAAATTTGAATCTGGGCATAAACAAATTATAGATTTTTGGAATCTGCATGAAATATTGCATATATAGTGCGGATTGCAAGTGAATCTGCCGATTTTGTATTTTTCGTGAATTTTAGGGGTCTACCCCTTTGGACTTTCTTCGATTTTTCGAATAATTTTGTTTAATATCAATTGAGTCGAAATTCATGAATTATACTAATTTGACCATTCTGAATCGATTGGCGTTCGCAGAATTTCTTTATCTTCAACCGTTCCCGAGTTGAAGAATCTGGAGTGAGACGGAGACATTTCCTTCCATAGTTTTTTCTACTTCTATTCGTGAAATTTGAATCTGGGCATAAACAAATTATAGACTTTTGGAATCTGCATGAAATATTGCATATATAGTGCGGATTGCAAGTGAATCTGCCGATTTTGTATTTTTCGTGAATTTTAGGGGTCTACCCCTTTGGACTTTCTTCGATTTTTCGAATAATTTTGTTTAATATCAATTGAGTCGAAATTCATAAATGATACTAATTTGATCATTCTGAATCGATTGGCGTTCGCAGAATTTCTTTATCTTCAACCGTTCCCGAGTTGAAGAATCTGGAGTGAGACGGAGACATTTCCTTCCATAGTTTTTTCTACTTCTATTCGTGAAATTTGAATCTGGGCATAAACAAATTATAGATTTTTGGAATCTGCATGAAATATTGCATATATAGTGCGGATTGCAAGTGAATCTGCCGATTTTGTATTTTTCGTGAATTTTAGGGGTCTACCCCTTTGGACTTTCTTCGATTTTTCGAATAATTTTGTTTAATATCAATTGAGTCGAAATTCATAAATTATAGTAATTTGATCATTCTGAATCGATTGGCGTTCGCAGAATTTCTTTATCTTCAACCGTTCCCGAGTTGAAGAATCTGGAGTGAGACGGAGACATTTCCTTCCATAGTTTTTTCTACTTCTATTCGTGAAATTTGAATCTGGGCATAAACAAATTATAGATTTTTGGAATCTGCATGAAATATTGCATATATAGTTCGGATTGCAAGTGAATCTGCCGATTTTGTATTTTTCGTGAATTTTAGGGGTCTACCCCTTTGGACTTTCTTCGATTTTTCGAATAATTTTGTTTAATATCAATTGAGTCGAAATTCATAAATTATAGTAATTTGATCATTCTGAATCGATTGGCGTTCGCAGAATTTCTTTATCTTCAACCGTTCCCGAGTTGAAGAATCTGGAGTGAGACGGAGACATTTCCTTCCATAGTTTTTTCTACTTCTATTCGTGAAATTTGAATCTGGGCATAAACAAATTATAGATTTTTGGAATCTGCATGAAATATTGCATATATAGTGCGGATTGCAAGTGAATCTGCCGATTTTGTATTTTTCGTGAATTTTAGGGGTCTACCCCTTTGGACTTTCTTCGATTTTTCGAATAATTTTGTTTAATATCAATTGAGTCGAAATTCATAAATTATAGTAATATGATCATTCTGAATCGATTGGCGTTCGCAGAATTTCTTTATCTTCAACCGTTCCCGAGTTGAAGAATCTGGAGTGAGACGGAGACATTTCCTTCCATAGTTTTTTCTACTTCTATTCGTGAAATTTGAATCTGGGCATAAACAAATTATAGATTTTTGGAATCTGCATGAAATATTGCATATATAGTGCGGATTGCAAGTGAATCTGCCGATTTTGTATTTTTCGTGAATTTTAGGGGTCTACCCCTTTGGACTTTCTTCGATTTTTCGAATAATTTTGTTTAATATCAATTGAGTCGAAATTCATAAATTATACTAATTTGATCATTCTGAATCGATTGGCGTTCGCAGAATTTCTTTATCTTCAACCGTTCCCGAGTTGAAGAATCTGGAGTGAGACGGAGACATTTCCTTCCATAGTTTTTTCTACTTCTATTCGTGAAATTTGAATCTGGGCATAAACAAATTATAGATTTTTGGAATCTGCATGAAATATTGCATATATAGTGCGGATTGCAAGTGAATCTGCCGATTTTGTATTTTTCGTGAATTTTAGGGGTCTACCCCTTTGGACTTTCTTCGATTTTTCGAATAATTTTGTTTAATATCAATTGAGTCGAAATTCATAAATTATACTAATTTGATCATTCTGAATCGATTGGCGTTCGCAGAATTTCTTTATCTTCAACCGTTCCCGAGTTGAAGAATCTAGAGTGAGACGGAGACATTTCCTTCCATAGTTTTTTCTACTTCTATTCGTGAAATTTGAATCTGGGCATAAACAAATTATAGATTTTTGGAATCTGCATGAAATATTGCATATATAGTGCGGATTGCAAGTGAATCTGCCGATTTTGTATTTTTCGTGAATTTTAGGGGTCTACCCCTTTGGACTTTCTTCGATTTTTCGAATAATTTTGTTTAATATCAATTGAGTCGAAATTCATGAATTATACTAATTTGACCATTCTGAATCGATTGGCGTTCGCAGAATTTCTTTATCTTCAACCGTTCCCGAGTTGAAGAATCTGGAGTGAGACGGAGACATTTCCTTCCATAGTTTTTTCTACTTCTATTCGTGAAATTTGAATCTGGGCATAAACAAATTATAGACTTTTGGAATCTGCATGAAATATTGCATATATAGTGCGGATTGCAAGTGAATCTGCCGATTTTGTATTTTTCGTGAATTTTAGGGGTCTACCCCTTTGGACTTTCTTCGATTTTTCGAATAATTTTGTTTAATATCAATTGAGTCGAAATTCATAAATTATAGTAATTTGATCATTCTGAATCGATTGGCGTTCGCAGAATTTCTTTATCTTCAACCGTTCCCGAGTTGAAGAATCTAGAGTGAGACGGAGACATTTCCTTCCATAGTTTTTTCTACTTCTATTCGTGAAATTTGAATCTGGGCATAAACAAATTATAGATTTTTGGAATCTGCATGAAATATTGCATATATAGTGCGGATTGCAAGTGAATCTGCCGATTTTGTATTTTTCGTGAATTTTAGGGGTCTACCCCTTTGGACTTTCTTCGATTTTTCGAATAATTTTGTTTAATATCAATTGAGTCGAAATTCATAAATTATACTAATTTGATCATTCTGAATCGATTGGCGTTCGCAGAATTTCTTTATCTTCAACCGTTCCCGAGTTGAAGAATCTGGAGTGAGACGGAGGCATTACCCTCCATAGCTTTTTCTACATGTATTCGTGGAATCTGCATGAAATATTGCATATATAGTGCGGATTGCAAGTGAATCTGCCGATTTTGTATTTTTCGTGAATTTTAGGGGTCTACCCCTTTGGACTTTCTTCGATTTTTCGAATAATTTTGTTTAATATCAATTGAGTCGAAATTCATAAATTATACTAATTTGATCATTCTGAATCGATTGGCGTTCGCAGAATTTCTTTATCTTCAACCGTTCCCGAGTTGAAGAATCTAGAGTGAGACGGAGACATTTCCTTCCATAGTTTTTTCTACTTCTATTCGTGAAATTTGAATCTGGGCATAAACAAATTATAGATTTTTGGAATCTGCATGAAATATTGCTTATATAGTGCGGATTGCAAGTGAATCTGCCGATTTTGTATTTTTCGTGAATTTTAGGGGTCTACCCCTTTGGACTTTCTTCGATTTTTCGAATAATTTTGTTTAATATCAATTGAGTCGAAATTCATAAATTATACTAATTTGATCATTCTGAATCGATTGGCGTTCGCAGAATTTCTTTATCTTCAACCGTTCCCGAGTTGAAGAATCTGGAGTGAGACGGAGGCATTACCCTCCATAGCTTTTTCTACATGTATTCGTGGAATCTGCATGAAATATTGCATATATAGTGCGGATTGCAAGTGAATCTGCCGATTTTGTATTTTTCGTGAATTTTAGGGGTCTACCCCTTTGGACTTTCTTCGATTTTTCGAATAATTTTGTTTAATATCAATTGAGTCGAAATTCATAAATTATAGTAATTTGATCATTCTGAATCGATTGGCGTTCGCAGAATTTCTTTATCTTCAACCGTTCCCGAGTTGAAGAATCTGGAGTGAGACGGAGACATTTCCTTCCATAGTTTTTTCTACTTCTATTCGTGAAATTTGAATCTGGGCATAAACAAATTATAGATTTTTGGAATCTGCATGAAATATTGCATATATAGTGCGGATTGCAAGTGAATCTGCCGATTTTGTATTTTTCGTGAATTTTAGGGGTCTACCCCTTTGGACTTTCTTCGATTTTTCGAATAATTTTGTTTAATATCAATTGAGTCGAAATTCATAAATTATAGTAATTTGATCATTCTGAATCGATTGGCGTTCGCAGAATTTCTTTATCTTCAACCGTTCCCGAGTTGAAGAATCTGGAGTGAGACGGAGACATTTCCTTCCATAGTTTTTTCTACTTCTATTCGTGAAATTTGAATCTGGGCATAAACAAATTATAGATTTTTGGAATCTGCATGAAATATTGCATATATAGTGCGGATTGCAAGTGAATCTGCCGATTTTGTATTTTTCGTGAATTTTAGGGGTCTACCCCTTTGGACTTTCTTCGATTTTTCGAATAATTTTGTTTAATATCAATTGAGTCGAAATTCATGAATTATACTAATTTGACCATTCTGAATCGATTGGCGTTCGCAGAATTTCTTTATCTTCAACCGTTCCCGAGTTGAAGAATCTAGAGTGAGACGGAGACATTTCCTTCCATAGTTTTTTCTACTTCTATTCGTGAAATTTGAATCTGGGCATAAACAAATTATAGATTTTTGGAATCTGCATGAAATATTGCATATATAGTGCGGATTGCAAGTGAATCTGCCGATTTTGTATTTTTCGTGAATTTTAGGGGTCTACCCCTTTGGACTTTCTTCGATTTTTCGAATAATTTTGTTTAATATCAATTGAGTCGAAATTCATGAATTATACTAATTTGACCATTCTGAATCGATTGGCGTTCGCAGAATTTCTTTATCTTCAACCGTTCCCGAGTTGAAGAATCTGGAGTGAGACGGAGACATTTCCTTCCATAGTTTTTTCTACTTCTATTCGTGAAATTTGAATCTGGGCATAAACAAATTATAGATTTTTGGAATCTGCATGAAATATTGCATATATAGTGCGGATTGCAAGTGAATCTGCCGATTTTGTATTTTTCGTGAATTTTAGGGGTCTACCCCTTTGGACTTTCTTCGATTTTTCGAATAATTTTGTTTAATATCAATTGAGTCGAAATTCATAAATTATACTAATTTGATCATTCTGAATCGATTGGCGTTCGCAGAATTTCTTTATCTTCAACCGTTCCCGAGTTGAAGAATCTGGAGTGAGACGGAGACATTTCCTTCCATAGTTTTTTCTACTTCTATTCGTGAAATTTGAATCTGGGCATAAACAAATTATAGATTTTTGGAATCTGCATGAAATATTGCATATATAGTGCGGATTGCAAGTGAATCTGCCGATTTTGTATTTTTCGTGAATTTTAGGGGTCTACCCCTTTGGACTTTCTTCGATTTTTCGAATAATTTTGTTTAATATCAATTGAGTCGAAATTCATAAATTATACTAATTTGATCATTCTGAATCGATTGGCGTTCGCAGAATTTCTTTATCTTCAACCGTTCCCGAGTTGAAGAATCTGGAGTGAGACGGAGGCATTACCCTCCATAGCTTTTTCTACATGTATTCGTGGAATTTGCATGAAATTTTGGGTATATAGTACGGATTGCAAGTGAATCATAGTTGAGTGTATTTTTATTACAGCGGTGTCAGAAATAGGATATTTTGAATGAATAAGTGTTTGCTTAGGGAAAAGTCTTTGTGCTTCGTAAAAAAAAACTGAGAAACCTTTAGCGCGCATCACGGACAATAAACTGAAGAAGCTATGTGTGAAATAGGCATATATCCTGGTTAAAGATACTAAAAGACAGAATATTTTCGCCTGGCTGAACTAAAGGTCAGTAAACTGAAGCAAGAAAGAGAAAAGAGAGTTGAAAGCAATCGGAAGATAGGGACATCAGAGAAGACTCGCAGAAGGACTGAATGAAGAAGGAGAAGACCCTGAGAGGTTTTTGGAATCGATTTGAGCTGTATAAATATTGAACAAAGTCGACGAAATCACGGAATCCTTGGAAGATAAACTTATAGAAAATTTGGTAAGCTTGGCAGGACATCTTCAACAAAATTCGGTGAGCTCAAAGAAAGAATTTTATCAAAATTCGGTGAGTTCGGGAGATGAATTACAAGAAAATTTAGAGAGCGCCTGTAAGATAAACTTCTAGAAAATTAAAAAAAGGGAAATAATCAGATTTTGCTTGTATCTGATGAAGTTAATAGCAAAATTCATACTCAGCTCGGAAAATATGAAAAATTGATAAGCTACATCAAAAATGTACAATTCTATGTCAATAATTGCTGAAGTTACGAGGGAGTAAAGATAAGAAGTGAGATTCACTGTATATGAAAGTAAATACGCACGCTCACAGCTCTTGATGATGATAACATTGTTGGCGAAACGCATTTCTTCGCAACACCGGTCGAAATCCTCTCAGCTTTCCTCCGATAGGTATGCATTATTAAGTTCGGTCGGTTGTTCCAGTTTCGTGATGGAATCGTAGGTGGCCGTCCTTTTGCATTTATTTCGCCTTCCGGTCGAAGGAGAAAAAGGTCGGCCGCTAATGCGACAAGGGCTAAATTTCATTTGCGGGTCGAGACATATCTTTTGAATTTATTTCGGGCTCAGGAGGGATTGTCACGTGAGGTGGGTTACGGAAGTTTAATCCGAGCTTGAGGAATGTCGCCGAAATTCGGGACTGTGAGAGGGTGGTTTTGAAATTTAAATTACGTTGAGGTGCTCGATGAAAGCACATCAACACCTGATATACTGAGTGATCATCACTGTTGCTTAAAAGTTTCATGAAACGTGAGCAAAAGACTGTAACGAAGCATATTTTTGAGACTGATGTAACTGACCGATCTACGGTAAAAAAAGTCTTTTTTCACCGTGAAAAAATAATGTTCACTGTCAAAATAGTTCACAAAATGAACTTGAAATATTACTTTTATTTTTCAATTACATTTCTCACTTTTCGTAACTATGTTATTTTTCGGGTACATATTTCCTCAGAAACCAAACATAAAAAGTTCACTAACATTGAACAGGAAGATGAACAATAATGATATGGAATATTCAACAACAGTATCAATAAATAAACGATTTTTTTTGTTGATGCTGGAATGAATTCAGGCAAGTTATTAAATTCAGTAACTCCTTCATCGTATTCCTATAATTTGTTTGGTTTCCATTGATGAAATAGGCAATATCTTCACGTGATTTTTTTATCTGGTACAAGAATTGTGAATATATTTACTGAATCGAATATTTTCACTCAAATAAATTCAAATGCTTATTTACAAAAACAAACGTGCGAAATTTGACGTATTCCTCAACTCAGTGTCCTTTACATCAATAGATTTGAAACTACCTAGAATAAATCTCATACAGCGGTTTTGTAGTGTCTGAAGTTTTTTCAAGTCTGTACTATTACACATGTTGTATATAATTGTGGCACAATAATAAAAATGCAACCCTATAATTGTGTTGTATATAACTTGTCTAGCATATGAGGCTGAATCCCATCTCACACGATACGCAAAACCTATCTTTTTCAAAATCTTTTCACAAACGTAGTCAATGTGTAGCGGAAATGACAAGAACTCAAAATATTTCAGTTTTTGTGATACTACGCGTTCAAATTTCAGCGAAAAACTATGTTGCTTCATTAGATATTTGATTTTTCCTGATATCATATACGCTGATTCGTTTGGATTTTCAGGCAGCTTGTTCGCTTCCATCATTTTTTCAACATTTAACAATACGTCGTTCAACTTTTCAATAGCAACATCAACACTCGTACTAGAAACACCAAACTCCATCATAAAAATATCATTCATGGACATGATGAAGAGCAGAGGCCCCAATACACTACCTTGAAGTACTCGACTGCTCACATTAATTTCAAATGAATATTCTCAACCAATTTTTGTCAAATGTTTCTATCGACCTAAAGCTATTTTTGAGTCTACAAATACTAGTACGGTGCCCAGATTTTTATTCATTGAATATTTCAATGTATTTATAATTTTTTGAGAAACTGTTTCGCATCAATGTCCTCTGAGACCACACTGATTTACTGATAACAGGTCATCTTCAAAAATAAATCGATTTAATTGTTGATGAACCAGTAACTCCAATATTTTTTCAGTTTGAATTCCTTTTTCATTTCTAGACTTCAGAATGTTAAAATACCTAAAATACTATATCAAGAAACTAATTTCCTCCATAAAATCAAACTTTCGATCCATATAATGTCATAGACAAATATTTGGAGAGTAGAATGTCCATGTAAGGGACTGAAGAGACAGTACTGGCTCGAAACTAGAATGTAGAATCGTCCTTTGATGTTGGATATCAATCGTATATTGGGACGAATACCTGAATGATATTGATAGGCCAATCAATGTAACTCTCCACAACTCCCAGACAATAATACTGTGAATGCATTATCCCTCATCGCATCGCCAACTCCAAAACAGACTCGAATCCAGTTACTAATGACACGGAGGGCGAAACGCAACAGCGTAACCGAAACAGAAACCCACGAATTATTGTTACCATTGTTCTGCACCGTTTTCTTCCGCATCTCCAAAGACGAGGAATAGTTTAGCACCGGGGGTAGTCTTCAACGGGCGTGGGGACAAGCAACTCCGCATAATGCCGGCTGTTAGAGATTCGCGTATTGTGCAACACGAGGTGGACCCACGGCATGCCATTTCCGCAGGAACTCGGCGATGGGGTACACGGTCTGGACAGTGGGGTGGAGAAGGGTTGGGATCAGAGACAGAAGAGTGATAGTACGATTTCCCAATCACAAAACATGGGGAAATACTGTTTATGACTGTATTGAGGTCTTATAGTCTTGAATGGCAGAATGATCTCAAACTACCCCAAAAAGCCCGAGGCTGAAGTGTAGTTGGCGAAAGGACCAGCATCCAAGAGGGAGAAAACCCCTTCGATGGAACATTCACCACCAACATTCAAGATGGGGAAGTCACATCAAGAGCCTTACCAATGCTGTCAGGAGGGAACATTTGGTACACGGATGGCTCTGAGGCAATCAATGGGGTATGGGCTGGCATAAAGGCCGCAGTGGTCATGATGGTAGAGCGCTAGGGACGTGGGTTCGATGGTCACTGGTCTCATGCTAGGAATCGCACGTTAAAAAGTAAGACCTCGTTAATCCTTAGCTCGCACAAGTTTCGGCTGTCGTTCGTGGGAGGATGACAGCTGGTTAACGAAAAACAAAACAAAAACAACAACAACAACAATAAGAGACCGAGGCATGACATCAGTCTAAGTCTCGGTATTCAAGCCTCTGAATTCCAAGACTAGATAACAGCTATTTCCCTTTGCACCAGAAATATGATAGGATAGGTGACTAGAAACCAACCCATAGTCACTTTCTCCAACAGCCAGATGGCAATAAAGGCTCTGTGATCAATGACAAAGAACTCAACGATCTAAGAGCACTGAGCAGGGTAAAACTTACCTCGGTACCTGGTCACAAGGGCATCCAGAAGGATAAGAGTGCAGATGTCCAAGCAAGAGTGGAGGCAGCAACAACTTTTATTAGAAAGAAATGGTTCAAGACGCCTGTGGTAATACTCTTAGAAAAATGATAGTGATGGGCCCAACTGACCAGCTATCAAAGCATCTGATGAACTGAACCGGAACTCCTTCGGGAAGGTGGTAGGACTGATAACAGGACCCTGCCATCCGAGAAAACACTTGAGGATGTTGGGGATACACCAAGACTCCACAATATGCAGGTTCTGTAATAAGGATGGCGAATAATAATAATAGCCGTCCTCTACACTACGAGTGTTCATGAGGGAGTATTACTGTTATGATTATTATTATTATCGTCGGACGCTGTAGTGCAGAAGATATCATCCCACAGGAAAACCTCGTAAGAAATCTCCAGGAGTTCATTAGAAAATTCCCTAGACAGACCTGACAGTGGGGAGCAGTAGTAACCTGGGGATGAATGGTTTGTGCCATAGTCGAAGCAGATCCGTTTCGAAGATACAGAAATCCGTCCAAGCCAATAGCTAAAGTGGCCTAACCTTAGATACGTGAAACGTGCGTTTAAAGCCTTTCACGTGCGTTTCAACCATTTTACGTGCATTTTAAGCGATTGTATGTGCGTTGGAACGCACACTTTTCGTACTTTATGTTGGGCTATTTTGACTACTGGGCTCGGATGGATCTCCTTGTCTTTGAAACAGATCTGCTTCGACTACCTCACAAATTGAACCATCGAAATATACATCTCCAGGATACTACTAGTGCAACTATGACAGTTCTGTCGCGCTAATATAATAATCTTCACTAGATGACGCTGATGGCGCGTTTCAAGCGATTTTGCGAGCGTATCAAGCGTTTGTGCATATATTTAAAGCGTTTGAGCGTGCATATCAAGCCTTTTAGGTGCGCTTCAAGAGTTTGTACGTTCGTTTGAAGCGTTTTACGTATGTTCCAAACGTTTTTGCGAGCGTATCAAACGTTTGTGCGTGCGTATCAAGCGTTTTAGGTGAGTTTAAAGCGTTCATACGTTCGTTTGAAGCGTTTAACAAGATTTCCAAGCGTTTTAGCAAGAGTAGCAAACGTTTGTACCTGCGTTTCAAGCATTCAAGGTGCGTTTCAAACGTTCATACGGTTGTTTGAAGCGTTTTACGAGCGTTCCAAGTGTTTTTGCGCCGCATCAAGCATTTTATGTGCGTTTAAAGCAGTCACACGTTTGTTTGAAGAGTTTTATAAGCATTCCAAGCGTTTTTGTGAGCATATCAAACGTTTTTACGAGCGTATCAAGCGTTTTAGTTCCGTTCCAAATATTTATATGTTCGTTTGAAGCGTTTTACGTGCGTACCAAGGGTTTTTGTGAGCGTATCAAACGTTTGTGCGTGCGTATCAAGCGTTTTAGGTGAGTTTAAAGCGTTCATACGTTCGTTTGAAGCGTTTAACAAGATTTCCAAGCGTTTTAGCAAGAGTAGCAAACGTTTGTACCTGCGTTTCAAGCATTTAAGGTGCGTTTCAAACGTTCATACGGTTGTTTGAAGCGTTTTACGAGCGTTCCAAGTGTTTTTGTGTCGCATCAAGCGTTTTTTGTACGTTTAAAGCATTCATACGTTTATTTGAAGCATTTTACAAGCTTTTCAAGCACTTTTGCGAGCGTGTCAAACATTTGTGTGTGCGTATCAAGCGTTTTAGGTGCGTTTCAAACGTTTATAAGTTCTTTTGAAGCGCTCTACGTGCGTTCCAAGCGTTTTTGCGAACGTATTAAACGTTTGTGTGTGCGTATCATCCGGTTTAGGTGCGTTTCAAGGGTTCATACGGTTGATTGAAGCATTTTACGAGCATTCACAGCGTTTTTGCGTGCGCATGATGCGTTTTATATGCGTTCAAAGCATTTATACGTTTGTTTGAAGCGTTTTACAAGCTTTACAAGCGGTTTTGCGAGCGCATCAAACGTTTGTGCCTGCGTTTCAAGCATTTTAGGTGCGTTTGAAGCGTGTAACGTGCGTTTGAAGCGTTTTACGTGCGTTTTAAGCGTTTGTGCGCGCGTTAAATGGTTCAATATGGTAACACAACATACTATGAAGAATTAAATATGATGGCCAATAATTTACTGACATGTACTTTTAAATTTGTTGCGTTATTATGATATGAACTTCAAAAATATATTATATAGAATATAGCCTTCATCCACATCAAGACTTTCACATCAAAAGTATTCCAAGATTTCGCTGTTTCGGGACTCAAATCAATCGAGTAGTCTTTGGTCATGTTTCTGTCTATTTGATCATTTACTCATGTCCTCAAATCTGTGATTGATTTTCAAAACATGATGGATGATAGTCGACTTCTCTAGACTCATATATCTATCATGAGCCATATACTCTTTGAAACATGTTTTCATGGCTCATTGAGTTTGACCAACCTACTTTTTTCACAATCATTACTACTGATATCTTGTATCCTCGACTTTCTGTACTATTTATGTACATGTCTAATTGGGATCACCCAAAATCTACTGGAAATAATCATTGAGGGTTTCAGAATGCTGTTGAAACTCCTAGTAACATGAGGTTCGTAGGAAATGATAATGAATTTGACTGGATTTTAACGACAAGAGTTACTTCAGCAGAAAATTCAGCGTGCTATTGCTTGGTAATAGCAAAATAACGGAAATGGCGAATCACGGTGACGTTATTTTTGACGAAAGTGATACAGCCTAGGGCTGATTGGCAACGCTATCTATGAAGTCTCGTAGTGCGATTATGAAAAATACAATTTCATTCCTCAGAAAGTCTGTCTCAGCACCGCCTCTGCCCGCTCCAACCTAACTGGACCACTTAGGAGCGAGTTTGGTACATAATGAGCATTTCGAATAATAATTCAGACGAACCGCTATTGTTGAAAACAATCCAATATGCCACTGACATTGTTAGGCATTACACTGGGTAGCGGCACGGAATACGTTCCCTACCGGTTCTCTCTTCAATCCACTTCACCGTAGATGTCGTTACTGTCATCAACTGCTGCTCCGATAGAGATGCTGAATAATAGGGTGGAATTAACCGGGAAAAAAATGCGTTATGAGAGAGTGGCTGTTCGTGATATAGACGGATTACGGTATCTGTTCAAGCTGATGTGGAAATTGGTGGGCATTCAGGATTCCCCATTGAGCGTTTGTGATTTATTGACTGCTTGGATTAATTTTTTCTAAGACTTGTCGATCTTGTTTGTTTATAGCGTCTCTGTTAACATCAGCAGCATCAGACAATCTGATGGATGAAACTATATTTACCAATTGTTAGTGAAGGAGTAGGGGTTCCATCCCCTTTCGGGTTTTCACCAGCAGCTGTAGATTTGACTGGTAAAAAAATATGAGGCGTGAATGCCGACTAGTCTCGAAAAAGTTTTGTTGAAAGAAAAATAGATTTATTCTATACTTCTATCTAATGGCTTGAAAACATCGATGAGTAAAAAAAGCTCACAATACGTAATATTGAAACAAATCAGTTTGTAAAATACATTACCGTCGTCAAAACTATCATTCATATTTATAAAATCAAATGTTTATGAATCCAAAGAATAATCAACACTATAAAAACAATTATTCGTGATAAAATGTTTTGGACTCACAACACACATCGAAATCTTCTTATGAGATTTTCGGTATGATCGTGCCAGCTGAGATAATCCTCAATTGTCCTCCCGAGAAGTTTGCAGGGTTCTCCTGAAGTATATTTAGTTCAGTAGTAAGAAGTTGGCAGAAAACCAATTTCTTCAGTATCAATTGAGATTTTGGCTATATGAGTTGAAAGAGTGTCGAAAAAACATATATGAATGAAGTGCTAACAGATATTATTGATGTGGATGATAAAGAGAAAGAGTCCAAGGACCGAGCCCTGGGGTACTTTTTGTGTGATAGTTCTGAGGACGGATGTTGTGGCATTTGTTTCAATGAGTTGTTGTGTATTTGTTAGGTATGATGAGAGTAAATTGGGGGTATTTTTTACACAATTTCGTTCAAAGTTTTGAAAAGGACCCCGCACTTTCCTTGTGGAAAATGGCTTTCTGTCAAATTCCCTGATTTTTGGTGTGTTGTAGATTTTGACTTTCTTGGCATAAGTTTCCTCGGGCACAAAAATCGATTGACTAGTTTTTTAGATACAGAGTGACAAGGTGAAAAGTGAAGAATCTTAATCGAAGTTGAGTAACACTATTTTTTTCTTACAGCGTGGTTTGAAAATAGGGGGACGTCAACTCCTAGTTTTCTAGTTTGGATAGTAGAGAGCTTGTCATATTTATAAAAGACATTCTTCAATATTGAGAACCTCACATATTAGTAAATGTAAAAGATAAATGAAAAAACATATATTTTTATTTATATTTGTAATATGAAATATGTTATATAAATGGCGAATAAGACGTTCTACATTTGAAAGCCTTGTATCAAAAAAAAAACAGGGGCAAAGAAATTGGAGTGCATAGAACAAAAAAGGATAATGGATATGAGATCAAGGTGACATTGTACCTTTATTGAAGAATGACATTTCCAGATTAAAACCATTCAATTTTAAGATCTAAAAAGGTTAATTCGTATAAATCCCTATTTCAGAGATCACCCTCTCAAAATTACATGCTGTCTTGCCTCTGCCTGCCACTTACGCATTGTGTAAAAAGCGTCGAAGCAATCCTCCCCAGCAGCAAGAAGCGGCAATATTCATATCGCTAAGACTGACCATATTTCAGCGGCAATAAACTCGAGAGCGACAAGAACGTCATATTTCAATAAATCCCACAATAAAAGCGGGGAAAAACGTTATGGTTTTTGGGCAGAGCGGATGACGTCAACGCACATTCCACGACGAAGGCATCACTTCCGTACCCTCGCCAGATCTACATATTTATGGAGCCCCTGTAGTTAACGATGGCCGTTACGCACAGTTCGAGTTGCTGGGCGGACAGGGAGGGTGTCATTTGGGGGTGCCTCCAAAGCACAGTGACGTATTTGGATTAGGAGAGGGTGAACCTCTCTGCTTCTCTCACAGCTGAAGATGTATTATTGTTATATTGTTAACATTGTTATATCCGTCAACCGGCTGCACGAGCAACCCTCAGAAGTCAGAGACTTCAGAGCGCTCAACCATCACAACCACCACGACCTGTACAATCAGAAATCAGTGATTCGTCTCGGAGCACGAAGGCAAATGATAGTAATAACGGACGTGGTCTACTAGCAGAGGCTTTAAGTACACTCATGTGAGCGTCTATGGGAAATATTAGTGATTAAATCCTCGAAAGTAAATGTAAAAGTGATCAAGGAAGATGGATTGAGGATTGATATTTGAATAAACTTGGAGAGCATCGGAGAATATGAATTTTAACAGTCACACTGTTTATATTGGAAAAAAAATTGGCGCAAAAAATATATTTCATGTACTTGGAGACAAAAACTCTCATTACACAAAATTAACAATCTACATGTCTACCATTGCACCTCATATCTCCAATTTCTCCAATAATGAACTGAAAAATATACTGCAAAAATCCAAATTCATGCATTGAGAGTTGTTTTGAGTTGCGAAAGGCGTACTTCAATCGTAAAAATGGTGAACTGGATTTTTAATTCCTTGGCAGACTTTTTAAAATTTTCATCTCGCAACTGCAGAGGTTCCATGAAAAGCCTATGAAATCTCCATTTGAATGAGAATCGACTTCAATTTTGCTTTGCATATTCAAAAAAGATGACATTTTCTGAATATGGCCAGAAAAAAATTGTCGAAGAATTTTCCCGAGGTGTATGACACCTTTCAACTCCAAATGAACTCTTCAATTCGAGAACGGTTGAAGATAGAGAAATTCTGCTAACGCCAATCGATTCAGAATCCTAAAATCACCTTGATTAGTTAATTTGAATCGAAAATATGCACAGACGGATTTTTTATTGAATTCCTTCGAAATTTTCATCTCGCGACTGCAGAGGTTCCATAAAAAGCCTATGAAATCTCCATTTGACTCAGAATCGACTTCAATTTTCCAAATATGAACAGAAAAAATTTATTGAAAAATTTTTCAAGTTGTATGGCACTGAGTGTTGGTATATTTGTGGTAAATTATCATGTGTTTGGAAAGTAGATATTGAAATTAATTGTACTTATAATACTGAATGTGTTCTCGGTTAGAATATATCAAATTCGAATCCAAAAACTGAATGTATCTACTACAATCACTCTGAATTCCGTTTTCCCATCCGACTCCGACACTGCCTCATACCAGATGATAGGGAGCGATAAAGAAAACGGGCCGATAACGACTCCAAGCAGCCCGCAGGAGGCCTTAAGGCAGGAGTAGCAGGAATATAACAGAAGACGGCTCGACGCTGACGGTTGTACTGCTGTTTTCTACAGATAGACGGAATTAATTGTACGCTTAGTTTTATCGCCAAAATGGCCGAATTCCCGGTCGGATGTGAGAGCCAGTGGTCAGCCTGGAGGGATCTGGATCTGGATCTGGATCTTGTCTGTATCGTTAACTCCCAGTAGGTTTATACCATCTGGAAGGGCGAAATTATGTTGCTCTGCACTGTGAGAGGAAGAAAAGCATGTATTTATCAGTATTTTCTTATACTCATGTCGTAAGATTATCTTATAGGTATTACAAAGTTCGAGTGCGTGTATAGGAGAGTTCAATTCCAAGATACAAAATATTTCGTAGTATCCGTCTACGAATGGAGCTGCGACTCACAATAAGGCTTTTGAATATTATCATTCATATTGGTGGAACAAGACGACTTCATAGTCGTCTGACCTATCCTTGCACTGATGAGAGGAAAATAACCTCGAAACATGCATGTATGCAGGTGGTCATTTCCAACAAAAATGAAGGATTAATATTCAATGGCTTTATAACAATATCCGTAGGAGGAAGTAGTAGTTTTCTGTCAGATATTTGCCTTAATATCCACTTTGTGGAATTGTGTGGAGTGACAGGCATTTTTCGGTTTTACGAAATATTTTGTTTCTTATTACTCTTAATAGATGTCCAGATAATTCATTTGGATATGAAAGAATTCTTACAGAAAATCTTAAAATGTATGCAAACTTTTCTAGACGATGCTGAAAAAAGAGGTTAACAACAATTATTATAAACCGCAAATATTTAAGATATGTTTCGTAATATTATTTCTGGTTATAGGTTTTTGAAATCCACTTGCTATTTGCAATGAAATGGTTGAAGGTGAAAACTAAACATAGAACAGCAAATAATACAGAAATAAATAATTTATTCCAAAAGTTACTAAGCACGTTTAGATACACGAATAATAACAAGAAAATGTGAAATCATCTGCGAATGAAAGACAAACTATAGTAGCTATTTTCCATCGTACACGATAGCGTCTCAAACATTCTGAAATTAAAAAAATTTCTCTAGTTAGGGTCTTTTCAAATTATCTATCAGATATAGTTTAACGTCCTGCGTGGCCTTAGTCGAGGAAATAGTAGATTTCACTAAAACAATCTAATTTTTATCGTAGGTTTTTTTCAATTTCAATTTTAAGTTTGAAATGTTTTCCCTTTCAACTTGGAAAGAAGTATTTCACCTTATATGAATTGATACATCCAAGTCCAAAATAAGGATTTTACACTATGCAGAGGGTAATTTTGATTAATGGTTGAGATTGACAGGAAAAAACCAAAAGGTAAAAAGAAACAGCGGTTTCCGGAATATATCTTCCAGAAACTTGGAAGCAGATATGAAAGTTTTTACTAGTAGAGATAACTCAGTTTGAAATTTAAAAAAAACTTCATTCGTTGAAAATCGTGAGAAACAACACTAATATTATTATCTAGAACTACTTGAGATCGTTTCAAAAGCAGTTGTCTTTGGAAGCTATTGGAAAACAAACTGATAACATATAGTATTTATTCAGCTACAGTAAACTGTTTGTCAGGCAATATAAAAAATAATTCAGATATCACTAGAAGCAATTAATTGTTAAAAAAATACTAGTTTGGTAGACAGATGCGCTGTTGCCATAATTCTTCTCGATAGGATTTGCATTAAGTTCCGAAATTTTGAAATGATTGTATATTGAATCTAATTTGGCATTCTAATAAACTTTTATTCTTGTTTGATCCACTATATGATGAAATGTCATACGTCTCCCACTCTGTATAATGATCAGAGCGGAAACGCCTCCGGGTATTACCTTCGAAACCAAGAAAATCTTCTCATGACATCGTTATGGAAACATCAGAGAGAAAACAATGTAGACAAGAACAAATCGAATCAGTCCATTCTAATTCCATATATCGGAAAGATTTCTTCAACCTCAGAAAGAATACCCAACTCCAAGTTTTCCGCACATAAACCAGTATTAAATGTAATCTCCCGAACGTTTGCATTCCGACCATCACCTAAGTGGGTAAATTTGATCCGGGAAAAGCATTTTTCTCCGAGGAAAGTTTATACACTGAAACTTTCAACTTAACTCTGACGGGATGTCAGTTTGATGATGACCTCCGTTCGCCTCTCCCTCAAGGCACTCCGGGATCGAGAAGGAAATTATTCCGGACCGCTGATTTCACTGACGGAGGTTTGTACAGGGCGTTGTTCGATGGAAATCCCTGTAAATGGCGTTGAATTGAAGTTTGTCGGTCTTGATGGAAGTTGTGACGTTGTTAGAACATAAATCTTTTTTTTCTTCTAGAGCTCAACCAGTTTGGCAGATACTTCTATCCGAACAGTTCCCAGCCCATAATAATAATAACAATAATAATAAATGCTCTTTATTGAAATATAATCCTAGGGCATATTTTAGTGAGTTTTTGAGTCTACGGCCACCTTAATGTACTAGTAACATGAGGTTCAGCTAGTATAACATTCATTCATTGAATCTTTCAAAAAAATTGTTGGGTTCGCATCAGATAAACTTATTGCTTTGTAATATTGTTTATAGAAAACATTGGATGGATTATTTCTTCAAAAAGTAAAGAAAAAATAATTCTTGCAAATAATACTCGATTCGAACTATCAGACACATAGGAGTTGAAAAACAAACATACGTTATTAGATTTGAAAAAAAAAATATCAGCCATATACCTGTGACAAATGAAAATGAAAAAACAAAATAAGGGGTTTGCCATAAATGGCTTGTTATGCACTCTGACAATTCAATTGTTTATTTATGGAAAAAATAGAAACAATTTCTTTAAATAATCTTGTTCACAAAAGAGAAAGAACCCAATTAAAGGGTCATAAAAGCACTAAAACAGAATATTTTCAAGTGAGTGAATGACCACAATTCATTTCTGAAACGAATGAACAATTTCATCAGTATAAATGGGGATAATAAGCCCCCAAAAAATAAACATTAAATAGTATATTTAGTATATTTGAATAAAATCAAATCATTAGCATGTGCAGATTCAATTGGTACTTATATCTGAATGATTTATTTGGATATCGATGTTGGATATTCAAAGAAGTTAAGTGTTGTTTCTGATTCTGATATATATTACTCATGATTCTATACTACACTATGTTTTTCTTTTATTACCTACTTCAACCAAATTGCCTTCGACCCTCCCAATAAAAAAAATTTGAGACGCCCCTGATCAGTACATACCTTTGATGCATAAGAGAACATGTATGAAAACTATATTCATGTATTTGAATTTCACCCAGAATTTTTCAATATGAAATGATTAGTTTTTTGCTTCTTTGGAACATCAGATTATAAAAACTGTAGAGATTGTACTTCCTTTTGAAGCCATTTTTATATAGACGAGGTGGCCGAGTGGTTAAGGCGTTGGACTGCTAATCCAATGGGCTCTGCCCGCGTGGGTTCGAATCCCATCCTCGTCGTTCTTTTTTATTTTTTGAATCAATTTTTCACGCAGATATAGCATTGAATTAATGAGACGAAATGAAGATTATGTAAATGGATCGTGCTGTATTTATAAAAGAATTATAGACAGTCGACAAAACAAGATTCAATGAATACAAATAATATTTCATTCCTCGTGGAGAGTTTTTATTTCATCATCATCTCTCATATTAATAACATTCACACTATAATATACAGTGTCATTTGATGAGCTGGCATCATATGGGAAACACTTTTGATAATAATTCATTTTGATTTTCGACTGGACGTTCAAAATCGGCACAGAATTCCGTAAATCATAAAAAAAACGATCTATTAAGAAAAGGATGAATGAAAGGAAAAAATCTTTGAGAACACCAGATTTATCAGACCCTAAAATGGATCTTCATATCACATACATGTGATTTTTTCCATGTATTTTTGAGCAAGGAATTTATCTCGGTTTTCATATTACAATATTCACTTGCCATCAGTCCTAGAGAGAAAAATATTGCACTTAACAACACATTCAAATGATAACTTATACATTTATCATCAAAAATATAAAATCAATGATAATTATGTGAAATGTCACACTTATAGATGAATTTAACTTGAAAGATAAATCAAAAAGTAGTAGATCTCTAATAAAGACAATTTGAACCAGAATCATATCAAACCTTATAATTATTCTTTCAATACAAATTCTCTTATCTACACTCACATGCAAAAAAAGCAATAAGTTAATATTTGGCAAAGTTTGAGGTCTCATAGTTTTTTTATTTTCAGTTCAATTTTCAAAATTTTATCATCAAACTGCATATAAAATTATTAATTTTAACTTGCACATTCAGTCTCTGGTTAAATTTTGACTTATTAGTCATTATACAGGGTTAAACCCTAATTTTAAAACATCCTGAGGAATAATTTCGTGGTCAAATTCTTGCAAAATAACAATTTTTGTCAAGAACCATTCCTTTTCAACATTTTGTTTATTGGTTCATGCCTTTATGTGCATCAGTTCTTTATTAAGAGATAAATTAACTCCAAACAACAGTTTACCCAATTTTAAGAAATGTTATTTTTTGACGAGATGGCTTTGCTCATTGTGCCATAATACCAGTTTGTCAGCTCAGTTCATAAGTCTAGCAATGAGAAGGCAACAATATATTGTTCAGTTATAATAATTAGCAATTATTGCAAAATGTATCCATGCAAACATACTCAATTCAAATTCAAAATCAAACTTCAAAACAGACAAAACTGAACCTGAAGAAACGTACCTACTTTTTACAACAAAGTCAGTTCAATATTTTGTATTACCACCTCTAAGCATGTCCCAAACATGCTCTATAGAGTTAAGATGACCATCAACTCAATGCAGGCCTCCCGGGATATTCCTGCCCAAACCATTACTGAACCTCCTCCATAAGTCAGACGGGGACTGAACGTGCACTCTGCAATTCTTTCTTTTTCCATCTCCATACTCTTTTTCGTCCATCTAGGAAATGTAAGCTAAATCTGGATTCGTTAGTGAAAATAACTTTGTTCCAATATAAATATTTGGTAGCAAATTTCAGTCTAGCCGAAGTAATTTGGGTCTAGTTGCTGGTCTGCAAGCTTTCAAACCAAAGTCCTTCAATCTTTGGCGAACTGTCCGCACGCTAACATCTGTACTTCGGACCTCTTAAAGTTGATTTCTAGACTGCACTGATGTTAAATGACGATACGCCAAGTATTTACGTGAATAAATCTGTCATAATAGCAGTCGTTTTTCATTTTCTGCCGCTACCTGTCCTACGCTTAATTATTTCTGCCAGTTTGTCTACTCTTTTGATGGTAGAGCGATGAACATGAAATATTTTTGCAACATATTCATAATTACGTCGATCTTCAATGAGAGCAACAGTTTTTGCACAATTTTCCACACTTAAAACCATGGTTGAAGTTCTTTTAGGTCTCTCACTGTCAAACTGACATTGGAGCAAAGTCACCTCTCTCAAAAAAAGTAAATCGTTGATAATAAATTCATTTTTCTCTCAAAAATGAACTAGTGCACTTAAAGGCATGAACCGGAAAACCAAATGTTGAAAAGGAATGGTTCAAAACAAAATTTGGTATTTTGAAAGGATTTGACCGCGAAATTATTCTACAGAATTTTTTTAATTTAGGGTTCAACAACAAACTTCTAATTAACCCTGTGTAATGACTAATTAATCAGCCTTTAATGAAAGACTGAATGTGCAAGTTAAAATTAATAATTTTATGTACAGTGTGATTCAATTTTTTAATACTTTCGGTCACGGAAATTCTCCAAGACGTTATAATCCTAATTCACATGACTTCATTCGAATGAAAAAAATAGCACATTAAAACTTGGGAGAGACCTCTGAAACACATTTTATCCATTTAAACTGAATAGAATCACTATGGATGGTTAGCCTCCAAGAAAAGGAGGGCACGCCCAATCGGTCGTGCTGCAGATGATCTATTGTATGAATTCAATCTATTTTTTCATTAGTGACTATTAGTTTGACAATGTCGGGAGTGGATCCATCGATTCCGCCTCGCCCCTTTCGTCCGGCAATATCCAACGGGCAGTCACCCCCCGAAGTGCAGCTCATTAATACTCGGTCTAATCCACCAACATCCCAGATACAGCCGTAAGCCCCGCAAATCCGTACGCGGTAGAGCGCACTGCACAGGCACATCCGGAAGCCAATTATCCAGGTATATTCGGCACGATGGATTACGCACGAGACCATCATCGGCGCGTCATCGTCGTCCTTAATGCCGCTGCTGTAGCTGATGCTGCTGCATAAACCGCTACTGGTGATGCACGACATCAATACGATTAAATCGCGAATTATACCATTCAAAGCCGTATATGCGTCGCTCACGCACGTGTACGCCACTCCAATTAGTAGAAATCGATGGCTGGAGAACAAACGTATCACTAGCCAGTGGAGAATCAAGGGGTTGGTGCAGGGGTGCTTCACCGATGTACTTTACAGTTATTGCTGATGCCACTTTCTTCAGTTTTATTAAAAAATTGGAGTTCCGCAAGGCACAGTATTGGGCCCGGTCCTTTTCCTCGTATACATCAATAGTAGAGAGATATTGAAATAACGCCAGCCAGTATTAAAGGCAACTTTATTTCAATTAATAGTGAATAGCACTATTCTGTGATAAAGAACAGAGATATTGCAGTTTTATCTGTTCATCCCTTACTTAGCCAGGCGTTCGTGATTCATAGATACAATGATAGAATGGCCAAAGGGGGCTTCGATATCGATTTGTGTTGAAAAAGTGATATAATTATCAGACATGAGTTATGTCGTGTCCACGATCTCATCCGAAGTGAAAATAAAGGAACTTTAAATCCTGTCCTTAAACGTCCTCTAATAAAGGCTGGCAGTATTTCAATATAGTTGTCCTAATTCCAGATTCACATTGCGCCTGTATATGTCAAAATAAGGACATAACATAACAGGCTCATTCTCCTCTTTTCTGAAAACCTCTGTGCTAATTCTTTTGAACAAAGGAGGTAATTCTGATGATTCCTCTAATCTCTGCCCCATCTCTCTCATTTCAACCATAACAAAAATCATTGACAACACAGCAGCAGTGTTCTATGTCCTGTCAAAAGCATTTGACTGTGTTAATCACAAAATACCGTTGAGAAAGTTCCAACATTATGGATGCAGAAGATTGACTGTCGAATGGTTCGAACCTAACCTGGCAGAACGAAATCAGATGGTCAAAACTGCGGAGCTTTCAGAAAAAAGGAAAATTAATTCGGAAATTCCAAAAGGATAGATAGATAGATATATGCTGATGACACTTTTATACTATGAAGCAATACAAAAGCTTGTGACCTGCACAGCATAATCTCTACTGATTTTAAAAAAGTGATAAATTGGTATGATGCGAAACCTTATCTTTTAATTTGTCATAAACGAATTCAATATCATTTAGATGTTCTCTAGCTGAAATGTTTTTTTAGATAAATCATTGAAAAATAAGAATCACACTAAGTTTCCTGGAGAACTTGAAATGTGAGGACCATGTGTTAAGAACTCTCTGTATATGTGTTTTGTTCTATTTTGATCTTTATTGTAACTGTAATGTATCTGCCGATTATTTGTTTCACACTGATCACACTGTATACGAAGTACTGAAACTCACCTTTTGTATCTATATAAAAAGTAAGTCAATATTTCGCATTTTGCCGAGTTCCATGAATGAAGTTTTGACAAATTGATACTCCAAGTGAACAGTTGTTTTATTTTTTCATATATCAAAATCCAAATCGACGATAAGTTATCACAGTAACCACAGAAAAAAATATTGTTAATACAAGTCAAGAATTGTAATTGTCAAGTTGAAGGGAATAAAATCTTACAAATTATTATCCAGATATTTTTAATATACAATCAATTTTAAAGTTCAAACAGTCCACTTATAATCATCCTAAACACCATGTAATTCATTTTGGAATCTGTTTATTTGATGAATAAACATATATTGAATTTTGCTGCGTCTTCATCACATTATAACACCTGCAATAGCAGCAACTTTCTGAAGCTCCCAAATCGACCAAAAATATCACCAAAGACTTCATATTTTAAAATGGTGGGAAAATTCACAATCATTTACCCCTGTACATTAGATCTGCTGATCCCAATTCAGGAAGGTAGTCAAAAAATTCCTATCGATATATAAATCCGAACAACCTCTCTTAACTATCTAACAATACACGATTGTAATGACGCAAACACTTGCCCAACTATAGAAAAACCATCAAATATAAAATATCTCAGTGTTTATTCTAGATCAGCATCTACGGTGGAATGATCACGAGACACACGTAACAAAAAGGCTCAGACAACTGATTCATAAACTTTATAATATCAGAGATATTCTGAACAAAAAAAGCTTTCAATATTCCTGTCTATTACAAATTCTGCAATCAATATTGAATTCGCGATGTGTTGGAGAGAATGTTTCTAATAAATGGCGAAGGCACATTTATTTTCTTCCATATATTTTGGATCATATTCGACTGCCATTCAATATATTATTTAACGACGTTGTTCTACTGATTCGCCTTTTTGTTTGTCTATTGTGTAAATATTTTATAATCGATATTAAACTAAGTTCTTGATGAGCTTGAGTTTTACTCATAAATGGCGAAAGCGCATATATTTTCGTTCAGACATCTTGATACACTATTGACGCCATTCAGTACTTTATTTTATCATGTTACTAATTCGCCTTCTTGTAAAGTAATCGGGAAATTGGTTTATTTCAATAATTGTTAATCTGAAAAATGTCCTAGTCAAAAAAGTGGGAAGCCAGTAGTTATTCACCCCATATTGTTCGGTATGCTGGTTCAAATTTGACAATATTTTTGGTGTACTTATGCAGTTTCTTTCTATTAGCAAGAACCAGAGGTCAACATATGGCACCTTCTAATGATAATTTGATCAAATTTCACGAAGAAACTTCGTAATTCGAGTGACATCGTATCAGTCCAAGAAATAAATTACTTTCTCATTGCCCTCTGAAAACTACCTTTCCGAAAGTACTATGGAACGCTAAGGTCCAATTCAGATTATTTTTGGAACGATACCAAAATTTAGTCAAAATAAGAATTAACAAGTAGTTTAGAAAATCACGTACTTTGAATGATAAACAAACAACATTCATACCCTTCAAAAACGGTTTCACGAGAACTATCATGACTCATCAGTATCTGAGAGAGTTGCTTTCAATTCTTAAACATTTATTTCATCTACCTCTACCTAAAGGACTTAAATTCATATAAATTTCTCTTTTGCCAATTGTGGAGTTTGGTAGAATTAACGATTACACGTCCAAAATGGTTTCTAGTTTCTTTGGAATATTCGTTTCCTCAATTTGTTTTGTATCCTGGGGAATTTCAAACAAATTTATCACAAAAAATTAAAGTTTTTTTTTACATACTGCCAGTAAGCTAAATAATAAGTTCCTTTGACCAAAACAAGATCAAGAAGAGGCTACAAATGATGCATCTTCAACACAACTAGGCTCTCTTTGGGCAAATTTTCCCACTAGTTAGCGAGATTAAATTATCCAAGAACAATATGAGTTTTTTATCAGAGGAGACTTTGGTCCACTTCAGAAAAAGGATATCCACGACCTGACAGAAGATTATTTCCTAAAATCCTCATCTTGAGATCGAAGAGAAACAAAAAGAGTCTGCTAGTCCACCAAAGTCACCAAGAAGATCAAAAATGCTCATTCACCTGTGGTACAGGAGTTTCAATATGAATTTCTCGACCAGATATTGTACAAAAATATGTGAAACCGACAAAAAGGAATATGGTTTTGGGACAAAACGCACAAATCACTGAAAAACTGCTGGTACATATTAAGGATAGGTATGGTATATTCTATATTTGTTGCAGAAAAAATTAACAAATTTGTCTTGGGCATCAGAATAATGAGAAGGAACGATTTTATCTTTGATATTAGCAATACTATTTGACAGATTTGGCAATGAAGAAAGCTTCGCAAGCAAACAAAGAGAGATATCCAAATTTTGAAACCAACATTGTGGCCTGCCTGAAAGCAGGGCTGAAAGATTTGAGCATAGGAGTTATTGAAAACCGATATCTTTTAAAGAACTATGAAAAAATGAGAAATAGTTGGGAGGATGCATTTTTGCATAGTATTTCTCCAAAGAGATGAACAGTTATATTATAGTATAGCAGTATGGAGTAATATTGAAAAATTATGTCACCACCTTGTTCAGGTACCTGGAACTGTAACGCCTGCCCGCGCGCACGGCACTGCCTAACGCAGAACATATAAAGGGAATCTGAGCGTTCACTTTATAATGAGGCGATTATCGAGATTCCGTCCTCTCTCCGTCTCTTTCCCGACTACAAACAACCAATCGGCAGAATCGTATCGTCGAAAAATCCTTTTTGTTGTATCGCCGGAATTCCAACGACGAACGTTTGAAGTGCGTGATATATTTTTAATTAAAGATGTTTGTTAGATGACATTCCCGACATTTTTCAATAACTCGCAGGTAATAAACGCGATGAAGATGAGGACTCAGTTCATGTTTATTGCTTTTTTCGAGCTTCGTTATTCATTTTGTTTCAGGTTTTCTTCGCCTGGAATGAAAAATCGGGAGGTTCGCTGGAAATTGATGTTGAGATTCGAGCGTGGCAGATCAAAGCGAAATGAACATGAAGTTTGGTGATGAGAGTTGTTGAATTGTGCTCGAAATACCGTTATTGAGATGTTCTAAATGAAATCTGAATGGAGGAATAAATGAATAACTGAATTTTTTTAAACAATTTTAAACAATCGAGGAGAAATATTGAATCTAATCTGTTTTCAAATAGGGATATCATTTATAAAAATGATGGATGGACCTATAAGTACTAGTGTTCCTCGTGGATCTATTCTAGCATCAACACTGTTTCTTCTTCACAGCAATGACTGATCTTTATGAGTCAGTCTTGATTTTACCATTAGGCATGTAACTAATGATGATTTGAATGAAGAGTATCGTCCAGAAAAATATCTACGAAAAAGACACTGATCACTTTTCTATCGTTTCACAAAAACATCAGCAGAATCGACTGAACCAAATGATATTCCGGAAGTTTTAAAGAACGAACGAAGTTTCGTTTCCAAAACAGAGCAATGTTCAAAGTGATGGACAGAAGAAAAGATACGGTGTCATAAAATTAAAATCACACACCAGCATGATCTTTGTAAACTGATTACAACAGTTACAATTTCCCCATCCTAGAGCAAGGGAGAGGGAAGTCTTATTCGAGTCAGGATTGTTTGAAAGCTGAAAAACTCATGTTGGATCAAAACAAGAAATAATTCATAAATTAAATCATAGTACTGACATTTTTACATGGTTTCAAACGTAGCAGGAAGACAAAATATTTTTGTTTTGTCAAACTATGGTTATATAGAAGACGGAAGAAGAAGAAAATCAAAGTTTTAGAGAACCTTATTGAACTGGTTCACCATTGATCACATTATATCGCCTTCTCCCATACAAAGCTACCGATGGATGTTTTTTTAATGCACTCATCTAGTTTTGCTAACGTGATCAATTCTCCATCCATCTTCACACGTTCATCTTTACTGTACTATATATCGAGTGTAATATCCTGTAATAACGGTACGCCACTGTCTCGTAGAGCAAGATCTGCAACCGGTTGTTTTCCGCATGGACGGGCAGCATTGAATTCTTTCTTGCTCCGTTCGCGGAGACTGCGATATTGTTAAAAATAACAATTACCGGTGATGGATTTCGTCTCCCGTCATCCGACGACTCTGAATCTTTCTATTCGAGATCCTATTCAAGATATTCGAGGAAGTCTTCAATGCGACGTATAATCATCGAATAATGAGAGGTAGAAGCCGTGGCGGATGTTCGGAGGTACGAGGTAGAATTATTCGGCCGTCGAAAAGATTACTTCAGGGGAAAAGCGTATGAATTACAGATTTCAATGAATAAGGAATAACTTTTGTGGTATATCGTGGGATATCCGAGGTTTTTTATTCTTTCTCAACGGTATGGACGTGAAATCTAGTAGAAAATATTGATCGAATTTCAGACGATAGAGACACACACCTCTGCTCGCCTTTTTCATTACGTGGTATTGGAAATTGAACCCATGAACTAATTTAATTATACAGATTAATCATTAGTTAGAGAAACTTCCTGTCATATTGATAGGTTCTGCTTCATTCTGCTTCACTTTGCATCATTCTGCTTCATTCTGCTTGCTTCATTCTGCTTACCTAATTCTGCTTCATTCTGGTTGATTCTTCTTCATTCTGCTTCATTCTGCTTGCTTCATTCTGCTTGCTTCATTTGGCTTGTTTCATTCTGCTTACTTAATTCTGCTTTATTCTGCTTCATTCTGCTCCATTTTGCTTGCTTCATTCTGCTTACTTCATTCTGCTTACTTCATTCTGCTTACTTCATTTGATATGCTTCTTTCTGCTTACCTAATTCTGCTTCATTCTGCTTCATTCCGCTTCATTCTGCTTCATTCTGCTTCATTCTGCTTCATTCTGCTTCATTCTGCTTCATTCTGCTTGATTCTTCTTCATTCTGCTTAATTCTGCTTGTTTCATTTGGCTTGCTTCATTCTGCTTACTTATTTCTGCTTCATTCTGCTTCATTCTGCTCCATTCTGCTTCATTCTGCTTCATTTGGCTTGCTTCATTCTGCTTACTTGATTCTGCTTCATTCTGTGCTCTGCTCTGCTCTGCTCTGCTCTGCTCTGCTCTGCTCTGCTCTGCTCTGCTCTGCTCTGCTCTGCTCTGCTCTGCTCTGCTCTGCTCTGCTCTGCTCTGCTCTGCTCTGCTCTGCTCTGCTCTGCTCTGCTCTGCTCTGCTCTGCTCTGCTCTGCTCTGCTCTGCTCTGCTCTGCTCTGCTCTGCTCTGCTCTGCTCTGCTCTGCTCTGCTCTGCTCTGCTCTGCTCTGCTCTGCTCTGCTCTGCTCTGCTCTGCTCTGCTCTGCTCTGCTCTGCTCTGCTCTGCTCTGCTCTGCTCTGCTCTGCTCTGCTCTGCTCTGCTCTGCTCTGCTCTGCTCTGCTCTGCTCTGCTCTGCTCTGCTCTGCTCTGCTCTGCTCTGCTCTGCTCTGCTCTGCTCTGCTCTGCTCTGCTCTGCTCTGCTCTGCTCTGCTCTGCTCTGCTCTGCTCTGCTCTGCTCTGCTCTGCTCTGCTCTGCTCTGCTCTGCTCTGCTCTGCTCTGCTCTGCTCTGCTCTGCTCTGCTCTGCTCTGCTCTGCTCTGCTCTGCTCTGCTCTGCTCTGCTCTGCTCTGCTCTGCTCTGCTCTGCTCTGCTCTGCTCTGCTCTGCTCTGCTCTGCTCTGCTCTGCTCTGCTCTGCTTCATTTGGCTTGCTTCATTCTGCTTACTTAATTCTGCTCTGGTTTGATTTGTGAGTATGTGTTTCACATCTTATACAATTTCATACATATATATACTGTAATTTTGTAAACTAAAATTCTGTTCAATGAAGAACTGATAATAATAATAACGCACATTGATGTTATATAGAACAGCGAATTCTTATAAGACATGAGGGCGTAAATGAAATCGCGAATAAAATACGAGATAATAACGAAGTTTTTCAGCATTTTTTTCCTGAATTCTTGATCCATTACTTGATGAGATTTTATTGTATACTGCATGCAACTACCAAATACGAAACCTTCAGAAAAATTTCAGTATAATGATACCATTAGCGGAACCCCAATCAAAAATAAATGTTGACAATAAACAGGATGATCTACCACTACTCAAAACTGATTGGGTCACTTTTCTGTCATGAACGAACGCACTCATAGAATTTGAGAGCTTCTTTCTGATCATTTCAACAACATTTTTGTAGTACGGTCTCCATAGAAACTCCACTACATTTTGGAAATTATATAAACACTGCCATGCTGTCACTCATGCCCTCCTGCAGTGTTGCCTTAGATGTTACGATCGCCATGTGCAGAATAGAAGAGAATCAATGATGGTCGCTGTATAGTTTTTCACTTGTCTTGTTAGATATAGAGAAAATTATCATACTTTGAGTTTCATGATGCAGTATCGTTTGTTTTTTTAGAAAGTAATTTGTTTTTGCAAAATCCTTGTGAGATATATCAGAATCTCTTTTTTGAAACATAAGTTCAGTTCGAAACGTCGGTGTTCGAAAACTATTTCCGTCAACGAAAAAATCGCTTCGGTTTGTTCGGCGACGCCAATGGCGGAAAGTTCATGTACGGGGGTCACGGTCACTTGGGCCGGTCACGAATTAGGCCTGATCGGGCCGGATAAAGTGCACGTCTTGCACGCTCCTGCATCACGATCTTTATGCACTTCGAGATCTACTACGTTCCTGTTATACGTACGGAATCAGTGTGGTTCGATGCCACGACCGCGTTCGAACATCTACTTTGGAACGGAAAGTTATAACGAGACCGGGAAATCCACGACTTGGGCCTCCCAGTTAGGCTTTCAGTCGTTCAATAATTTTTTTTTGTTGTAGGAGTAAAGAGTGAGTGAAGAAAAATGTCACAAGCCATAGCGACCTTATTTTCCATTCGGTTTAATGACAATATTCCCCAATGGCCTAGCCTGTGCGGGTATAGGACGGTTATTATTAATATTGTTTAGTGTAGGTGACCAAAGAATATATTCGCTGATGATCGGCCCTGATTTTCAAATAAATCTTTCCTTTGAACTTTTTCTGATAGTTTTTTCCCCGAGTTCACTGTTGTAAACATTGATTCTCGTGCAAAATGAATAAAAATATTTTTTTCTCTTTTAACTTTGTATGTGATTGGCGTTCGCAGAATTTTATCTTATCTTCAACCGTTCCCGAGTTGAAAATTTCATCTGGAGTGGAAAGGAGTAATTTCCCTCCATATTTTTTTCCTGTCCTATTCGTGACATTTTTGACGTTGTATTCTTTATATAAGCCAAACCTTGTGTCTAGCATACATGAAATACACAACTCATATATTTTCGGAAACTGCATGAAAATTTACGTACCTATATACCCAGTGCGAATTTCAAGGGGATCTCAGCATACTTTCGCGTGAATATTCTGACCTAATAATATATAGAAAGACATTGAAGTGGAAGTACCTCGAGGTGGTGTATTAGGACTAGTACCAGTGATGATATTTATCACAAGGATAATACTATCGCAAAAGAAAATGAAAAATATTCTAAGTCCAGATTGACATACCAAAAGATGGTAAATGTAAATATCAGTTGTCATGTTTGGAAAATCAACAATATGTTTATCAGAATGAATCTTATTCAGATTTTAAGCAATGGCAGTAACAATGAATATATTATAATATAAATTCATTCGACAAACTGAAAATTATTAGCTAACAAATATTGTATATATTCAGGGTGAGTCAGAATAAGACCGACAAATTCCGACTACTGATTCCTTACATCATTTCGAGGTGAAAAGTTCATATCAAGGTTCTTATGCCCTAAAACGCATCCACTCTGAGGGTGTCAAGTGAAATAAAATAGATTTAATTTTTTTCTCCAAAATTCCCGAAGCAAAAGATAATAAACTTGGTACACTAATCAAGGTTTATATTGCTATATTTTGCTTCAGGAATTTTGGAGAAAATGAAATAGATCCAATTTATTTTTGTACTTTCGACACCCTGTATCTCAGAGTTTTAGGACATACTTTGATAGGAACTTTTCACCTAGAAATGAGATGAGAAATCTGTAGTCGGATTTTGTCGGACTTATTCTTACTTACCCTGTATATATTCATGGTATACAACAGTGTATCTAAATATGGAGCCACAAATATCATTTTTGAACCAAATGGAAATCTATGCTAATTGATAGTTTTAGCACTTTTTTACATTTAAATGATTGAACTTATGACTAGTGGTACAGTTTCGAAAGACTGCGATCAATTCTTGATCGAAGTTGGCTGATTACAAATAAATATCTGCCCAATTTTTTTTGAGGGCGATATCGATTTGATGAGCCCATGAAAGATTGGAGTCTATAATTGCTTTCATTCAACATATTGTTCAATATTAATATCAATCGTTTGTTTCAACAATGATAATTGTTGATATAATTTACATTCTCAACATTGTCAGTAATACCTCCTTGTTAAAACTCAGTTATTTGGGAAAGCCATGGCATTTCTACATCTATAATGTTTCATTGAAAAAAATCACCATCCACAGTTGATTTTCGAACTCAGTCAAAGCCGATAACAATCGCCACAGCACGGCCTGCTGCCTATTGCGACGGAGCCCGATATTTTCCCAAGGGTTAGACACTCTTCTATCTCGTCTCTCCGCGCTTCTTTTCACTAAGTCCGTGGTAATCTGAAGAGATTATGATGCGAGATAGTGGAGGCTGAGGGAGACTTTTTTCTCGCAGTGAGAAATTGAGTTTCTTTGACGAAGTCCGGAAGTATTCAGCACCGAAACGAAAGAGATGATGTTTTCCGAGACTTTTAAACTCGGTCGGGTTTTATCGAGGTGATTTGTGGAAATACGTGAAAACAGATTGATAAGAGGTTATTTCGGGAAAATATTCTATTACAACTGATTCCTCTAATCGATTTATTTATATTGACTTTACTTTACTTCTCTTTTCCCCATATTCCAGATCTTTTCATACAATCAATATCTCAGTTATGCAGTTTAGAAAAAAAAATGTCAGACCCATATGTCTTTGGATCTGTTGTACCAAAGTCAACTTCTGTCAAACAAAATTTTTTTTGACTTGTGAAGTTTGATCAATTCTTACTTCAACTATGTAACACACTTGATATTTTGGCAAACTCACAAAACTCGAAACTCCGAAGTGAAAGCAATGAAGAAAATCCCTTTCACATATACTCCAAATGAGTATGTCGATAAGTATGCTATTAATTTTTGGTGAATGCTGAATAAATTCCCGTGCCGCCCTCGAACTATACCAACAGCGTTTTCCCATTTGACGACTACCTGATCACAACACGTTTTCTTATGCCAAGAACAAAACGAGAAATAGAGAATTTCCAGGAATAAGGGGGAGCATGTTCAACACGCTGCACCAGCGCTTTGACTGAGCGTGAATATCTGAAATTGTACAAAATGAACTTCAGGAATAGCTACATGATATTCCTCAAGAAAAAAGACAACTTATTTGGTAGCAACAAGATGGTGCTCCACCACATAATCACCACATTGTAACAGAATGCCTCGATCAAAATTTTTCAAATAGATGGACAAGAAACAGAGGTCTTACAAGGTAGCCTGCACGTCCGCCAGATCTGACACCGTTAGATTTTTTCTGTGAGGGTATTTGAAGAAGATCGAGTATGAAATTGAATTAATGAAGAGAAAATTGTGTACGCCTGCTTCACAGCAATGTAGGAAATGATCAGAAAATCTTGTTATAGAGAATTGATAAGGCGATTTGAAGCAGGTCTGGATTATGATGGTGAACTTTTTGAACAGCTTTCATAATTTTTGTTTTCAATAAATTCCTTGTTATGGCATTTTGTACATTATTATTCAAACTCTCTTATTCTGTCAATTGGACATCTGTCATTATATTGTTTTTATTGTTAAATTGTTGTTGTTGTTAAAATTGTTATTTCCGTCAACCAGCTGCACACCCTTAAGAGTGCAACCCTCAAAAGTCTTCGAAAGACTTGTCCGAGCAAAAGAAGACGCAGCTCTTCCCTTTTAACAATGCTGGGAATCGAACCCATGACTCTTAGGTTAAGAGACAAGCGCTCTACAAACATGACCATCACGGCCCAATCAAGTATTCATTTTCAAATGCTATTTCCTTCGGAGTTTCTAATTTTGTGGGTTTGACGTCTGTCAAATAATTATTTTTCCCACACGAACACGGAAAATGCGATCTCCCGCCCGCCCAAAACAGAAATCACCCACCAATCGTTATTCCCGACTTCGCCGAAAATCTAGCAGTGATTCGTGCTTGTGCCAACAATGTCGCATTCACGATACGAAAAGTTTAATTAGGGAAACCGGTGCTGATGTTTCACTGGCGTCGCCATCGCTTTAATTTCGGCATGAATAGAAAATAATATCGCGTTTAATAGGCCACGGGGATGGAATGTCACTAAACTTTCGAAACGTTTCCGTTTCCTTTAAATATGGAAGGCGGACCGCAACAGCGGACCGAATCGAAAATGGAACTTTTTTGGTCTCGTCAGGCGAGCAAGCCAGGGCTGTACTTGATGGAATCGAAACTGAACCAAGTTACGAATGTCTCAAGAAGAAGCTTCCTGAAAAACTATGTTTATCATGCAGTGTATTGTGGTTATGTCTCGTCAGGTTGACAACTGCTTGTTATATTATATGTGAATGAGTTATGTGAGGTCATGCAGTTGATGACTTGCCATACTGAAGATGACTGCAGTGAAGACCAGCTGCTGAAGTTCCTAGATGGTGTGGAAGATACCATTTCAGAGATCTGAACGAGTTCTGTACCCCACAGTTGAATCCAATCAGACTGTGTTGCATATCTCAGTTGGAAGGCATCCTGCCTACTCTGGAAATGCTTACGAGACTGACGAAACAGAATCCATGCCTTTTACTTTCCTCCTGCAGACTCTGAGGGAGAAATGAAAAAAAACAAGGGTTGAATTTCCAACTCCGTTACAGGACCTTACAGGTATCTATCACCTTCCACTACTGTTCAATGTTCAATGGTCTGGTACCAACCAGAGGAACCTTCAAAGTTGCTTTGGAGATGTTTATTTAGAAAAAAGAACCATAGGATTCGAAGGTTTCCCACGAAATCCAAAGATGGCTGGAGAAACTTCCACAAGAGCTTCTGAGCCATTTCATATGAGCAAGGAGGGCCAGTCGTAGAAAGAAGGTAACCCTACAGAAATGACTGTGGAAGCCGAAGGGGTATACCAGTCAAAATAGGTAAATCAACAACAACAAGGGGAGGCAAAAAGTAGCTAACATCTGAGAAGCCATAAAGAAATAAGTAAAAAAGTCTCTTTATATATTGTATTGAATTTATCTCGAAAAATTCACCAAGAGAAAGCTCCAATAGGCCTGTTATGTGAGAGGGCTCTCTAGAAGAACCCAACTGTCAAATTATTCAAAAGCCTTGCAAGTATCAGGGAAAGTAAGTAGGTAATTTATTCAGTTAGATGAAGAGACTGGGGATGGTGGATGTCTGGTGAAAAAGAAAATATGAAAGTCCACGATTGCGATCGAAAGGATCTGGAAAGAAATTTGTCAGACTACCTTCAAAGTAAGGTAAAAAAACAACGATAGGTACGGTAGTAAACTATCTCAACAAAACAATGAGTTTTCAAAATAAGAGCAAATCTTGAACATACTGGTGGAAATCAGAAATCGAAGACCATCAGGGAATATTGAAAAAGGTACTGAATGTAGTAAAGCGGCTATATTAGGAAAAGAAAATGTCAAAAAGCGTACAAGAAAGATATCAAGCAATATCATATAAACAGCTGGTGAGCATACTTACTCTCTAGGTGAGCCTAGGACATGGATATAATGGATTTGGCTATCAACCAGACTTACTAGAGGACCTTAATCTTCTTCAATTGGTTATCCACTCTGGACAATCCTTAAAGGAATAGATCTCGGAATTGTAAACGATGAATTTGGTTTACTCCTGTGTAACTTTTTGTGGAGGACTAAATTTTGCCAGGGAATCCTGTATTTTGCGTATTAGCCTACCTCTGCTACCATCAAGCAATTTATTTCGGGTATACTTGGAGCATTACTTGCTTGTTGTTTTGAACACAGTACGGGGGTATTTTCCAAAATTGCCAATTTATTTGCTCCGTACCGTATTATAGAGTGAAAAAAATTGCTTGCAATTAATTTGAAGTGCAACAACAACAAAATCGTTGTTGTTACATCAGGAGCATTTGAAGAACTTGAGGGGAATTTCATCTGAGTTATTGCTGTTAATCAGTCAATTTTGTCAATCTGTACTGCAGCTTCTGTTCTGTTTTGGACCAAGAATATTCATGGATTTGGGGTATTTTTACTTCACTTCATTCAGTGATACTCATCAGAAGGAAGTCCATTGAGTGTTCTTTTAAGCTACTCCTGAGTTGTGAGATTCCTCAAGGTTCTGTTCTGGGCCCATTCTTTTTACCATTATATGTGAATTAGTTGGCTAACGTTAATATTTGAAGAAGATTGACGCGAATGATAGAAACAGAACAATAATGTGAGAAAACGGGGATAAACTTGGGGAAGCGAAAAATGGGGATACAAATTGGCACGAATGTAACCAGAGTAATTCTCAAAAGTTTGCTCGATGATTCCTTCGTCAGAATACAGATTCCACTCGAAATTCATTTTGATCAGAAAATCAAGAGTGAAGATATAGTGAAGTGGTAATTTTTTCTCAAGCAGGACGCTTTGAACGTTATCTCTCCCACTCTTCTGGAAAAATGTGTTCTCTTCGGAAGAACCCAACGCCATCAGCGATGAATTTTGAAGGAGATTTCATGTTCTTTCACATGATTTTTCCCCATTTTATTTATACCACATCGTTTAGAAGACATGGACACAAAAACGAAAAAAGTCCGGAAAAATCACGTTTCCCCCTCCTTTTGTAAAGAGCACAGGGTCCTTGTGTTCGAAAACTCAGCAAACACCTACCATATTTCAACAATCCCTCAAATTTTCGATAACTTCGGAATTGAGTCCAGCACACCCTGAATCTCGGCATCCCGTTCAGGATCATTATCCTTCCGAATACGTCCCTGTCGGCCCCCTCTCTTAAAATGACACGCGTAATTTCCAGGCATGTCGTCGTTAATTTGTGCGTCGCCTTTTATAATGCTGGGCACTCCATTAACATTTTTTCGTGTCATTTATTTTTTCGTGCGGACAATTTTGAATACATTAAACGCATTTTAACTCTCGAACGATGCCGGAGTGCGGACCCGAAATTAATGACCTTTTCGCGGGGTTTATTTGCCGAAACGACATTGCCGAAATGCTGGTCCGGGCTCTCGAACGGTCTTATCGAAAGCTTATCGTTTTGTTACCGTGCATAACGAGAGGAGTGCTTTTGATCATGTCAGATGGCCTGAGGAGGGAATTACTCGACAGAAACGCCAGACGGAGACGGGGTTACTTATTGATGTTCTAAACGTATTCTACATTGACTCTGTTATATCGGCCGTGTTCGAGTTAAAGTGGTCTTCATTTGATAAAAAAAAATCGTTTCTTTGAGATGTCATATTTTTGTACAGAGTGCAGGAATCAAAATCAAGAAAAAGTTTGTTTGTTTTATTTGTTTTTTCCGTTAACCAGCTAGTTAGTTTCTAGTTAGATTCCTAGTTAGTTTGATTAAACTGAAGAAGTCACTCTCAAAATACTCCCAGAATAATTTACCGTACTGAATGAACGAATTTTTAGTCATTTCAATATCTTTGACATTTTTGGAAACATAATTCAGGAAACTTATGTCACAAAATCGTTTCATAAGTCTTTTTCTCGGGAGAGCACAAAAGACGAGAATGTCTAATGTTTGAAAAACAACCGCCAGAAAAATATGATATTCAATTTCATGGTTCGAGCCGTTGTAAGCGTGTCGGATTTATTATTTCGTGAGCTCCGTCCAATTTGGGCGCCCGCGGAGCTAATCTTCTTCGTGTCGAACCAGAATGACAATGTGAGCTCACGGGATACGTTTTGATGGGATTCAATGGAAAACGAAGATTTGTTTCGCGAGTGGCAGAAATATCAGTCGGATTTGCAGCGGTATTTGAGGATTTACACTCAACAAAGTCCAAGCAGCATTATGAATACCTGGATATACTTTGTTATAAACTTCAGAGCGCTTTTCACCAAGAAAATTACCCATCAATAATATACAGGTTGTTCCAAATTAAGTCAGCACCATTCCCAACGAATTCGGTTGAATGGGCAAACTAGTAGAATTTTTAATGGCTTCTCGATGCCGAAAACAAAAAAAAAATAAAATTGACAGGCGCGTTTTCAGAATATTTCATAAAATGATATTTCTTTTAATGGAACACTCTATATTTTTTCATGCATTTCGATTCGTAATAACATTCTCAACAACAAAGCTCATATCACCTTTCTTCCTAAAGCGGAAAATGAGCGACTTATGTGGAAATATTTATTTCTTTCACTAGTACAAAAAATTTCTTTGTTTTGGCGAATAAAACCTCATGATTGTCCAAACACCCAATTTTGGTACTCATACGAATGAAAATATTTTGTTACTAATAGCAAAATAAGACAGTAATAAGAAAAAATTGCGCTGGGATGTAAACTCGTGAAACCCGTGATCATCATGTCGCACCACTCAATTGACACCACTGAGCATTTGGTATTAATGTACAAAACGATAATTTCCATCTTGAAGCCATTCCGCTAGCCGCATTTATTTTGTGAATCAAAATATGTCTGCTGTAATTACAACTTTGAAGCAGTTTTTGTACAGAATAGCAAATACTGGAGGGTCATATGCATGTGGTTGGAAAAAATGTGTTTGATTCGATAAAACATAATTATTATGAGCAATCAAGTTGCCTTGAAAGTGTGTTGAAATGCTGTTTGTCAAATATTTTCAGGTATATCATTAAAATGTCATAAATTATTATAACTGTCAACTACTGTTTCAGTATTTTTCGAAATGCAGTTTTCCCATCAAGAAAAATGTGATATGTTAGAATTCTACTTGGTTTGCCAGAAAAATAGCGGAAGAGCACTCCAATACTACAGCAATTCGTTCCCCGATCGTGAATTACCAAATCGGCGTTTTTTTGCTGTGCTACTTCGTTGATTCAGAAAAAATGAAAAAGTTTTTGAGAAGAGGAAAACTAAAAAACTTTTTGTAATATCTGAAGATACAGAAATTGACGTTTTGTCCTACTTTGAGGTACATCCAAATAATTTCATGAGAGATTTATCTAGAGAAATAGCTGTTCCACTGTCTGGTATTCAACGAATTCTGAAGAAACATAAGATTTCTCCTTATAAGTTAAGACTAGTGCAAACACTAGAACTTGGTGATCCTGAGAGACGATTGGGGTTTTGTCGGTGGTTTATGAATAAATGCAGACAAGATCCAAACTTCTATAGAAATATTATATGGAGCGATGAGGCAAATTTTTCATATCGTGGGATGTATAATGCAAAGTATTTTCATGATTGGAGTAGACATAATCCATTTCTAGTCCATCCCCACAATGTTTGGTGTGGTCTATTCAGAGGCAGAATTATCGGTCCATTTTTCTACCATGGTTCTTTGAACGGACCCCGTTACATTAATTTATTAACAAGAGTGCTGGAAGAGTTTTTCGATGATCTTGGTCTGGAGGCTCGTCAGATGATCTATTTTCAGCAGGATGGAGCACCAGCACATAATGTCAGTGGTGTAAAAAAAATGCTGCGAGGCTGTTTTGGAAACAGATGGATTGCTACAAAAGTTGCTGTTAAGTGGGCCCCTCGTTCATCAGACATGACACCTCTAGATTTTTATTTTTGGGGATTTCTGAAAAATGAGGTGTTCAAAATGAAACATAATAATGTAGATGAACTGAAAAATTATATTGAAACTATAAATGATAGAATTGATGGCCGAATTGTGTTGAATGCCATACGTAGTGTCAATAGAAGGGCCCAAATATGTGTTCAACAAGAAGGCGGTGTTTTTGAACATTTACTCCGTTTGTTTTAAATGTTTCCTAATGATGAAACTTATTTTAACCTTCACGAAAAAAAGTCAAATGAGAGTTGTTGTTGAGAATGTCGTCGTTTCAAAATAGCAAGATAGGTCAAGAATATGTAGATTGGCGATAGCAAAATAACGGTGACGTTATTTTTAACGGAAGTTATACAGCATAGGGCTGAATGTTCGAAAAAATAAATGATGGCAATATTAAGAGGAAACAACGAAAATAATTTTAGGAAATGATTAACTAAATTTTCATCATTGAAATGAATAATAGTAATAATGAACATCAAACAACTAATAAAGTAATTACTACTAAACAATTTCCACGGATTAAAAGTTATTGTCTTATTGGCCTCATAGGATTGCTGTCAAGTTCCTCGTAAGTCGAACTGTAAAATCTGACTGATGCAATGCTTAAGCTCATTGACAACAAGTATGGCCATCAATTCTAAATCATCGATATTCGCAGTACAGATGTTTACCTCCTATTTCCGCTAATGAATCCGTATAATATAGTCCATAATATAATACTCGATGAATAATCCATTCGAAACCGTTTCGTAACAAAACCCACAAATCACAACAACGAACCTCATAGTTACGTGGAGCGAAATCCTCGAAACAGCTTCGCAAGCGATGGCTGTAATCAATCAAACAAACAGGTGAAGTAATAACGCGTCATTTGTTGGAATATATATCCAGATTACGGCTGCATCAGGGCTACGTAACAGCTACATAATCGTTGAGGCATTAGAGGTATTAGAGGAAACATATTACTTTCCATCAGGAGGCCCAGCTAGGTCAAATATGCGCCATCAGTCAAAGCATTGTGAAGCGAACGTATAAATCCTCGTCGGGCGTTCTTTTGTGTGCATTTCGGAGCGGTCCTTTTCGGCCTGACGAGAACCGAGCGCGAGGAAGGAAGCTTGATGGATTCGGAGTGAACTTCGGATCGGTGTTGGGATCAGCTCATTTGTAGTTCGGTGGTGACAACGAGATGAGCTTCGTTCATGGAAATTATCTTCTTCGTCAGAAGTGTTATCATCACAGGAAATCTATAGTGAAAGTAACATTCGGTTCTAAAGAATCCGCTGTTGGGTAGTGAATTATCAGCAAGTCAAGAAGGGGAAATCATTCATACACTGTTATATTTGAAACAGAAATATTGATGGACAATTGTTTTCTTTTTCCCTGAAAAAGCAAATTCTTACAAAATCGCGAACTTTCCCCAAACATATCGCAACGAGCAGATTCCGAATAACGTCACAAAAATGTTATTTGACAAAGCATTGACGAAATGAAGTCAATTTTGTCGTCGGAATCGCAAAAATTAATCCGTGTTGAAATTAATTTTTGAGATGAGATACGTTTGAAAGAAGTTTGCGATTTTACAAAAAATCTAAATTAAAAATTTTCGAAGAAATGTTTAACTCGAAATTGCAAAGATTCCGTAAAAAAACTATCAAATCATTAACCGACTCGGAGACAATTTTAAGTTTGGTGAGTATATACAGAAAACGTTGAATTTTATGAATATCAACAAAAAAAAATCAAAAAAATTTTTAGCCCGTATATTGTCGCTCTCAACTCTGGATGAATTTTTCAACTCGAGAACGGTTTGAGATAGAGAAAAATAATTAGATCAGCGAGAAACGAATAATTACTTGAAAAAGTTCTAAAATGATCAGATTCATAAGGTGTACCATAAAAAACCGATAAAACGTTAAAAATTCTCTCAAACCAATGAATTTCCAAAAAATTAAATTATCAATTTTTCGAAATATCGCAAATTTTCATCAAACTTATCTCGAGCTGATTCTGAATATTAACTCAAAAATGGATTTCGACGACAGATTAACGAAATATCAATCATTTTTGCGATTCTGAAGAAAAAATTCCTCTCATTTCGTACCCCCCTGTCGAAATCATTTTTGGATATGTTCTCCAAAATCAGCTAGTTGGAATACATTTGAGAGGAGTTTGCGATTGTTGGGAAAATCTAAAATTAAAATTTTCGAAAGTATGTTTTTCAAAATTGCGAAGGTTCCATAAAAATCCTATCAAATCACTATTTGAATTGTAATTAATCTTAAATTCTATGAGCATATACAAAAAAGACCAAAATTTTTGAATATGACAATGAAAAAATAAAAAAAAAATATATAATAACAGCTCTCAACTCCAGATGAACTTTTCAAATCGAAAACAATGTGCCTGAGAGTTCATTCATTCTCTACCTACACCCTCACTCTAATCGTTGAATTACGCAATGAATTGTCATGATTGATCATATTTGATACTAATATCTTTAGGTACCTCTAAACCAGTGCAGTTGGTATTTCAAGTTCCACCCCATCACCACCCAAATGGCAACATACTCGGCATATGAACCGTAGATCTGAACAAATCTATCACACTTCCTTTCGTTCATTCAGCTGTCCGATTCACCCCCTTTATATGTCTCAACTGGAGTGGGCAAAACTCATAACTTATTTTCGACAAGCGTACATTTTGCTTCAGGCGGTCATCTCTCCGAAACTCCCGATACTTCAAGTTAAATGCGTACGGTTGAAATCTAGTGGAAACAAAAAGCTGGTACACATTCATCAGCAACTCATGAAAATACAACTTACATTAACAAACTCAGAACGAAAACACGTAACTATTTGAATATAATCATGTCAGAGCTCTCGAAAATATGAAACGTAAATATGTATTCATAACATTTGGAACGTAAAGTAATACTCTCCACTTTGAATATAGCGAGAGCTCCACGTTGCCATGAGTATCCATCCCTAGAATAAGTTTATTTTCCCGGCCGAGATGGAAGTGAAAAGGCAAACAAATCGAATTATATAATTTTCCCGGGTTACTGTGAAACTCGGTTTCCAAATTATATCATTCGATTTGGCCAGGTCTATGCTGGAAATGTCGTCTCGGAGGTTGATAATGGTATATCGCAGAACTGGTGTGAAAATCACTCCATTTCACAAGCGAAAATTCACGCTGAAGCTCTTTGATCCGGTACAAAGTTTGGGAAAGGTTCGGGTCACTCACATCCTCGGAATTCAATTCCGACTTCACTTCGTTATCATTCGAATAATAAACATAGGATATGTTATATACAGTGTGTCCCACTTCTCTTGGATATACCCCCGGAATTCCCGATTTTTTTGCCGTACTATGAATGGTAGAATTTACAGATACACCAAAAATGTACAGAATGACACATAAGGGGCTGACTCAAGTGATATATACTGAACGTCAATGAAAAATTATAGTATATAAGAGGAAAAATAGGTCGAAAGTGTCTTCAGATCCATACTTGCAACGATCACTTTACTGCTCGAGAGGGAACATTATGAAAAAGTAATTTTGGAATTCAATGAATGGATAGAAAAATGGAGGATAATGAAAATAAATAATGAGGTCCTGCTATGGTATTTCCTAAATTTTAAGAAGAAATATGCTATTTTATCCAAGTGGTCGAACAACTCGATGCCGAAGGCCGCAATTAGGGCAAATGTACTAAGCTCACTGCCCATCTGAAGAATGGATCAAAAAGATACAAGGCGAAATTCACAATTATAGAAGCAGGATCAGTTCGTTTAAATATTTTGAAGTGATCTCAAAAATGGGATTCGAGTTGGCGCGATTTGTTTTGAGTCAGAATACATTTATTTTTGCCCAAATAACAACCTCTCATCATCAGAAGTCATTGCCGGATCGTCAGAGGGGTGCGGTCGGATTTTAAATATTATGAAGTGATCTCAAAAATGGGATTCGAGTTGGCGCGATTTGTTGTGGGTCAGAATACATTCATTTTTGCCCAAATAACAACCTCTCATCATCAGAAGTCATTGCCGGATCGTCAGAGGGGTGCGGTCGGATTTTAAATATTTTGAAGTGATCTCAAAAGTGGGATTCGAGTTGGCGCGATTTGTTGTGAGTCAGAATACATTCATTTTTGCCCAAATAACAACCTCTCATCATCAGAAGTCATTGCCGGATCGTCAGAGGGGTGCGGTCGGATTTTAAATATTTTGAAGTGATCTCAAAAATGGGATTCGAGTTGGCGCGATTTGTTGTGAGTCAGAATACATTCATTTTTGCCCAAATAACAACCTCTCATCATCAGAGGTCATTGCCGGATCGTCAGAGGGGTGCGGTCGGATTTTAAATATTTTGAAGTGATCTCAAAAATGGGATTCGAGTTGACGCGATTTGTTGTGAGTCAGAATACATTCATTTTTGCCCAAATAACAACCTCTCATCATCAGAAGTCATTGCCGGATCGTCAGAGGGGTGCGGTCGGATTTTAAATATTTTAAAGTGATCTCAAAAATTGGATTCGAGTTGGCGCGATTTGTTGTGAGTCAAAATACATTCATTTTTGCCCAAATAACAACCTCTCATCATCAGAAGTCATTGCCGGATCGTCAGAGGGGTGCGGTCGGATTTTAAATATTTTGAAGTGATCTCAAAAATTGGATTCGAGTTGGCGCGATTTGTTGTGAGTCAGAATACATTCATTTTTGCCCAAATAACAACCTCTCATCATCAGAAGTCATTGCCAGATCGTCAGAGGGGTGCGGTCGGATTTTAAATATTTTGAAGTGATCTCAAAAACAGGATTCGAGTTGGCGCGATTTGTTGTGAAACAGAATACATTCATTTTTGCCCAAATAACAACCTCTCATCATCAGAAGTCATTGCCGGATCGTCAGAGGGGTGCGGTCGGATTTTAAATATTTTGAAGTGATCTCAAAAATAGGATTCGAGTTGGCGCGATTTGTTGTGAGTCAGAATACATTCATTTTCGCCCAAATAACAACCTCTCATCATCAGAAGTCATTGCCGGATCGTCAGAGGGGTGCGGTCGGATTTTAAATATTTTGAAGTGGTCTCAAAAATGGGATTCGAGTTGGCGCGATTTGTTGTGGGTCAGAATACATTCATTCTCACCCAAATAACAACCTCTCATCATCAGAAGTCATTGCCGGATCGTCAGAGGGGTGTGGTCGGATTTTAAATATTTTGAAGTGATCTCAAAAATGGGATTCGAGTTGGCGCGATTTGTTGTGAGTCAGAATACATTCATTTTTGCCCAAATAACAACCTCTCATCATCAGAAGTCATTGCCGGATCGTCAGAGGGGAACGGTCGGATTTTAAATAATTTGAAGTGATCTCAAAAATGGGATTCGAGTTGGCGCGATTTGTTGTGGGTCAGAAAACATTCATTCTCACCCAAATAACAACCTCTCATCATCAGAAGTCATTGCTGGATCGTCAGAGGGGTGCGGTCGGATTTTAAATATTTTGAAGTGATCTCAAAAATAGGATTCGAGTTGGCGCGATTTGTTGTGAGTCAGAATACATTCATTTTTGCCCAAATAACAACCTCTCATCATCAGAAGTCATTGCCGGATCGTCAGAGGGGTGCGGTCGGATTTTAAATATTTTGAAGTGATCTCAAAAATAGGATTCGAGTTGGCGCGATTTGTTGTGAGTCAGAATACATTCATTTTTGCCCAAATAACAACCTCTCATCATCAGAAGTCATTGCCGGATCGTCAGAGGGGTGCGGTCGGATTTTAAATATTTTGAAGTGATCTCAAAAATGGGATTCGAGTTGGCGCGATTTGTTGTGAGTCAGAATACATTCATTTTTGCCCTAATAACAACCTCTCATCATCAGAAGTCATTGCCGGATCGTCAGAGGGGTGCGGTCGGATTTTAAATATTTTGAAGTGATCTCAAAAATAGGATTCGAGTTGGCGCGATTTGTTGTGAGTCAGAATACATTCATTTTCGCCCAAATAACAACCTCTCATCATCAGAAGTCATTGCTGGATCGTCAGAGGGGTGCGGTCGGATTTTAAATATTTTGAAGTGATCTCAAAAATAGGATTCGAGTTGGCGCGATTTGATGTGAGTCAGAATACATTCATTTTTGCCCAAATAACAACCTCTCATCATCAGAAGTCATTGCCGGATCGTCAGAGGAGTGCGGTCGGATTTTAAATATTTTGAAGTGATCTCAAAAATGGGATTCGAGTTGGCGCGATTTGTTGTGAGTCAGAATACATTCATTTTTGCCCAAATAACAACCTCTCATCATCAGAAGTCATTGCCGGATCGTCAGAGGGGTGCGGTCGGATTTTAAATATTTTGAAGTGATCTCAAAAATGGGTTCCAGTTGGCGCGATTTGTTGTGAGTTAGAATACATTCATTTTTGCCCTAATAACAACCTCTCATCATCAGAAGTCATTGCCGGATCGTCAGAGGGGGGCGGTCGGATTTTAAATATTTTGAAGTGATCTCAAAAATAGGATTCGAGTTGGCGCGATTTGTTGTGAGTCAGAATACATTCATTTTTGCCCAAATAACAACCTCTCATCATCAGAAGTCATTGCCGGATCGTCAGAGGGGTGCGGTCGGATTTTAAATATTTTGAAGTGATCTCAAAAATAGGATTCGAGTTGGCGCGATTTGTTGTGAGTCAGAATACATTCATTTTTGCCCAAATAACAACCTCTCATCATCAGAAGTCATTGCCGGATCGTCAGAGGGGTGCGGTCGGATTTTAAATATTTTGAAGTGATCTCAAAAATGGGATTCGAGTTGGCGCGATTTGTTGTGAGTCAGAATACATTCATTTTTGCCCAAATAACAACCTCTCATCATCAGAAGTCATTGCCGGATCGTCAGAGGGGTGCGGTCGGATTTTAAATATTTTGAAGTGATCTCAAAAATAGGATTCGAGTTGGCGCGATTTGTTGTGAGTCAGAATACATCATTTTTGCCCAAATAACAACCTCTCATTATCAGAAGTCATTGCCGGATCGTCAGAGGGGTGCGGTCGGATTTTAAATATTTTGAAGTGATCTCAAAAATAGGATTCGAGTTGGCGCGATTTGTTGTGAGTCAGAATACATTCATTTTTGCCCAAATAACAACCTCTCATCATCAGAAGTCATTGCCGGATCGTCAGAGGGGTGCGGTCGGATTTTAAATATTTTGAAGTGATCTCAAAAATGGGAGTCGAGTTGGCGCGATTTGTTGTGGGTCAGAATACATTCATTCTCACCCAAATAACAACCTCTCATCATCAGAAGTCATTGCCGGATCGTCAGAGGGGTGCGGTCGGATTTTAAATATTTTGAAGTGATCTCAAAAATGGGATTCGAGTTGGCGTGATTTGTTGTGAGTCAGAATACATTCATTTTTTCCCAAATAACAACCTCTCATCATCAGAAGTCATTGCCGGATCGTCAGAGGGGTGCGGTCGGATTTTAAATATTTTGAAGTGATCTCAAAAATAGGATTCGAGTTGGCGCGATTTGTTGTTAGTCAGAATACATTCATTTTTGCCCAAATAACAACCTCTCATCATCAGAAGTCATTACCGGATCCTCAGAGGGGTGCGGTCGGATTTTAAATATTTTGAAGTGATCTCAAAAATAGGATTCGAGTTGGCGCGATTTGTTGTGAGTCAGAATACATTCATTTTTGCCCAAATAACAACCTCTCATCATCAGAAGTCATTGCCGGATCGTCAGAGGGGTGCGGTCGGATTTTAAATATTTTGAAGTGATCTCAAAAATAGGATTCGAGTTGGCGCGATTTGTTGTGAGTCAGAATACATTCATTTTTGCCCAAATAACAACCTCTCATCATCAGAAGTCATTGCCGGATCGTCAGAGGGGTGCGGTCGGATTTTAAATATTTTGAAGTGATCTCAAAAATGGGATTCGAGTTGGCGCGATTTGTTGTGGGTCAGAATACATTCATGCTCACCCAAATAACAACCTCTCATCATCAGAAGTCATTGCCGGATCGTCAGAGGGGTGCGGTCGGATTTTGAATATTTTGAAGTGATCTCAAAAATGGGATTCGAGTTGGCGCGATTTGTTGTGAGTCAGAATACATTCATTTTTGCCCAAATAACAACCTCTCATCATCAGAAGTCATTGCCGGATCGTCATAGGGGAACGGTCGGATTTTAAATAATTTGAAGTGATCTCAAAAATGGGATTCGAGTTGGCGCAATTTGTTGTGGGTCAGAATACATTCATTCTCACCCCTAATAACAACCTCCCATCATCAGAAGTCATTGCCGGATCGTCAGAGGGGTGCGGTCGGATTTTAAATATTTTGAAGTGATCTCAAAAAGAGGACTCGAGTTGGCGCGATTTGTTGTGAGTCAGAATACATTCATTTTTGCCCAAATAACAACCTCTCATCATCGGAAGTCATTGCCGGATCGTCAGAGGGGTGCGGTCGGATTTTAAATATTTTGAAGTGATCTCAAAAATAGGATTCGAGTTGGCGTGATTTGTTGTGAGTCAGAATACATTCATTTTTGCCCAAATAACAACCTCTCATCATCAAAAGTCATTGCCGGATCGTCAGAGGGGTGCGGTCAGATTTTAAATATTTTGAAGTGATCTCAAAAATAGGATTCGAGTTGGCGCGATTTGTTGTGAGTCAGAATACATTGATTTATGCCCAAATAACAACCTCTCATCATCAGAAGTCATTGCCGGATCGTCAGAGGGGTGCGCTCGGATTTTAAATATTTTGAAGTGATCTCAAAAATAGGATTCGAGTTGGCGCGATTTGTTGTGAGTCAGAATACATTCATTTTTGCCCAAATAACAACCTCTCATCATCAGAAGTCATTGCCGGATCGTCAGAGGGGTGCGGTAAGATTTTAAATATTTTGAAGTGATCTCAAAAATGGGATTCGAGTTGGCGCGATTTGTTGTGGGTCAGAATACATTCATTCTCACCCAAATAACAACCTCTCATCATCAGAAGTCATTGCCGGATCGTCAGAGGGGTGCGGTCGGATTTTAAATATTTTGAAGTGATCTCAAAAATGGGATTCGAGTTGGCGCGATTTGTTGTGAGTCAGAATACATTCATTCTTGCCCAAATACCAACCTCTCATCATCAGAAGTCATTGCCGGATCGTCAGAGGGGTGCGGTCGGATTTTAAATATTTTGAAGTGATCTCAAAAATAGGATTCGAGTTGGCGCGATTTGTTGTGAGTCAGAATACATTCATTTTTGCCCGAATAACAACCTCTCATCATCAGAAGTCATTGCCGGATCGTCAGAGGGGTGCGGTCGGATTTTAAATATTTTGAAGTGATCTCAAAAATGGGATTCGAGTTGGCGCGATTTGTTGTAAGTCAGAATACATTCATTTTTGCCCAAATAACAACCTCTCATCATCAGAAGTCATTGCCGGATCGTCAGAGGGGTGCGGTCGGATTTTAAATATTTTGAAGTGATCTCAAAAATAGGATTCGAGTTGGCGCGATTTGTTGTGAGTCAGAATACATTCATTGTTGCCCAAATAACAACCTCTCATCATCAGAAGTCATTGCCGGATCGTCAGAGGGGTGCGGTCGGATTTTAAATATTTTGAAGTGGTCTCAAAAATGGGATTCGAGTTGGCGCGATTTGTTGTGGGTCAGAATACATTCATTCTCACCCAAATAACAACCTCTCATCATCAGAAGTCATTGCCGGATCGTCAGAGGGGTGTGGTCGGATTTTAAATATTTTGAAGTGATCTCAAAAATGGGATTCGAGTTGGCGCGATTTGTTGTGAGTCAGAATACATTCATTTTTGCCCAAATAACAACCTCTCATCATCAGAAGTCATTGCCGGATCGTCAGAGGGGAACGGTCGGATTTTAAATAATTTGAAGTGATCTCAAAAATGGGATTCGAGTTGGCGCGATTTGTTGTGGGTCAGAAAACATTCATTCTCACCCAAATAACAACCTCTCATCATCAGAAGTCATTGCCGGATCGTCAGAGGGGAACGGTCGGATTTTAAATAATTTGAAGTGATCTCAAAAATGGGATTCGAGTAGGCGCGATTTGTTGTGGGTCAGAATACATTCATTCCCACCCAAATAACAACCTCTCATCATCAGAAGTCATTGCCGGATCGTCAGAGGGGTGCGGTCGGATTTTAAATATTTTGAAGTGATCTCAAAAATGGGATTCGAGTTGGCGCGATTTGTTGTGAGTCAGAATACATTCATTTTTGCCCAAATAACAACCTCTCATCATCAGAAGTCATTGCCGGATCGTCAGAGGGGTGCGGTCGGATTTTAAATATTTTGAAGTGATCTCAAAAATGGGATTCGAGTTGGCGCGATTTGTTGTAAGTCAGAATACATTCATTTTTGCCCAAATAACAACCTCTCATCATCAGAAGTCATTGCCGGATCGTCAGAGGGGTGCGGTCGGATTTTAAATATTTTGAAGTGATCTCAAAAATAGGATTCGAGTTGGCGCGATTTGTTGTGAGTCAGAATACATTCATTTTTGCCCAAATAACAACCTCTCATCATCAGAAGTCATTGCCGGATCGTCAGAGGGGTGCGGTCGGATTTTAAATATTTTGAAGTGGTCTCAAAAATGGGATTCGAGTTGGCGCGATTTGTTGTGGGTCAGAATACATTCATTCTCACCCAAATAACAACCTCTCATCATCAGAAGTCATTGCCGGATCGTCAGAGGGGTGTGGTCGGATTTTAAATATTTTGAAGTGATCTCAAAAATGGGATTCGAGTTGGCGCGATTTGTTGTGAGTCAGAATACATTCATTTTTGCCCAAATAACAATCTCTCATCATCAGAAGTCATTGCCGGATCGTCAGAGGGGAACGGTCGGATTTTAAATAATTTGAAGTGATCTCAAAAAATGGGATTCGAGTTGGCGCGATTTGTTGTGGGTCAGAAAACATTCATTCTCACCCAAATAACAACCTCTCATCATCAGAAGTCATTGCCGGATCGTCAGAGGGGTGCGGTCGGATTTTAAATATTTTGAAGTGATCTCAAAAATAGGATTCGAGTTGGCGCGATTTGTTGTGAGTCAGAATACATTCATTTTTGCCCAAATAACAACCTCTCATCATCAGAAGTCATTGCCGGATCGTCAGAGGGGAACGGTCGGATTTTAAATAATTTGAAGTGATCTCAAAAATGGGATTCGAGTTGGCGCGATTTGTTGTGGGTCAGAATACATTCATTCCCACCCAAATAACAACCTCTCATCATCAGAAGTCATTGCCGGATCGTCAGAGGGGTGCGGTCGGATTTTAAATATTTTGAAGTGATCTCAAAAATGGGATTCGAGTTGGCGCGATTTGTTGTGGGCCAGAATACATTCATTTTCACCCAAATAACAACCTCTCATCATCAGAAGTCATTGCCGGATCGTCAGAGGGGTGCGGTCGGATTTTAAATATTTTGAAGTGATCTCAAAAATGGGATTCGAGTTGGCGCGATTTGTTGTGAGTCAGAATACATTCATTTTTGCCCAAATAACAACCTCTCATCATCAGAAGTCATTGCCGGATCGTCAGAGGGGTGCGGTCGGACTTTAAATATTTTGAAGTGATCTCAAAAATAGGATTCGAGTTGGCGCGATTTGTTGTGGGTCAGAATACATTCATTCTCACCCAAATAACAACCTCTCATCATCAGAAGTCATTGCCGGATCGTCAGAGGGGTGCGGTCGGATTTTAAATATTTTGAAGTGATCTCAAAAATAGGATTCGAGTTGGCGCGATTTGTTGTGAGTCAGACTACATTCATTTTTGCCCAAATAACAACCTCTCGTCATCAGAAGTCATTGCCGGATCGTCAGAGGGGTGCGGTCGGATTTTAAATATTTTGAAGTGGTCTCAAAAATGGGATTCGAGTTGGCGCGATTTGTTGTGGATCAGAATACATTCAATCTCACCCAAATAACAACCTCTCATCATCAGAAGTCATTGCTGGATCGTCAGAGGGGTGCGGTCGGATTTTAAATATTTTGAAGTGATCTCAAAAATAGGATTCGAGTTGGCGCGATTTGTTGTGAGTCAGAATACATTAATTTTTGCCCAAATAACAACCTCTCACCATCAGAAGTCATTGCCGGATCGTCAGAGGGGTGCGGTCGGATTTTTAATATTTTGAAGTGATCTCAAAAATAGGATTCGAGTTGGCACGATTTGTTGTGAGTCAGAATACATTCATTTTTGCCCAAATAACAACCTCTCATCATCAGAAGTCATTGCCGGATCGTCAGAGGGGTGCGGTCGGATTTTAAATATTTTGAAGTGATCTCAAAAATGGGATTCGAGTTGGCGCGATTTGTTGTGGGTCAGAATACATTCATTTTTGCCCAAATAACAACCTCTCATCATCAGAAGTCATTGCCGGATCGTCAGAGGGGTGCGGTCGGATTTTAAATATTTTGAAGTGATCTCAAAAATGGGATTCGAGTTGGCGCGATTTGTTGTGAGTCAGAATACATTCATTTTTGCCCAAATAACAACCTCTCATCATCAGAAGTCATTGCCGGATCGTCAGAGGGGTGCGGTCGGACTTTAAATATTTTGAAGTGATCTCAAAAATAGGATTCGAGTTGGCGCGATTTGTTGTGAGTCAGACTACATTCATTTTTGCCCAAATAACAACCTCTCGTCATCAGAAGTCATTGCCGGATCGTCAGAGGGGTGCGGTCGGATTTTAAATATTTTGAAGTGGTCTCAAAAATGGGATTCGAGTTGGCGCGATTTGTTGTGGATCAGAATACATTCATTCTCACCCAAATAACAACCTCTCATCATCAGAAGTCATTGCCGGATCGTCATAGGGGTGCGGTCGGATTTTAAATATTTTGAAGTGGTCTCAAAAATGGGATTCGAGTTGGCGCGATTTGTTGTGGATCAGAATACATTCATTCTCACCCAAATAACAACCTCTCATCATCAGAAGTCATTGCGGGATCGTCAGAGGGGAACGGTCGGATTTTAAATATTTTGAAGTGATCTCAAAAGTGGGATTCGAGTTGGCGCGATTTGTTGTGAGTCAGAATACATTCATTTTTGCCCAAATAACAACCTCTCATCATCAGAAGTCATTGCCGGATCGTCAGAGGGGTGCGGTCGGATTTTAAATATTTTGAAGTGATCTCAAAAATAGGATTCGAGTTGGCGCGATTTGTTGTGAGTCAGAATACATTCATTTTTGCCCAAATAACAACCTCTCATCATCAGAAGTCATTGCCGGATCGTCAGAGGGGTGCGGTCGGATTTTAAATATTTTGAAGTGATCTCAAAAATGGGATTCGAGTTGGCGCGATTTGTTGTGGGTCAGAATACATTCATTCTCACCCAAATAACAACCTCTAATCATCAGAAGTCATTGCCGGATCGTCAGAGGGGTGCGGTCGGATTTTAAATATTTTGAAGTGGTCTCAAAAATGGGATTCGAGTTGGCGCGATTTGTTGTGGATCAGAATACATTCATTCTCACCCAAATAACAACCTCTCATCATCAGAAGTCATTGCTGGATCGTCAGAGGGGAACGGTCGGATTTTAAATATTTTGAAGTGATCTCAAAAGTGGGATTCGAGTTGGCGCGATTTGTTGTGAGTCAGAATACATTCATTTTTGCCCAAATAACAACCTCTCATCATCAGAAGTCATTGCCGGATCGTCAGAGGGGTGCGGTCGGATTTTAAATATTTTGAAGTGATCTCAAAAATAGGATTCGAGTTGGCGCGATTTGTTGTGAGTCAGAAAACATTAATTTTTGCCCAAATAACAACCTCTCATCATCAGAAGTCATTGCCGGATCGTCAGAGGGGTGCGGTCGGATTTTAAATATTTTGAAGTGATCTCAAAAATGGGATTCGAGTTGGCGCGATTTGTTGTGGGTCAGAATACATTCATTTTCACCCAAATGACAACCTCTCATCATCAGAAGTCAGTGCCGGATCGTCAGAGGGGTGCGGTCGGATTTTAAATATTTTGAAGTGATCTCAAAAATGGGATTCGAGTTGGCGCGATTTGTTGTGAGTCAGAATACATTCATTTTTGCCCAAATAACAACCTCTCATCATCAGAAGTCATTGCCGGATCGTCAGAGGGGTGCGGTCGGTCTTTAAATATTTTGAAGTGATCTCAAAAATAGGATTCGAGTTGGCGCGATTTGTTGTGAGTCAGAATACATTCATTTTTGCCCAAATAACAACCTCTCATCATCAGAAGTCATTGCCGGATCGTCAGAGGGGTGCGGTCGGATTTTAAATATTTTGAAGTGATCTCAAAAATAGGATTCGAGTTGGCGCGATTTGTTGTGAGTCAGAATACATTCATTTCTGCCCAAATAACAACCTCTCATCATCAGAAGTCATTGCCGGATCGTCAGAGGGGTGCGGTCGGATTTTAAATATTTTGAAGTGATCTCAAAAATAGGATTCGAGTTGGCGCGATTTGTTGTGAGTCAGAATACATTCATTTTTGCCCAAATAACAACCTCTCATCATCAGAAGTCATTGCCGGATCGTCAGAGGGGTGCGGTCGGATTTTAAATATTTTGAAGTGATCTCAAAAATGGGATTCGAGTTGGCGCGATTTGTTGTGAGTCAGAATACATTCATTTTTGCCCAAATAACAACCTCTCATCATCAGAAGTCATTGCCGGATCGTCAGAGGGGAACGGTCGGATTTTAAATATTTTGAAGTGATCTCAAAAATAGGATTCGAGTTGGCGCGATTTGTTGTGAGTCAGAATACATTCATTTTTGCCCAAATAACAACCTCTCATCATCAGAAGTCATTGCCGGATCGTCAGAGGGGTGCGGTCGGATTTTAAATATTTTGAAGTGATCTCAAAAATAGGATTCGAGTTGGCGCGATTTGTTGTGAGTCAGAAAACATTAATTTTTGCCCAAATAACAACCTCTCATCATCAGAAGTCATTGCCGGATCGTCAGAGGGGTGCGGTCGGATTTTAAATATTTTGAAGTGATCTCAAAAATGGGATTCGAGTTGGCGCGATTTGTTGTGGGTCAGAATACATTCATTCTCACCCAAATAACAACCTCTAATCATCAGAAGTCATTGCCGGATCGTCAGAGGGGTGCGGTCGGATTTTAAATATTTTGAAGTGATCTCAAAAATGGGATTCGAGTTGGCGCGATTTGTTGTGAGTCAGAATACATTCATTTTTGCCCAAATAACAACCTATCATCATCAGAAGTCATTGCCGGATCGTCAGAGGGGTGCGGTCGGATTTTAAATATTTTGAAGTGATCTCAAAAATAGGATTCGAGTTGGCGCGATTTGTTGTGAGTCAGAATACATTTATTTTTGCCCAAATAATAACCTCTCATCATCAGAAGTCATTGCCGGATCGTCAGAGGGGTGCGGTCGGATTTTAAATATTTTGAAGTGATCTCAAAAATGGGATTCGAGTTGGCGCGATTTGTTGTGGGTCAGAATACATTCATTTTCACCCAAATAACAACCTCTCATCATCAGAAGTCATTGCCGGATCGTCAGAGTGGTGCGGTCGGATTTTAAATATTTTGAAGTGATCTCAAAAATGGGATTCGAGTTGACGCGATTTGTTGTGAGTCAGAATACATTCATTTTTGCCCAATTAACAACCTCTCATCATCAGAAGTCATTGCCGGATCGTCAGAGGGGAACGGTCGGATTTTAAATAATTTGAAGTGATCTCAAAAATGGGATTCGAGTTGGCGCGATTTGTTGTGGGTCAGAATACATTCATTCTCACCCAAATAACAACCTCTCATCATCAGAAGTCATTGCCGGATCGTCAGAGGGGTGCGGTCGGATTTTAAATATTTTGAAGTGGTCTCAAAAATGGGATTCGAGTTGGCGCGATTTGTTGTGGGTCAGAATACATTCATTCTCACCCAAATAACAACCTCTCTTCATCAGAAGTCATTGCCCGATCGTCAGAGGGGTGCGGTCGGATTTTAAATATTTTGAAGTGATCTCAAAAATAGGATTCGAGTTGGCGCGATTTGTTGTGAGTCAGAATACATTCATTTTTGTCCAAATAACAACCTCTCATCATCAGAAGTCATTGCCGGATCGTCAGAGGGGTGCGGTCGGATTTTAAATATTTTGAAGTGATCTCAAATATAGGATTCGAGTTGGCGCCATTTGTTGTGAGTCAGAATACATTCATTTTTGCCCAAATAACAACCCCTCATCATCAGAAGTCATTGCCGGATCGTCAGAGGGGTGCGGTCGGATTTTAAATATTTTGAAGAGATCTCAAAAATGGGATTCGAGTTGGCGCGATTTGTTGTGGGTCAGAATACATTCATTCTCACCCAAATAACAACCTCTCATCATCAGAAGTCATTGCCGGATCGTCAGAGGGGTGCGGTCGGATTTTAAATATTTTGAAGTGATCTCAAAAATGGGATTCGAGTTGGCGCGATTTGTTGTGGGTCAGAATACATTCATTCTCACCCAAATAACAACCTCTCATCATCAGAAGTCATTGCCGGATCGTCAGAGGGGTGCGGTCGGATTTTAAATATTTTGAAGTGATCTCAAAAATGGGATTCGAGTTGGCGCGATTTGTTGTGAGTCAGAATACATTCATTATTGCCCAAATAACAACCTCTCATCATCAGAAGTCATTGCCGGATCGTCAGAGAGGTGCGGTCCGATTTTAAATATTTTGAAGTGATCTCAGAAATAGGATTCGAGTTGGCGCGATTTGTTGTGAGTCAGAATACATTCATTTTTGCCCAAATAACAACCTCTCATCATCAGAAGTCATTGCCGGATCGTCAGAGGGGTGCGGTCGGATTTTAAATATTTTGAAGTGATCTCAAAAATAGGATTCGAGTTGGCGCGATTTGTTGTGAGTCAGAATACATTCATTTTTGCTCAAATAACAACCTCTCATCAGCAGAAGTCATTGCCGGATCGTCAGAGGGGTGCGGTCGGATTTTAAATATTTTGAAGTGGTCTCAAAAATGGGAGTCGAGTTGGCGCGATTTGTTGTGGGTCAGAATACATTCATTCTCACCCAAATAACAACCTCTCATCATCAGAAGTCATTGCCGGATCGTCAGAGGGGTGCGGTCGGATTTTAAATATTTTAAAGTGATCTCAAAAATGGGATTCGAGTTGGCGCGATTTGTTGTGAGTCAGAATACTTTAATTTTTGCCCAAATAACAACCTCTCATCATCAGAAGTCATTGCCGGATCGTCATAGGGGAACGGTCGGATTTTAAATAATTTGAAGTGATCTCAAAAATGGGATTCGAGTTGGCGCGATTTGTTGTGGGTCAGAATACATTCATTATCACCCAAATAACAACCTTTCATCATCAGAAGTCATTGCCGGATCGTCAGAGGGGTGCGGTCGGATTTTAAATATTTTGAAGTGATCTCAAAAATAGGATTCGAGTTGACGCGATTTGTTGTGAGTCAGAATACATTCATTTTTGCCCAAATAACAACCTCTCATCATCAGAAGTCATTGCCGGATCGTCAGAGGGATGCGGTCGGATTTTAAATATTTTGAAGTGATCTCAAAAATGGGATTCGAGTTGGCGCGATTTGTTGTGAGTCAGAATACATTCATTTTTGCTCAAATAACAACCTCTCTTCATCAAAAGTCATTGCCGGATCGTCAGAGGGGAACGGTCGGATTTTAAATAATTTGAAGTGATCTCAAAAATGGGATTCGAGTTGGCGCGATTTGTTGTGGGTCAGAAAACATTCATTTTTGTCCAAATAACAACCTCTCATCATCAGAAGTCATTGCCGGATCGTCAGAGGGGTGCGGTCGGATTTTAAATATTTTGAAGTGATCTCAAAAATAGGATTCGAGTTGGCGCGATTTGTTGTGAGTCAGAATACATTCATTTTTGCCCAAATAACAACCTCTCATCATCAGAAGTCATTGCCGGATCGTCAGAGGGGTGCGGTCGGATTTTAAATATTTTGAAGTGATCTCAAAAATGGGATTCGAGTTGGCGCGATTTGTTGTGGGTCAGAATACATTCATTCTCACCCAAATAACAACCTCTCATCATCAGAAGTCATTGCCGGATCGTCAGAGGGGTGCGGTCGGATTTTAAATATTTTGAAGTGATCTCAAAAATGGGATTCGAGTTGGCGCGATTTGTTGTGAGTCAGAATACATTCATTTCTGCCCAAATAACAACCTCTCATCATCAGAAGTCATTGCCGGATCGTCAGAGGGGTGCGGTCGGATTTTAAATATTTTGAAGTGATCTCAAAAATAGGATTCGTGTTGGCGCGATTTGTTGTAAGTCAGAATACATTCATTTTTGCCCAAATAACAACCTCTCATCATCAGAAGTCATTGCCGGATCGTCAGAGGGGTGCGGTCGGATTTTAAATATTTTGAAGTGATCTCAAAAATGGGATTCGAGTTGGCGCGATTTGTTGTGAGTCAGAATACATTCATTTTTGCCCAAATAACAACCTCTCATCATCAAAAGTCATTGCCGGATCGTCAGAGGGGTGCGGTCGGATTTTAAATATTTTGAAGTGATCTCAAAAATGGGATTCGAGTTGGCGCGATTTGTTGTGAGTCAGAATACATTCATTTTTGTCCAAATAACAACCTCTCATGATCAGAAGTCATTGCCGGATCGTCAGAGGGGTGCGGTCGGATTTTAAATATTTTGAAGTGATCTCAAAAATGGGATTCGAGTTGGCGCGATTTGTTGTGGGTCAGAATACATTCATTCTCACCCAAATAACAACCTCTCATCATCAGAAGTCATTGCCGGATCGTCAGAGGGGTGCGGTCGGATTTTAAATATTTTGAAGTGATCTCAAAAATGGGATTCGAGTTGGCGCGATTTGTTGTGAGTCAGAATACATTCATTATTGCCCAAATAACAACCTCTCATCATCAGAAGTCCTTGCCGGATCGTCAGAGAGGTGCGGTCCGATTTTAAATAATTTGAAGTGATCTCAGAAATAGGATTCGAGTTGGCGCGATTTGTTGTGAGTCAGAATACATTCATTTTTGCCCAAATAACAACCTCTCATCATCAGAAGTCATTGCCGGATCGTCAGAGGGGTGCGGTCGGATTTTAAATATTTTGAAGTGATCTCAAAAATAGGATTCGAGTTGGCGCGATTTGTTGTGAGTCAGAATACATTCAGTTTTGCTCAAATAACAACCTCTCATCAGCAGAAGTCATTGCCGGATCGTCAGAGGGGTGCGGTCGGATTTTAAATATTTTGAAGTGGTCTCAAAAATGGGATTCGAGTTGGCGCGATTTGTTGTGGGTCAGAATACATTCATTCTCACCCAAATAACAACCTCTCATCATCATAAGTCATTGCCGGATCGTCAGAGGGGTGCGGTCGGATTTTAAATATTTTAAAGTGATCTCAAAAATGGGATTCGAGTTGGCGCGATTTGTTGTGAGTCAGAATACTTTAATTTTTGCCCAAATAACAACCTCTCATCATCAGAAGTCATTGCCGGATCGTCAGAGGGGTGCGGTCGGATTTTAAATATTTTGAAGTGATCTCAAAAATGGGATTCGAGTTGGCGCGATTTGTTGTGGGTCAGAATACATTCATTCTCACCCAAATAACAACCTCTCATCATCAGAAGTCATGGCCGGATCGTCAGAGGGGTGCGGTCGGATTTTAAATATTTTGAAGTGGTCTCAAAAATGGGATTCGAGTTGGCACGATTTGTTGTGGGTCAGAATACATTCATTCTCACCCAAATAACAACCTCTCATCATCAGAAGTCATTGCCGGATCGTCAGAGGGGTGCGGTCGGATTTTAAATATTTTAAAGTGATCTCAAAAATGGGATTCGAGTTGGCGCGATTTGTTGTGAGTCAGAATACTTTAATTTTTGCCCAAATAACAACCTCTCATCATCAGAAGTCATTGCCGGATCGTCAGAGGGGTGCGGTCGGATTTTAAATATTTTGAAGTGATCTCAAAAATGGGATTCGAGTTGGCGCGATTTGTTGTGAGTCAGAATACATTCATTTTTGCCCAAATAACAACCTCTCATCATCAAAAGTCATTGCCGGATCGTCAGAGGGGTGCGGTCGGATTATAAATATTTTGAAGTGATCTCAAAAATGGGATTCGAGTTGGCGCGATTTGTTGTGAGTCAGAATACATTCATTTTTGCCCAAATAACAACCTATCATCATCAGAAGTCATTGCCGGATCGTCAGAGGGGTGCGGTCGGATTTTAAATATTTTGAAGTGATCTCAAAAATAGGATTCGAGTTGGCGCGATTTGTTGTGAGTCAGAATACATTTATTTTTGCCCAAATAATAACCTCTCATCATCAGAAGTCATTGCCGGATCGTCAGAGGGGTGCGGTCGGATTTTAAATATTTTGAAGTGATCTCAAAAATGGGATTCGAGTTGGCGCGATTTGTTGTGGGTCAGAATACATTCATTTTCACCCAAATAACAACCTCTCATCATCAGAAGTCATTGCCGGATCGTCAGAGGGGTGCGGTCGGATTTTAAATATTTTGAAGTGATCTCAAAAATGGGATTCGAGTTGGCGCGATTTGTTGTGAGTCAGAATACATTCATTTTTGCCCAATTAACAACCTCTCATCATCAGAAGTCATTGCCGGATCGTCAGAGGGGAACGGTCGGATTTTAAATAATTTGAAGTGATCTCAAAAATGGGATTCGAGTTGGCGCGATTTGTTGTGGGTCAGAATACATTCATTCTCACCCAAATAACAACCTCTCATCATCAGAAGTCATTGCCGGATCGTCAGAGGGGTGCGGTCGGATTTTAAATATTTTGAAGTGGTCTCAAAAATGGGATTCGAGTTGGCGCGATTTGTTGTGGGTCAGAATACATTCATTCTCACCCAAATAACAACCTCTCATCATCAGAAGTCATTGCCCGATCGTCAGAGGGGTGCGGTCGGATTTTAAATATTTTGAAGTGATCTCAAAAATAGGATTCGAGTTGGCGCGATTTGTTGTGAGTCAGAATACATTCATTTTTGTCCAAATAACAACCTCTCATCATCAGAAGTCATTGCCGGATCGTCAGAGGGGTGCGGTCGGATTTTAAATATTTTGAAGTGATCTCAAATATAGGATTCGAGTTGGCGCCATTTGTTGTGAGTCAGAATACATTCATTTTTGCCCAAATAACAACCCCTCATCATCAGAAGTCATTGCCGGATCGTCAGAGGGGTGCGGTCGGATTTTAAATATTTTGAAGAGATCTCAAAAATGGGATTCGAGTTGGCGCGATTTGTTGTGGGTCAGAATACATTCATTCTCACCCAAATAACAACCTCTCATCATCAGAAGTCATTGCCGGATCGTCAGAGGGGTGCGGTCGGATTTTAAATATTTTGAAGTGATCTCAAAAATGGGATTCGAGTTGGCGCGATTTGTTGTGGGTCAGAATACATTCATTCTCACCCAAATAACAACCTCTCATCATCAGAAGTCATTGCCGGATCGTCAGAGGGGTGCGGTCGGATTTTAAATATTTTGAAGTGATCTCAAAAATGGGATTCGAGTTGGCGCGATTTGTTGTGAGTCAGAATACATTCATTATTGCCCAAATAACAACCTCTCATCATCAGAAGTCATTGCCGGATCGTCAGAGAGGTGCGGTCCGATTTTAAATATTTTGAAGTGATCTCAGAAATAGGATTCGAGTTGGCGCGATTTGTTGTGAGTCAGAATACATTCATTTTTGCCCAAATAACAACCTCTCATCATCAGAAGTCATTGCCGGATCGTCAGAGGGGTGCGGTCGGATTTTAAATATTTTGAAGTGATCTCAAAAATAGGATTCGAGTTGGCGCGATTTGTTGTGAGTCAGAATACATTCATTTTTGCTCAAATAACAACCTCTCATCAGCAGAAGTCATTGCCGGATCGTCAGAGGGGTGCGGTCGGATTTTAAATATTTTGAAGTGGTCTCAAAAATGGGATTCGAGTTGGCGCGATTTGTTGTGGGTCAGAATACATTCATTCTCACCCAAATAACAACCTCTCATCATCAGAAGTCATTGCCGGATCGTCAGAGGGGTGCGGTCGGATTTTAAATATTTTAAAGTGATCTCAAAAATGGGATTCGAGTTGGCGCGATTTGTTGTGAGTCAGAATACTTTAATTTTTGCCCAAATAACAACCTCTCATCATCAGAAGTCATTGCCGGATCGTCATAGGGGAACGGTCGGATTTTAAATAATTTGAAGTGATCTCAAAAATGGGATTCGAGTTGGCGCGATTTGTTGTGGGTCAGAATACATTCATTATCACCCAAATAACAACCTTTCATCATCAGAAGTCATTGCCGGATCGTCAGAGGGGTGCGGTCGGATTTTAAATATTTTGAAGTGATCTCAAAAATAGGATTCGAGTTGACGCGATTTGTTGTGAGTCAGAATACATTCATTTTTGCCCAAATAACAACCTCTCATCATCAGAAGTCATTGCCGGATCGTCAGAGGGATGCGGTCGGATTTTAAATATTTTGAAGTGATCTCAAAAATGGGATTCGAGTTGGCGCGATTTGTTGTGAGTCAGAATACATTCATTTTTGCTCAAATAACAACCTCTCATCATCAAAAGTCATTGCCGGATCGTCAGAGGGGTGCGGTCGGATTTTAAATATTTTGAAGTGATCTCAAAAATGGGATTCGAGTTGGCGCGATTTGTTGTGAGTCAGAATACATTCATTTTTGTCCAAATAACAACCTCTCATCATCAGAAGTCATTGCCGGATCGTCAGAGGGGTGCGGTCGGATTTTAAATATTTTGAAGTGATCTCAAAAATAGGATTCGAGTTGGCGCGATTTGTTGTGAGTCAGAATACATTCATTTTTGCCCAAATAACAACCTCTCATCATCAGAAGTCATTGCCGGATCGTCAGAGGGGTGCGGTCGGATTTTAAATATTTTGAAGTGATCTCAAAAATGGGATTCGAGTTGGCGCGATTTGTTGTGGGTCAGAATACATTCATTCTCACCCAAATAACAACCTCTCATCATCAGAAGTCATTGCCGGATCGTCAGAGGGGTGCGGTCGGATTTTAAATATTTTGAAGTGATCTCAAAAATGGGATTCGAGTTGGCGCGATTTGTTGTGAGTCAGAATACATTCATTTCTGCCCAAATAACAACCTCTCATCATCAGAAGTCATTGCCGGATCGTCAGAGGGGTGCGGTCGGATTTTAAATATTTTGAAGTGATCTCAAAAATAGGATTCGTGTTGGCGCGATTTGTTGTGAGTCAGAATACATTCATTTTTGCCCAAATAACAACCTCTCATCATCAGAAGTCATTGCCGGATCGTCAGAGGGGTGCGGTCGGATTTTAAATATTTTGAAGTGATCTCAAAAATGGGATTCGAGTTGGCGCGATTTGTTGTGAGTCAGAATACATTCATTTTTGCCCAAATAACAACCTCTCATCATCAAAAGTCATTGCCGGATCGTCAGAGGGGTGCGGTCGGATTTTAAATATTTTGAAGTGATCTCAAAAATGGGATTCGAGTTGGCGCGATTTGTTGTGAGTCAGAATACATTCATTTTTGTCCAAATAACAACCTCTCATGATCAGAAGTCATTGCCGGATCGTCAGAGGGGTGCGGTCGGATTTTAAATATTTTGAAGTGATCTCAAAAATGGGATTCGAGTTGGCGCGATTTGTTGTGGGTCAGAATACATTCATTCTCACCCAAATAACAACCTCTCATCATCAGAAGTCATTGCCGGATCGTCAGAGGGGTGCGGTCGGATTTTAAATATTTTGAAGTGATCTCAAAAATGGGATTCGAGTTGGCGCGATTTGTTGTGAGTCAGAATACATTCATTTTTGCTCAAATAACAACCTCTCATCAGCAGAAGTCATTGCCGGATCGTCAGAGGGGTGCGGTCGGATTTTAAATATTTTGAAGTGGTCTCAAAAATGGGATTCGAGTTGGCGCGATTTGTTGTGGGTCAGAATACATTCATTCTCACCCAAATAACAACCTCTCATCATCAGAAGTCATTGCCGGATCGTCAGAGGGGTGCGGTCGGATTTTAAATATTTTAAAGTGATCTCAAAAATGGGATTCGAGTTGGCGCGATTTGTTGTGAGTCAGAATACTTTAATTTTTGCCCAAATAACAACCTCTCATCATCAGAAGTCATTGCCGGATCGTCAGAGGGGAACGGTCGGATTTTAAATAATTTGAAGTGATCTCAAAAATGGGATTCGAGTTGGCGCGATTTGTTGTGGGTCAGAATACATTCATTATCACCCAAATAACAACCTCTCATCATCAGAAGTCATTGCCGGATCGTCAGAGGGGTGCGGTCGGATTTTAAATATTTTGAAGTGATCTCAAAAATGGGATTCGAGTTGGCGCGATTTGTTGTGGGTCAGAATACATTCATTCTCACCCAAATAACAACCTCTCATCATCAGAAGTCATGGCCGGATCGTCAGAGGGGTGCGGTCGGATTTTAAATATTTTGAAGTGGTCTCAAAAATGGGATTCGAGTTGGCACGATTTGTTGTGGGTCAGAATACATTCATTCTCACCCAAATAACAACCTCTCATCATCAGAAGTCATTGCCGGATCGTCAGAGGGGTGCGGTCGGATTTTAAATATTTTAAAGTGATCTCAAAAATGGGATTCGAGTTGGCGCGATTTGTTGTGAGTCAGAATACTTTAATTTTTGCCCAAATAACAACCTCTCATCATCAAAAGTCATTGCCGGATCGTCAGAGGGGTGCGGTCGGATTTTAAATATTTTGAAGTGATCTCAAAAATGGGATTCGAGTTGGCGCGATTTGTTGTGAGTCAGAATACATTCATTTTTGCCCAAATAACAACCTATCATCATCAGAAGTCATTGCCGGATCGTCAGAGGGGTGCGGTCGGATTTTAAATATTTTGAAGTGATCTCAAAAATAGGATTCGAGTTGGCGCGATTTGTTGTGAGTCAGAATACATTTATTTTTGCCCAAATAATAACCTCTCATCATCAGAAGTCATTGCCGGATCGTCAGAGGGGTGCGGTCGGATTTTAAATATTTTGAAGTGATCTCAAAAATGGGATTCGAGTTGGCGCGATTTGTTGTGGGTCAGAATACATTCATTTTCACCCAAATAACAACCTCTCATCATCAGAAGTCATTGCCGGATCGTCAGAGGGGTGCGGTCGGATTTTAAATATTTTGAAGTGATCTCAAAAATGGGATTCGAGTTGGCGCGATTTGTTGTGAGTCAGAATACATTCATTTTTGCCCAATTAACAACCTCTCATCATCAGAAGTCATTGCCGGATCGTCAGAGGGGAACGGTCGGATTTTAAATAATTTGAAGTGATCTCAAAAATGGGATTCGAGTTGGCGCGATTTGTTGTGGGTCAGAATACATTCATTCTCACCCAAATAACAACCTCTCATCATCAGAAGTCATTGCCGGATCGTCAGAGGGGTGCGGTCGGATTTTAAATATTTTGAAGTGGTCTCAAAAATGGGATTCGAGTTGGCGCGATTTGTTGTGGGTCAGAATACATTCATTCTCACCCAAATAACAACCTCTCATCATCAGAAGTCATTGCCCGATCGTCAGAGGGGTGCGGTCGGATTTTAAATATTTTGAAGTGATCTCAAAAATAGGATTCGAGTTGGCGCGATTTGTTGTGAGTCAGAATACATTCATTTTTGTCCAAATAACAACCTCTCATCATCAGAAGTCATTGCCGGATCGTCAGAGGGGTGCGGTCGGATTTTAAATATTTTGAAGTGATCTCAAATATAGGATTCGAGTTGGCGCCATTTGTTGTGAGTCAGAATACATTCATTTTTGCCCAAATAACAACCCCTCATCATCAGAAGTCATTGCCGGATCGTCAGAGGGGTGCGGTCGGATTTTAAATATTTTGAAGAGATCTCAAAAATGGGATTCGAGTTGGCGCGATTTGTTGTGGGTCAGAATACATTCATTCTCACCCAAATAACAACCTCTCATCATCAGAAGTCATTGCCGGATCGTCAGAGGGGTGCGGTCGGATTTTAAATATTTTGAAGTGATCTCAAAAATGGGATTCGAGTTGGCGCGATTTGTTGTGGGTCAGAATACATTCATTCTCACCCAAATAACAACCTCTCATCATCAGAAGTCATTGCCGGATCGTCAGAGGGGTGCGGTCGGATTTTAAATATTTTGAAGTGATCTCAAAAATGGGATTCGAGTTGGCGCGATTTGTTGTGAGTCAGAATACATTCATTATTGCCCAAATAACAACCTCTCATCATCAGAAGTCATTGCCGGATCGTCAGAGAGGTGCGGTCGGATTTTAAATATTTTGAAGTGATCTCAAAAATAGGATTCGAGTTGGCGCGATTTGTTGTGAGTCAGAATACATTCATTTTTGCTCAAATAACAACCTCTCATCAGCAGAAGTCATTGCCGGATCGTCAGAGGGGTGCGGTCGGATTTTAAATATTTTGAAGTGGTCTCAAAAATGGGATTCGAGTTGGCGCGATTTGTTGTGGGTCAGAATACATTCATTCTCACCCAAATAACAACCTCTCATCATCAGAAGTCATTGCCGGATCGTCAGAGGGGTGCGGTCGGATTTTAAATATTTTAAAGTGATCTCAAAAATGGGATTCGAGTTGGCGCGATTTGTTGTGAGTCAGAATACTTTAATTTTTGCCCAAATAACAACCTCTCATCATCAGAAGTCATTGCCGGATCGTCATAGGGGAACGGTCGGATTTTAAATAATTTGAAGTGATCTCAAAAATGGGATTCGAGTTGGCGCGATTTGTTGTGGGTCAGAATACATTCATTATCACCCAAATAACAACCTTTCATCATCAGAAGTCATTGCCGGATCGTCAGAGGGGTGCGGTCGGATTTTAAATATTTTGAAGTGATCTCAAAAATAGGATTCGAGTTGACGCGATTTGTTGTGAGTCAGAATACATTCATTTTTGCCCAAATAACAACCTCTCATCATCAGAAGTCATTGCCGGATCGTCAGAGGGATGCGGTCGGATTTTAAATATTTTGAAGTGATCTCAAAAATGGGATTCGAGTTGGCGCGATTTGTTGTGAGTCAGAATACATTCATTTTTGCTCAAATAACAACCTCTCATCATCAAAAGTCATTGCCGGATCGTCAGAGGGGTGCGGTCGGATTTTAAATATTTTGAAGTGATCTCAAAAATGGGATTCGAGTTGGCGCGATTTGTTGTGAGTCAGAATACATTCATTTTTGTCCAAATAACAACCTCTCATCATCAGAAGTCATTGCCGGATCGTCAGAGGGGTGCGGTCGGATTTTAAATATTTTGAAGTGATCTCAAAAATAGGATTCGAGTTGGCGCGATTTGTTGTGAGTCAGAATACATTCATTTTTGCCCAAATAACAACCTCTCATCATCAGAAGTCATTGCCGGATCGTCAGAGGGGTGCGGTCGGATTTTAAATATTTTGAAGTGATCTCAAAAATGGGATTCGAGTTGGCGCGATTTGTTGTGGGTCAGAATACATTCATTCTCACCCAAATAACAACCTCTCATCATCAGAAGTCATTGCCGGATCGTCAGAGGGGTGCGGTCGGATTTTAAATATTTTGAAGTGATCTCAAAAATGGGATTCGAGTTGGCGCGATTTGTTGTGAGTCAGAATACATTCATTTCTGCCCAAATAACAACCTCTCATCATCAGAAGTCATTGCCGGATCGTCAGAGGGGTGCGGTCGGATTTTAAATATTTTGAAGTGATCTCAAAAATAGGATTCGTGTTGGCGCGATTTGTTGTGAGTCAGAATACATTCATTTTTGCCCAAATAACAACCTCTCATCATCAGAAGTCATTGCCGGATCGTCAGAGGGGTGCGGTCGGATTTTAAATATTTTGAAGTGATCTCAAAAATGGGATTCGAGTTGGCGCGATTTGTTGTGAGTCAGAATACATTCATTTTTGCCCAAATAACAACCTCTCATCATCAAAAGTCATTGCCGGATCGTCAGAGGGGTGCGGTCGGATTTTAAATATTTTGAAGTGATCTCAAAAATGGGATTCGAGTTGGCGCGATTTGTTGTGAGTCAGAATACATCCATTTTTGTCCAAATAACAACCTCTCATGATCAGAAGTCATTGCCGGATCGTCAGAGGGGTGCGGTCGGATTTTAAATATTTTGAAGTGATCTCAAAAATGGGATTCGAGTTGGCGCGATTTGTTGTGGGTCAGAATACATTCATTCTCACCCAAATAACAACCTCTCATCATCAGAAGTCATTGCCGGATCGTCAGAGGGGTGCGGTCGGATTTTAAATATTTTGAAGTGATCTCAAAAATGGGATTCGAGTTGGCGCGATTTGTTGTGGGTCAGAATACATTCATTATTGCCCAAATAACAACCTCTCATCATCAGAAGTCCTTGCCGGATCGTCAGAGAGGTGCGGTCCGATTTTAAATAATTTGAAGTGATCTCAGAAATAGGATTCGAGTTGGCGCGATTTGTTGTGAGTCAGAATACATTCATTTTTGCCCAAATAACAACCTCTCATCATCAGAAGTCATTGCCGGATCGTCAGAGGGGTGCGGTCGGATTTTAAATATTTTGAAGTGATCTCAAAAATAGGATTCGAGTTGGCGCGATTTGTTGTGAGTCAGAATACATTCATTTTTGCTCAAATAACAACCTCTCATCAGCAGAAGTCATTGCCGGATCGTCAGAGGGGTGCGGTCGGATTTTAAATATTTTGAAGTGGTCTCAAAAATGGGATTCGAGTTGGCGCGATTTGTTGTGGGTCAGAATACATTCATTCTCACCCAAATAACAACCTCTCATCATCAGAAGTCATTGCCGGATCGTCAGAGGGGTGCGGTCGGATTTTAAATATTTTAAAGTGATCTCAAAAATGGGATTCGAGTTGGCGCGATTTGTTGTGAGTCAGAATACTTTAATTTTTGCCCAAATAACAACCTCTCATCATCAGAAGTCATTGCCGGATCGTCAGAGGGGAACGGTCGGATTTTAAATAATTTGAAGTGATCTCAAAAATGGGATTCGAGTTGGCGCGATTTGTTGTGGGTCAGAATACATTCATTATCACCCAAATAACAACCTCTCATCATCAGAAGTCATTGCCGGATCGTCAGAGGGGTGCGGTCGGATTTTAAATATTTTGAAGTGATCTCAAAAATAGGATTCGAGTTGGCGCGATTTGTTGTGAGTCAGAATACATTCATTTTTGCACAAATAACAACCTCTCATCATCAGAAGTCATTGCCGGATCGTCAGAGGGGTGCGGTCGGATTTCAAATATTTTGAAGTGATCTCAAAAATAGGATTCGAGTTGGCGCGATTTGTTGTGAGTCAGAATACATTAATTTTTGCCCAAATAACAACCTCTCATCATCAGAAGTCATTGCCGGATCGTCAGAGGGGTGCGGTCGGATTTTAAATAATTTGAAGTGATCTCAAAAATAGGATTCGAGTTGGCGCGATTTGTTGTGAGTCAGAATACATTCATTTTTGCCCAAATAACAACCTCTCATCATCAGAAGTCATTGCCGGATCGTCAGAGGGGTGCGGTCGGATTTTAAATATTTTGAAGTGATCTCAAATATGGGATTCGAGTTGGCGCGATTTGTTGTGGGTCAGAATACATTCATTTTCACCCAAATAACAACCTCTCATCATCAGAAGTCATTGCCGGATCGTCAGAGGGGTGCGGTCGGATTTTAAATAATTTGAAGTGATCTCAAAAATGGGATTCGAGTTAGCGCGATTTGTTGTGAGTCAGAATACATTCATTTTTGCCCAAATAACAACCTCTCATCATCAGAAGTCATTGCCGGATCGTCAGAGGGGTGCGGTCGGACTTTAAATATTTTGAAGTGATCTCAAAAATAGGATTCGCGTTGGCGCGATTTGTTGTGAGTCAGAATACATTCATTTTTGCCCAAATAACAACCTCTCATTATCAGAAGTCATTGCCGGATCGTCAGAGGGGTGCGGTCGGATTTTAAATATTTTGAAGTGATCTCAAAAATAGGATTCGAGTTGGCGCGATTTGTTGTGAGTCAGAATACATTCATTTTTGCCCAAATGACAACCTCTCATCATCAGAAGTCATTGCCGGATCGTCAGAGGGGTGCGGTCGGATTTTAAATATTTTGAAGTGATCTCAAAAATGGGATTCGAGTTGGCGCGATTTGTTGTGAGTCAGAATACATTCATTTTTGCCCAAATAACAACCTCTCATCATCAGAAGTCATTGCCGGATCGTCAGAGGGGAACGGTCGGATTTTAAATAATTTGAAGTGATCTCAAAAATGGGATTCGAGTTGGCGCGATTTGTTGTGGGTCAGAATGCATTCATTCTCACCCAAATAACAACCTCTCATCATCAGAAGTCATGGCCGGATCGTCAGAGGGGTGCGGTCGGATTTTAAATATTTTGAAGTGGTCTCAAAAATGGGATTCGAGTTGGCGCGATTTGTTGTGAGTCAGAATACATTCATTTTTATCCAAATAACAACCTCTCATCATCAGAAGTCATTGCCGGATCGTCATAGGGGTGCGGTAAGATTTTAAATATTTTGAAGTGATCTCAAAAATAGGATTCGAGTTGGCGCGATTTGTTGTGAGTCAGAATACATTCATTTTTGCCCAAATAACAACCTCTCATCATCAGAAGTCATTGCCGGATCGTCAGAGGGGTGCGGTCGGATTTTAAATATTTTGAAGTGATCTCAAAAATAGGATTCGAGTTGACGCGATTTGTTGTGAGTCAGAATACATTCATTTTTGACAAATAACAACCTCTCATCATCAGATGTCATTGCCGGATCGTCAGAGGGGTGCGGTCGGATTTTAAATATTTTGAAGTGATCTCAAAAATGGGATTCGAGTTGGCGCGATTTGTTGTGAGTCAAAATACATTCATTTTTGCCCAAATAACAACCTCTCATCATCAAAAGTCATGCCGGATCGTCAGAGGGGTGCGGTCGGATTTTAAATATTTAGAAGTGATCTCAAAAATGGGATTCGAGTTGGCGCGATTTGTTGTGAGTCAGAATACATTCATTTTTGTCCAAATAACAACCTCTCATCATCAGAAGTCATTGCCGGATCGTCAGAGGGGTGCGGTCGGATTTTAAATATTTTGAAGTGATCTCAAAAATAGGATTCGATTTGGCGCGATTTGTTGTGAGTCAGAATAAATTCATTTTTGCCCAAATAACAACCTCTCATCATCAGAAGTCATTGCCGGATCGTCAGAGGGGTGCGGTCGGATTTTAAATATTTTGAAGTGATCTCAAAAATAGGATTCGAGTTGGCGCGATTTGTTGTGAGTCAGAATACATTCATTTTTGCCCAAATAACAACCTCTCATCATCAGAAGTCATTGCCGGATCGTCAGAGGGGTGCGGTCGTATTTTAAATATTTTGAAGTGATCTCAAAAATGGGATTCGAGTTGGCGCGATTTGTTGTGGGTCAGAATACATTCATTCTCACCCAAATAACAACCTCTCATCATCAGAAGTCATGGCCGGATCGTCAGAGGGGTGCGGTCGGATTTTAAATATTTTGAAGTGGTCTCAAAAATGGGATTCGAGTTGGCACGATTTGTTGTGGGTCAGAATACATTCATTCTCACCCAAATAACAACCTCTCATCATCAGAAGTCATTGCCGGATCGTCAGAGGGGTGCGGTCGGATTTTAAATATTTTAAAGTGATCTCAAAAATGGGATTCGAGTTGGCGCGATTTGTTGTGAGTCAGAATACTTTAATTTTTGCCCAAATAACAACCTCTCATCATCAGAAGTCATTGCCGGATCGTCAGAGGGGAACGGTCGGATTTTAAATAATTTGAAGTTATCTCAAAAATGGGATTCGAGTTGGCGCGATTTGTTGTGGGTCAGAATACATTCATTATCACCCAAATAACAACCTCTCATCATCAGAAGTCATTGCCGGATCGTCAGAGGGGTGCGGTCGGATTTTAAATATTTTGAAGTGATCTCAAAAATAGGATTCGAGTTGGCGCGATTTGTTGTGAGTCAGAATACATTCATTTTTGCACAAATAACAACCTCTCATCATCAGAAGTCATTGCCGGATCGTCAGAGGGGTGCGGTCGGATTTTAAATATTTTGAAGTGATCTCAAAAATAGGATTCGAGTTGGCGCGATTTGTTGTGAGTCAGAATACATTAATTTTTGCCCAAATAACAACCTCTCATCATCAGAAGTCATTGCCGGATCGTCAGAGGGGTGCGGTCGGATTTTAAATATTTTGAAGTGATCTCAAAAATAGGATTCGAGTTGGCGCGATTTGTTTTGAGTCAGAATACATTCATTTTTGCCCAAATAACAACCTCTCATCATCAGAAGTCATTGCCGGATCGTCAGAGGGGTGCGGTCGGATTTTAAATATTTTGAAGTGATCTCAAAAATGGGATTCGAGTTGGCGCGATTTGTTGTGGGTCAGAATACATTCATTTTCACCCAAATAACAACCTCTCATCATCAGAAGTCATTGCCGGATCGTCAGAGGGGTGCGGTCGGATTTTAAATAATTTGAAGTGATCTCAAAAATGGGATTCGAGTTAGCGCGATTTGTTGTGAGTCAGAATACATTCATTTTTGCCCAAATAACAACCTCTCATCATCAGAAGTCATTGCCGGATCGTCAGAGGGGTGCGGTCGGACATTAAATATTTTGAAGTGATCTCAAAAATAGGATTCGAGTTGGCGCGATTTGTTGTGAGTCAGAATACATTCATTTTTGCCCAAATAACAACCTCTCATCATCAGAAGTCATTGCTGGATCGTCAGAGGGGTGCGGTCGGATTTTAAATATTTTGAAGTGATCTCAAAAATAGGATTCGAGTTGGCGCGATTTGTTGTGAGTCAGAATACATTCATTTTTGCCCAAATGACAACCTCTCATCATCAGAAGTCATTGCCGGATCGTCAGAGGGGTGCGGTCGGATTTTAAATATTTTGAAGTGATCTCAAAAATGGGATTCGAGTTGGCGCGATTTGTTGTGAGTCAGAATACATTCATTTTTGCCCAAATAACAACCTCTCATCATCAGAAGTCATTGCCGGATCGTCAGAGGGGAACGGTCGGATTTTAAATAATTTGAAGTGATCTCAAAAATGGGATTCGAGTTGGCGCGATTTTTTGTGGGTCAGAATACATTCATTCTCACCCAAATAACAACCTCTCATCATCAGAAGTCATGGCCGGATCGTCAGAGGGGTGCGGTCGGATTTTAAATATTTTGAAGTGGTCTCAAAAATGGGATTCGAGTTGGCGCGATTTGTTGTGAGTCAGAATACATTCATTTTTATCCAAATAACAACCTCTCATCATCAGAAGTCATTGCCGGATCGTCATAGGGGTGCGGTCGGATTTTAAATATTTTGAAGTGATCTCAAAAATAGGATTCGAGTTGGCGCGATTTGTTGTGAGTCAGAATACATTCATTTTTGCCCAAATAACAACCTCTCATCATCAGAAGTCATTGCCGGATCGTCAGAGGGGTGCGGTCGGATTTTAAATATTTTGAAGTGATCTCAAAAATAGGATTCGAGTTGACGCGATTTGTTGTGAGTCAGAATACATTCATTTTTCCCTAGATAACAACCTCTCATCATCAGAAGTCATTGCCGGATCGTCAGAGGGGTGCGGTCGGATTTTAAATATTTTGAAGTGATCTCAAAAATGGGATTCGAGTTGGCGCGATTTGTTGTGAGTCAGAATACATTCATTTTTGCCCAAATAACAACCTCTCATCATCAAAAGTCATGCCGGATCGTCAGAGGGGTGCGGTCGGATTTTAAATATTTAGAAGTGATCTCAAAAATGGGATTCGAGTTGGCGCGATTTGTTGTGAGTCAGAATACATTCATTTTTGTCCAAATAACAACCTCTCATCATCAGAAGTCATTGCCGGATCGTCAGAGGGGTGCGGTCGGATTTTAAATAATTTGAAGTGATCTCAAAAATAGGATTCGAGTTGGCGCGATTTGTTGTGAGTCAGAATACATTAATTTTTGCCAAAATAAAAACCTCTCATCATCAGAAGTCATTGCCGGATCGTCAGAGGGGTGCGGTCGGATTTTAAATATTTTGAAGTGATCTCAAAAATAGGATTCGAGTTGGCGCGATTTGTTGTGAGTCAGAATACATTAATTTTTGCCCAAATAAAAACCTCTCATCATCAGAAGTCATTGCCGGATCGTCAGAGGGGTGCGGTCGGATTTTAAATATTTTGAAGTGATCTCAAAAATAGGATTCGAGTTGGCGCGATTTGTTGTGAGTCAGAATACATTCATTTTTGCCCAAATAACAACCTCTCATCATCAGAAGTCATTGCCGGATCGTCAGAGGGGTGCGGTCGGATTTTAAATATTTTGAAGTGATCTCAAAAATAGGATTCGAGTTGGCGCGATTTGTTGTGAGTTAGAATACATTCATTTTTGCTCAAATAACAACCTCTCATCATCAGAAGTCATTGCCGGATCGTCAGAGGGGTGCGGTCGGATTTTAAATAATTTGAAGTGATCTCAAAAATGGGATTCGAGTTAGCGCGATTTGTTGTGAGTCAGAATACATTCATTTTTGCCCAAATAACAACCTCTCATCATCAGAAGTCATTGCCGGATCGTCAGAGGGGTGCGGTCGGACTTTAAATATTTTGAAGTGATCTCAAAAATAGGATTCGAGTTGGCGCGATTTGTTGTGAGTCAGAATACATTCATTTTTGCCCAAATAACAACCTCTCATTATCAGAAGTCATTGCCGGATCGTCAGAGGGGTGCGGTCGGATTTTAAATATTTTGAAGTGATCTCAAAAATAGGATTCGAGTTGGCGCGATTTGTTGTGAGTCAGAATACATTCATTTTTGCCCAAATGACAACCTCTCATCATCAGAAGTCATTGCCGGATCGTCAGAGGGGTGCGGTCGGATTTTAAATATTTTGAAGTGATCTCAAAAATGGGATTCGAGTTGGCGCGATTTGTTGTGAGTCAGAATACATTCATTTTTGCCCAAATAACAACCTCTCATCATCAGAAGTCATTGCCGGATCGTCAGAGGGGAACGGTCGGATTTTAAATAATTTGAAGTGATCTCAAAAATGGGATTCGAGTTGGCGCGATTTGTTGTGGGTCAGAATGCATTCATTCTCACCCAAATAACAACTTCTCATCATCAGAAGTCATGGCCGGATCGTCAGAGGGGTGCGGTCGGATTTTAAATATTTTGAAGTGGTCTCAAAAATGGGATTCGAGTTGGCGCGATTTGTTGTGAGTCAGAATACATTCATTTTTATCCAAATAACAACCTCTCATCATCAGAAGTCATTGCCGGATCGTCATAGGGGTGCGGTAAGATTTTAAATATTTTGAAGTGATCTCAAAAATAGGATTCGAGTTGGCGCGATTTGTTGTGAGTCAGAATACATTCATTTTTGCCCAAATAATAACCTCTCATCATCAGAAGTCATTGCCGGATCGTCAGAGGGGTGCGGTCGGATTTTAAATATTTTGAAGTGATCTCAAAAATAGGATTCGAGTTGACGCGATTTGTTGTGAGTCAGAATACATTCATTTTTGCCCAAATAACAACCTCTCATCATCAGAAGTCATTGCCGGATCGTCAGAGGGGTGCGGTCGGATTTTAAATATTTTGAAGTGATCTCAAAAATGGGATTCGAGTTGGCGCGATTTGTTGTGAGTCAAAATACATTCATTTTTGCCCAAATAACAACCTCTCATCATCAAAAGTCATGCCGGATCGTCAGAGGGGTGCGGTCGGATTTTAAATATTTAGAAGTGATCTCAAAAATGGGATTCGAGTTGGCGCGATTTGTTGTGAGTCAGAATACATTCATTTTTGTCCAAATAACAACCTCTCATCATCAGAAGTCATTGCCGGATCGTCAGAGGGGTGCGGTCGGATTTTAAATATTTTGAAGTGATCTCAAAAATAGGATTCGAGTTGGCGCGATTTGTTGTGAGTTAGAATACATTCATTTTTGCTCAAATAACAACCTCTCATCATCAGAAGTCATTGCCGGATCGTCAGAGGGGTGCGGTCGGATTTTAAATAATTTGAAGTGATCTCAAAAATGGGATTCGAGTTAGCGCGATTTGTTGTGAGTCAGAATACATTCATTTTTGCCCAAATAACAACCTCTCATCATCAGAAGTCATTGCCGGATCGTCAGAGGGGTGCGGTCGGACTTTAAATATTTTGAAGTGATCTCAAAAATAGGATTCGAGTTGGCGCGATTTGTTGTGAGTCAGAATACATTCATTTTTGCCCAAATAACAACCTCTCATTATCAGAAGTCATTGCCGGATCGTCAGAGGGGTGCGGTCGGATTTTAAATATTTTGAAGTGATCTCAAAAATAGGATTCGAGTTGGCGCGATTTGTTGTGAGTCAGAATACATTCATTTTTGCCCAAATGACAACCTCTCATCATCAGAAGTCATTGCCGGATCGTCAGAGGGGTGCGGTCGGATTTTAAATATTTTGAAGTGATCTCAAAAATGGGATTCGAGTTGGCGCGATTTGTTGTGAGTCAGAATACATTCATTTTTGCCCAAATAACAACCTCTCATCATCAGAAGTCATTGCCGGATCGTCAGAGGGGAACGGTCGGATTTTAAATAATTTGAAGTGATCTCAAAAATGGGATTCGAGTTGGCGCGATTTGTTGTGGGTCAGAATGCATTCATTCTCACCCAAATAACAACCTCTCATCATCAGAAGTCATGGCCGGATCGTCAGAGGGGTGGGGTCGGATTTTAAATATTTTGAAGTGGTCTCAAAAATGGGATTCGAGTTGGCGCGATTTGTTGTGAGTCAGAATACATTCATTTTTATCCAAATAACAACCTCTCATCATCAGAAGTCATTGCCGGATCGTCAGAGGGGTGCGGTCGGATTTTAAATATTTTGAAGTGATCTCAAAAATAGGATTCGAGTTGACGCGATTTGTTGTGAGTCAGAATACATTCATTTTTGCCCAAATAACAACCTCTCATCATCAGAAGTCATTGCCGGATCGTCAGAGGGGTGCGGTCGGATTTTAAATATTTTGAAGTGATCTCAAAAATGGGATTCGAGTTGGCGCGATTTGTTGTGAGTCAAAATACATTCATTTTTGCCCAAATAACAACCTCTCATCATCAAAAGTCATGCCGGATCGTCAGAGGGGTGCGGTCGGATTTTAAATATTTAGAAGTGATCTCAAAAATGGGATTCGAGTTGGCGCGATTTGTTGTGAGTCAGAATACATTCATTTTTGTCCAAATAACAACCTCTCATCATCAGAAGTCATTGCCGGATCGTCAGAGGGGTGCGGTCGGATTTTAAATATTTTGAAGTGATCTCAAAAATAGGATTCGAGTTGGCGCGATTTGTTGTGAGTCAGAATAAATTCATTTTTGCCCAAATAACAACCTCTCATCATCAGAAGTCATTGCCGGATCGTCAGAGGGGTGCGGTCGGATTTTAAATATTTTGAAGTGATCTCAAAAATAGGATTCGAGTTGGCGCGATTTGTTGTGAGTCAGAATACATTCATTTTTGCCCAAATAACAACCTCTCATCATCAGAAGTCATTGCCGGATCGTCAGAGGGGTGCGGTCGGATTTTAAATATTTTGAAGTGATCTCAAAAATGGGATTCGAGTTGGCGCGATTTGTTGTGGGTCAGAATACATTCATTCTCACCCAAATAACAACCTCTCATCATCAGAAGTCATGGCCGGATCGTCAGAGGGGTGCGGTCGGATTTTAAATATTTTGAAGTGGTCTCAAAAATGGGATTCGAGTTGGCACGATTTGTTGTGGGTCAGAATACATTCATTCTCACCCAAATAACAACCTCTCATCATCAGAAGTCATTGCCGGATCGTCAGAGGGGTGCGGTCGGATTTTAAATATTTTAAAGTGATCTCAAAAATGGGATTCGAGTTGGCGCGATTTGTTGTGAGTCAGAATACTTTAATTTTTGCCCAAATAACAACCTCTCATCATCAGAAGTCATTGCCGGATCGTCATAGGGGAACGGTCGGATTTTAAATAATTTGAAGTGATCTCAAAAATGGGATTCGAGTTGGCGCGATTTGTTGTGGGTCAGAATACATTCATTATCACCCAAATAACAACCTCTCATCATCAGAAGTCATTGCCGGATCGTCAGAGGGGTGCGGTCGGATTTTAAATATTTTGAAGTGATCTCAAAAATAGGATTCGAGTTGGCGCGATTTGTTGTGAGTCAGAATACATTCATTTTTGCACAAATAACAACCTCTCATCATCAGAAGTCATTGCCGGATCGTCAGAGGGGTGCGGTCGGATTTTAAATATTTTGAAGTGATCTCAAAAATAGGATTCGTGTTGGCGCGATTTGTTGTGAGTCAGAATACATTAATTTTTGCCCAAATAACAACCTCTCATCATCAGAAGTCATTGCCGGATCGTCAGAGGGGTGCGGTCGGATTTTAAATATTTTGAAGTGATCTCAAAAATAGGATTCGAGTTGGCGCGATTTGTTTTGAGTCAGAATACATTCATTTTTGCCCAAATAACAACCTCTCATCATCAGAAGTCATTGCCGGATCGTCAGAGGGGTGCGGTCGGATTTTAAATATTTTGAAGTGATCTCAAAAATGGGATTCGAGTTGGCGCGATTTGTTGTGGGTCAGAATACATTCATTTTCACCCAAATAACAACCTCTCATCATCAGAAGTCATTGCCGGATCGTCAGAGGGGTGCGGTCGGATTTTAAATAATTTGAAGTGATCTCAAAAATGGGATTCGAGTTAGCGCGATTTGTTGTGAGTCAGAATACATTCATTTTTGCCCAAATAACAACCTCTCATCATCAGAAGTCATTGCCGGATCGTCAGAGGGGTGCGGTCGGACATTAAATATTTTGAAGTGATCTCAAAAATAGGATTCGAGTTGGCGCGATTTGTTGTGAGTCAGAATACATTCATTTTTGCCCAAATAACAACCTCTCATCATCAGAAGTCATTGCTGGATCGTCAGAGGGGTGCGGTCGGATTTTAAATATTTTGAAGTGATCTCAAAAATAGGATTCGAGTTGGCGCGATTTGTTGTGAGTCAGAATACATTCATTTTTGCCCAAATGACAACCTCTCATCATCAGAAGTCATTGCCGGATCGTCAGAGGGGTGCGGTCGGATTTTAAATATTTTGAAGTGATCTCAAAAATGGGATTTGAGTTGGCGCGATTTGTTGTGAGTCAGAATACATTCATTTTTGCCCAAATAACAACCTCTCATCATCAGAAGTCATTGCCGGATCGTCAGAGGGGAACGGTCGGATTTTAAATAATTTGAAGTGATCTCAAAAATGGGATTCGAGTTGGCGCGATTTGTTGTGGGTCAGAATACATTCATTCTCACCCAAATAACAACCTCTCATCATCAGAAGTCATGGCCGGATCGTCAGAGGGGTGCGGTCGGATTTTAAATATTTTGAAGTGGTCTCAAAAATGGGATTCGAGTTGGCGCGATTTGTTGTGAGTCAGAATACATTCATTTTTGCCCTAATAACAACCTCTCATCATCAGAAGTCATTGCCGGATCGTCAGAGGGGTGCGGTCGGATTTTAAATATTTTGAAGTGATCTCAAAAATAGGATTCGAGTTGGCGCGATTTGTTGTGAGTCAGAATACATTCATTTTCGCCCAAATAACAACCTCTCATCATCAGAAGTCATTGCTGGATCGTCAGAGGGGTGCGGTCGGATTTTAAATATTTTGAAGTGATCTCAAAAATAGGATTCGAGTTGGCGCGATTTGATGTGAGTCAGAATACATTCATTTTTGCCCAAATAACAACCTCTCATCATCAGAAGTCATTGCCGGATCGTCAGAGGAGTGCGGTCGGATTTTAAATATTTTGAAGTGATCTCAAAAATGGGATTCGAGTTGGCGCGATTTGTTGTGAGTCAGAATACATTCATTTTTGCCCAAATAACAACCTCTCATCATCAAAAGTCATGCCGGATCGTCAGAGGGGTGCGGTCGGATTTTAAATATTTAGAAGTGATCTCAAAAATGGGATTCGAGTTGGCGCGATTTGTTGTGAGTCAGAATACATTCATTTTTGTCCAAATAACAACCTCTCATCATCAGAAGTCATTGCCGGATCGTCAGAGGGGTGCGGTCGGATTTTAAATAATTTGAAGTGATCTCAAAAATAGGATTCGAGTTGGCGCGATTTGTTGTGAGTCAGAATACATTAATTTTTGCCCAAATAAAAACCTCTCATCATCAGAAGTCATTGCCGGATCGTCAGAGGGGTGCGGTCGGATTTTAAATATTTTGAAGTGATCTCAAAAATAGGATTCGAGTTGGCGCGATTTGTTGTGAGTCAGAATACATTAATTTTTGCCCAAATAAAAACCTCTCATCATCAGAAGTCATTGCCGGATCGTCAGAGGGGTGCGGTCGGATTTTAAATATTTTGAAGTGATCTCAAAAATAGGATTCGAGTTGGCGCGATTTGTTGTGAGTCAGAATACATTCATTTTTGCCCAAATAACAACCTCTCATCATCAGAAGTCATTGCCGGATCGTCAGAGGGGTGCGGTCGGATTTTAAATATTTTGAAGTGATCTCAAAAATAGGATTCGAGTTGGCGCGATTTGTTGTGAGTTAGAATACATTCATTTTTGCTCAAATAACAACCTCTCATCATCAGAAGTCATTGCCGGATCGTCAGAGGGGTGCGGTCGGATTTTAAATATTTTGAAGTGATCTCAAAAATGGGATTCGAGTTGGCGCGATTTGTTGTGGGTCAGAATACATTCATTTTCACCCAAATAACAACCTCTCATCATCAGAAGTCATTGCTGGATCGTCAGAGGGGTGCGGTCGGATTTTAAATATTTTGAAGTGATCTCAAAAATGGGATTCGAGTTGGCGCGATTTGTTGTGGGTCAGAATACATTCATTCTCACCCAAATAACAACCTCTCATCATCAGAAGTCATGGCCGGATCGTCAGAGGGGTGCGGTCGGATTTTAAATATTTTGAAGTGTTCTCAAAAATAGGATTCGAGTTGGCGCGATTTGTTGTGAGTCAGAATACATTCATTTTTGCCCAAATAACAACCTCTCATCATCATAAGTCATTGCCGGATCGTCAGAGGGGTGCGGTCGGATTTTAAATAATTTGAAGTGATCTCAAAAATAGGATTCGAGTTGGCGCGATTTGTTGTGAGTCAGAATACATTAATTTTTGCCCAAATAAAAACCTCTCATCATCAGAAGTCATTGCCGGATCGTCAGAGGGGTGCGGTCGGATTTTAAATATTTTGAAGTGATCTCAAAAATAGGATTCGAGTTGGCGCGATTTGTTGTGAGTCAGAATACATTCATTTTTGCCCAAATAACAACCTCTCATCATCAGAAGTCATTGCCGGATCGTCAGAGGGGTGCGGTCGGATTTTAAATATTTTGAAGTGATCTCAAAAATAGGATTCGAGTTGGCGCGATTTGTTGTGAGTTAGAATACATTCATTTTTGCTCAAATAACAACCTCTCATCATCAGAAGTCATTGCCGGATCGTCAGAGGGGTGCGGTCGGATTTTAAATATTTTGAAGTGATCTCAAAAATGGGATTCGAGTTGGCGCGATTTGTTGTGGGTCAGAATACATTCATTTTCACCCAAATAACAACCTCTCATCATCAGAAGTCATTGCTGGATCGTCAGAGGGGTGCGGTCGGATTTTAAATATTTTGAAGTGATCTCAAAAATGGGATTCGAGTTGGCGCGATTTGTTGTGGGTCAGAATACATTCATTCTCACCCAAATAACAACCTCTCATCATCAGAAGTCATGGCCGGATCGTCAGAGGGGTGCGGTCGGATTTTAAATATTTTGAAGTGTTCTCAAAAATAGGATTCGAGTTGGCGCGATTTGTTGTGAGTCAGAATACATTCATTTTTGCCCAAATAACAACCTCTCATCATCATAAGTCATTGCCGGATCGTCAGAGGGGTGCGGTCGGATTTTAAATATTTTGAAGTGATCTCAAAAATAGGATTCGAGTTGGCGCGATTTGTTGTGAGTCAGAATACATTCATTTTTGCCCAAATAACAACCTCTCATCATCAGAAGTCATTGCCGGATCGTCAGAGGGGTGCGGTCGGATTTTAAATATTTTGAAGTGATCTCAAAAATGGGTTCGAGTTGGCGCGATTTGTTGTGGGTCAGAATACATTCATTTTCACCCAAATAACAACCTCTCATCATCAGAAGTCATTGCCGGATCGTCAGAGGGGTGCGGTCGGATTTTAAATATTTTGAAGTGATCCCAAAAATGGGATTCGAGTTGGCGCGATTTGTTGTGAGTCAGAATACATTCATTTTTGCCCAAATAACAACCTCTCATCATCAGAAGTCATTGCCGGATCGTCAGAGGGGTGCGGTCGGACTTTAAATATTTTGAAGTGATCTCAAAAATAGGATTCGAGTTGGCGCGATTTGTTGTGAGTCAGAATACATTCATTTTTGCCCAAATAACAACCTCTCATCATCAGAAGTCATTGCCGGATCGTCAGAGGGGTGCGGTCGGATTTTAAATATTTTGAAGTGATCTCAAAAATAGGATTCGAGTTGGCGCGATTTGTTGTGAGTCAGAATACATTCATTTTTGCCCAAATGACAACCTCTCATCATCAGAAGTCATTGCCGGATCGTCAGAGGGGAACGGTCAGATTTTAAATAATTTGAAGTGATCTCTAAAATGGGATTCGAGTTGGCGCGATTTGTTGTGGGTCAGAATACATTCATTCTCACCCAAATAACAACCTCTCATCATCATAAGTCATTGCCGGATCGTCAGAGGGGTGCGGTCGGATTTTAAATATTTTGAAGTGGTCTCAAAACTGGGATTCGAGTTGGCGCGATTTGTTGTGAGTCAGAATACATTCAGTTTTGCCCAAATAACAACCTCTCATCATCAGAAGTCATTGCCGGATCGTCAGAGGGGAACGGTCGGATTTTAAATAATTTGAAGTGATCTCTAAAATGGGATTCGAGTTGGCGCGATTTGTTGTGGGTCAGAATACATTCATTCTCACCCAAATAACAACCTCTCATCATCATAAGTCATTGCCGGATCGTCAGAGGGGTGCGGTCGGATTTTAAATATTTTGAAGTGGTCTCAAAACTGGGATTCGAGTTGGCGCGATTTGTTGTGAGTCAGAATACATTCATTTTTGCCCAAATAACAACCTCTCATCATCAGAAGTCATTGCCGGATCGTCAGAGGGGTGCGGTCGGATTTTAAATATTTTGAAGTGATCTCAAAAATAGGATTCGAGTTGACGCGATTTGTTGTGAGTCAGAATACATTCATTTTTGCCCAAATAACAACCTCTCATCATCAGAAGTCATTGCCGGATCGTCAGAGGGGTGCGGTCGGATTTTAAATATTTTGAAGTGATCTCAAAAATGGGATTCGAGTTGGCGCGATTTGTTGTGAAACAGAATACATTCATTTTTGCCCAAATAACAACCTCTCATCATCAAAAGTCATTGCCGGATCGTCAGAGGGGTGCGGTCGGATTTTAAATATTTTGAAGTGATCTCAAAAATGGGATTCGAGTTGGCGCGATTTGTTGTGAGTCAGAATACATTCATTTTTGTCCAAATAACAACCTCTCATCATCAGAAGTCATTGCCGGATCGTCAGAGGGGTGCGGTCTGATTTTAAATATTTTGAAGTGATCTCAAAAATAGGATTCGAGTTGGCGCGATTTGTTGTGAGTCAAAATACATTCATTTTTGCCCAAATAACAACCTCTCATCATCAGAAGTCATTGCCGGATCGTCAGAGGGGTGCGGTCGGATTTTAAATAATTTGAAGTGATCTCAAAAATGGGATTCGAGTTGGCGCGATTTGTTGTGGGTCAGAATACATTCATTCTCACCCAAATAACAACCTCTCATCATCAGAAGTCATTGCCGGATCGTCAGAGGGGTGCGGTCGGATTTTAAATATTTTGAAGTGATCTCAAAAATGGGATTCGAGTTGGCGCGATTTGTTGTGAGTCAGAATACATTCATTTCTGCCCAAATAACAACCTCTCATCATCAGAAGTCATTGCCGGATCGTCAGAGGGGTGCGGTCGGATTTTAAATATTTTGAAGTGATCTCAAAAATGGGATTCGAGTTGGCGCGATTTGTTGTGAAACAGAATACATTCATTTTTGCCCAAATAACAACCTCTCATCATCAAAAGTCATTGCCGGATCGTCAGAGGGGTGCGGTCGGATTTTAAATATTTTGAAGTGATCTCAAAAATGGGATTCGAGTTGGCGCGATTTGTTGTGAGTCAGAATACATTCATTTTTGTCCAAATAACAACCTCTCATCATCAGAAGTCATTGCCGGATCGTCAGAGGGGTGCGGTCTGATTTTAAATATTTTGAAGTGATCTCAAAAATAGGATTCGAGTTGGCGCGATTTGTTGTGAGTCAAAATACATTCATTTTTGCCCAAATAACAACCTCTCATCATCAGAAGTCATTGCCGGATCGTCAGAGGGGTGCGGTCGGATTTTAAATAATTTGAAGTGATCTCAAAAATGGGATTCGAGTTGGCGCGATTTGTTGTGGGTCAGAATACATTCATTCTCACCCAAATAACAACCTCTCATCATCAGAAGTCATTGCCGGATCGTCAGAGGGGTGCGGTCGGATTTTAAATATTTTGAAGTGATCTCAAAAATGGGATTCGAGTTGGCGCGATTTGTTGTGAGTCAGAATACATTCATTTCTGCCCAAATAACAACCTCTCATCATCAGAAGTCATTGCCGGATCGTCAGAGGGGTGCGGTCGGATTTTAAATATTTTGAAGTGATCTCAAAAATAGGATTCGTGTTGGCGCGATTTGTTGTGAGTCAGAATACATTAATTTTTGCCCAAATAACAACCTCTCATCATCAGAAGTCATTGCCGGATCGTCATAGGGGTGCGGTCGGATTTTAAATATTTTGAAGTGATGTCAAAAATGGGATTCGAGTTGGCGCGATTTGTTGTGAGTCAGAATACATTCATTTTTGCCCAAATAACAACCTCTCATCATCAAAAGTCATTGCCGGATCGTCAGAGGGGTGCGGTCAGATTTTAAATATTTTGAAGTGATCTCAAAAATGGGATTCGAGTTGGCGCGATTTGTTGTGAGTCAGAATACATTCATTCTTGCCCAAATAACAACCTCTCATCATCAGAAGTCTTTGCCGGATCGTCAGAGGGGTGCGGTCGGATTTTAAATATTTTGAAGTGATCTCAAAAATGGGATTCGAGTTGGCGCGATTTGTTGTGGTTCAGAATACATTCATTTTCACCCAAATAACAACCTCTCATCATCAGAAGTCATTGCCGGATCGTCAGAGGGGTGCGGTCGGATTTTAAATATTTTGAAGTGATCTCAAAAATGGGATTCGAGTTGGCGCGATTTGTTGTGAGTCAGAATACATTCATTTCTGCCCAAATAACAACCTCTCATCATCAGAAGTCATTGCCGGATCGTCAGAGGGGTGCGGTCGGATTTTAAATAATTTGAAGTGATCTCAAAAATAGGATTCGAGTTGGCGCGATTTGTTGTGAGTCAGAATACATTTATTTTTGCCCAAATAACAACCTCTCATCATCAGAAGTCATTGCCGGATCGTCAGAGGGGTGCGGTCGGATTTTAAATATTTTGAAGTGATCTCAAAAATGGGATTCGAGTTGGCGCGATTTGTTGTGAGTCAGAATACATTCATTTTTGCCCAAATAACAACCTCTCATCATCAGAAGTCATTGCAGGATCGTCAGAGGGGTGCGGTCGGATTTTAAATATTTTGAAGTGATCTCAAAAATAGGATTCGAGTTGGCGCGATTTGTTGTGAGTCAGAATACATTCATTTTTGCCCAAATAACAACCTCTCATCATCAGAAGTCATTGCCGGATCGTCAGAGGGGTGCGGTCGGATTTTTAATATTTTGAAGTGATCTCAAAAATAGGATTCGAGTTGGCGCGATTTGTTGTGAGTCAGAATACATTCATTTTTGCCCAAATAACAACCTCTCATCAGCAGAAGTCATTGCCGGATCGTCTGAGAAGTGCGGTCGGATTTTAAATATTTTGAAGTGGTCTCAAAAATGGGATTCGAGTTGGCGCGATTTGTTGTGGGTCAGAATACATTCATTCTCACCCAAATAACAACCTCTCATCATCAGAAGTCATTGCCGGATCGTCAGAGGGGTGCGGTCGGATTTTAAATATTTTAAAGTGATCTCAAAAATGGGATTCGAGTTGGCGCGATTTGTTGTGAGTCAGAATACATTCATTTCTGCCCAAATAACAACCTCTCATCATCAGAAGATATTGCCGGATCGTCAGAGGGGAACGGTCGGATTTTAAATAATTTGAAGTGATCTCAAAAATGGGATTCGAGTTGGCGCGATTTGTTGTGGGTCAGAATACATTCATTCTCACCCAAATAACAACCTCTCATCATCAGAAGTCATTGCCGGATCGTCAGAGGGGTGCGGTCGGATTTTAAATATTTTGAAGTGATCTCAAAAATAGGATTCGAGTTGGCGCGATTTGTTGTGAGTCAGAATACATTCATTTTTGCCCAAATAACAACCTCTCATCATCAGAAGTCATTGCCGGATCGTCAGAGGGGTGCGGTCGGATTTTAAATATTTTGAAGTGATCTCAAAAATAGGATTCGAGTTGGCGCGATTTGTTGTGAGTCAGAATACATTAATTTTTGCCCAAATAACAACGTCTCATCATCAGAAGTCATTGCCGGATCGTCAGAGGGGTGCGGTCGGATTTTAAATATTTTGAAGTGATCTCAAAAATGGGATTCGAGTTGGCGCGATTTGTTGTGAGTCAGAATACATTCATTTCTGCCCAAATAACAACCTCTCATCATCAGAAGTCATTGCCGGATCGTCAGAGGGGTGCGGTCGGATTTTAAATATTTTGAAGTGATCTCAAAAATAGGATTCGAGTTGGCGCGATTTGTTGTGAGTCAGAATACATTCATTTTTGCCCAAATAACAACCTCTCATCATCAGAAGTCATTGCCGGATCGTCAGAGGGGTGCGGTCGGATTTTAAATATTTTGAAGTGATCTCAAAAATGGGATTCGCGTTGGCGCGATTTGTTGTGAGTCAGAATACATTCATTTTTGCCCAAATAACAACCTCTCATCATCAGAAGTCATTGCAGGATCGTCAGAGGGGTGCGGTCGGATTTTAAATATTTTGAAGTGATCTCAAAAATAGGATTCGAGTTGGCGCGATTTGTTGTGAGTCAGAATACATTCATTTTTGCCCAAATAACAACCTCTCATCATCAGAAGTCATTGCCGGATCGTCAGAGGGGTGCGGTCGGATTTTTAATATTTTGAAGTGATCTCAAAAATAGGATTCGAGTTGGCGCGATTTGTTGTGAGTCAGAATACATTCATTTTTGCCCAAATAACAACCTCTCATCAGCAGAAGTCATTGCCGGATCGTCTGAGAAGTGCGGTCGGATTTTAAATATTTTGAAGTGGTCTCAAAAATGGGATTCGAGTTGGCGCGATTTGTTGTGGGTTAGAATACATTCATTCTCACCCAAATAACAACCTCTCATCATCAGAAGTCATTGCCGGATCGTCAGAGGGGTGCGGTCGGATTTTAAATATTTTAAAGTGATCTCAAAAATGGGATTCGAGTTGGCGCGATTTGTTGTGAGTCAGAATACATTCATTTCTGCCCAAATAACAACCTCTCATCATCAGAAGTCATTGCCGGATCGTCAGAGGGGAACGGTCGGATTTTAAATAATTTGAAGTGATCTCAAAAATGGGATTCGAGTTGGCGCGATTTGTTGTGGGTCAGAATACATTCATTCTCACCCAAATAACAACCTCTCATCATCAGAAGTCATTGCCGGATCGTCAGAGGGGTGCGGTCGGATTTTAAATATTTTGAAGTGATCTCAAAAATAGGATTCGAGTTGGCGCGATTTGTTGTGAGTCAGAATACATTCATTTTTGCCCAAATAACAACCTCTCATCATCAGAAGTCATTGCCGGATCGTCAGAGGGGTGCGGTCGGATTTTAAATATTTTGAAGTGATCTCAAAAATAGGATTCGAGTTGGCGCGATTTGTTGTGAGTCAGAATACATTAATTTTTGCCCAAATAACAACGTCTCATCATCAGAAGTCATTGCCGGATCGTCAGAGGGGTGCGGTCGGATTTTAAATATTTTGAAGTGATCTCAAAAATAGGATTCGAGTTGGCGCGATTTGTTGTGAGTCAGAATACATTCATTATTGCCCAAATAACAACCTCTCATCATCAGAAGTCATTGCCGGATCGTCAGAGGGGTGCGGTCGGATTTTAAATATTTTGAAGTGATCTCAAAAATAGGATTCGAGTTGGCGCGATTTGTTGTGAGTCAGAATACATTCATTTTTGCCCAAATAACAACCTCTCATCATCAGAAGTCATTGCCGGATCGTCAGAGGGGTGCGGTCGGATTTTAAATATTTTGAAGTGATCTCAAAAATGGGATTCGAGTTGGCGCGATTTGTTGTGGGTCAGAATACATTCATGCTCACCCAAATAACAACCTCTCATCATCAGAAGTCATTGCCGGATCGTCAGAGGGGTGCGGTCGGATTTTAAATAATTTGAAGTGATCTCAAAAATGGGATTCGAGTTAGCGCGATTTGTTGTGAGTCAGAATACATTCATTTTTGCCCAAATAACAACCTCTCATCATCAGAAGTCATTGCCGGATCGTCAGAGGGGTGCGGTCGGACTTTAAATATTTTGAAGTGATCTCAAAAATAGGATTCGAGTTGGCGCGATTTGTTGTGAGTCAGAATACATTCATTTTTGCCCAAATAACAACCTCTCATCATCAGAAGTCATTGCCGGATCGTCAGAGGGGTACGGTCGGATTTTAAATATTTTGAAGTGATCTCAAAAATAGGATTCGAGTTGGCTCGATTTGTTGTGAGTCAGAATACATTCATTTTTGCCCAAATGACAACCTCTCATCATCAGAAGTCATTGCAGGATCGTCAGAGGTGTGCGGTCGGATTTTAAATATTTTGAAGTGATCTCAAAAATGGGATTCGAGTTGGCGCGATTTGTTGTGAGTCAGAATACATTAGTTTTTGCCCAAATAACAACCTGTCATCATCAGAAGTCATTGCCGGATCGTCAGAGGGGAACGGTCGGATTTTAAATAATTTGAAGTGATCTCAAAAATGGGATTCGAGTTGGCGCGATTTGTTGTGGGTCAGAATACATTCATTCTCACCCAAATAACAACCTCTCATCATCAGAAGTCATTGCCGGATCGTCAGAGGGGTGCGGTCGGATTTTAAATATTTTGAAGTGATCTCAAAAATGGGATTCGAGTTGGCGCGATTTGTTGTGAGTCAGAATACATTCATTTCTGCCCAAATAACAACCTCTCATCATCAGAAGTCATTGCCGGATCGTCAGAGGGGTGCGGTCGGATTTTAAATATTTTGAAGTGATCTCAAAAATGGGATTCGAGTTGGCGCGATTTGTTGTGAAACAGAATACATTCATTTTTGCCCAAATAACAACCTCTCATCATCAAAAGTCATTGCCGGATCGTCAGAGGGGTGCGGTCGGATTTTAAATATTTTGAAGTGATCTCAAAAATGGGATTCGAGTTGGCGCGATTTGTTGTGAGTCAGAATACATTCATTTTTGTCCAAATAACAACCTCTCATCATCAGAAGTCATTGCCGGATCGTCAGAGGGGTGCGGTCTGATTTTAAATATTTTGAAGTGATCTCAAAAATAGGATTCGAGTTGGCGCGATTTGTTGTGAGTCAAAATACATTCATTTTTGCCCAAATAACAACCTCTCATCATCAGAAGTCATTGCCGGATCGTCAGAGGGGTGCGGTCGGATTTTAAATAATTTGAAGTGATCTCAAAAATGGGATTCGAGTTGGCGCGATTTGTTGTGGGTCAGAATACATTCATTCTCACCCAAATAACAACCTCTCATCATCAGAAGTCATTGCCGGATCGTCAGAGGGGTGCGGTCGGATTTTAAATATTTTGAAGTGATCTCAAAAATGGGATTCGAGTTGGCGCGATTTGTTGTGAGTCAGAATACATTCATTTCTGCCCAAATAACAACCTCTCATCATCAGAAGTCATTGCCGGATCGTCAGAGGGGTGCGGTCGGATTTTAAATATTTTGAAGTGATCTCAAAAATAGGATTCGAGTTGGCGCGATTTGTTGTGAGTCAGAATACATTAATTTTTGCCCAAATAACAACCTCTCATCATCAGAAGTCATTGCCGGATCGTCATAGGGGTGCGGTCGGATTTTAAATATTTTGAAGTGATCTCAAAAATGGGATTCGAGTTGGCGCGATTTGTTGTGAGTCAGAATACATTCATTTTTGCCCAAATAACAACCTCTCATCATCAAAAGTCATTGCCGGATCGTCAGAGGGGTGCGGTCAGATTTTAAATATTTTGAAGTGATCTCAAAAATGGGATTCGAGTTGGCGCGATTTGTTGTGAGTCAGAATACATTCATTCTTGCCCAAATAACAACCTCTCATCATCAGAAGTCTTTGCCGGATCGTCAGAGGGGTGCGGTCGGATTTTAAATATTTTGAAGTGATCTCAAAAATGGGATTCGAGTTGGCGCGATTTGTTGTGGTTCAGAATACATTCATTTTCACCCAAATAACAACCTCTCATCATCAGAAGTCATTGCCGGATCGTCAGAGGGGTGCGGTCGGATTTTAAATATTTTGAAGTGATCTCAAAAATGGGATTCGAGTTGGCGCGATTTGTTGTGAGTCAGAATACATTCATTTCTGCCCAAATAACAACCTCTCATCATCAGAAGTCATTGCCGGATCGTCAGAGGGGTGCGGTCGGATTTTAAATAATTTGAAGTGATCTCAAAAATAGGATTCGAGTTGGCGCGATTTGTTGTGAGTCAGAATACATTTATTTTTGCCCAAATAACAACCTCTCATCATCAGAAGTCATTGCCGGATCGTCAGAGGGGTGCGGTCGGATTTTAAATATTTTGAAGTGATCTCAAAAATGGGATTCGAGTTGGCGCGATTTGTTGTGAGTCAGAATACATTCATTTTTGCCCAAATAACAACCTCTCATCATCAGAAGTCATTGCAGGATCGTCAGAGGGGTGCGGTCGGATTTTAAATATTTTGAAGTGATCTCAAAAATAGGATTCGAGTTGGCGCGATTTGTTGTGAGTCAGAATACATTCATTTTTGCCCAAATAACAACCTCTCATCATCAGAAGTCATTGCCGGATCGTCAGAGGGGTGCGGTCGGATTTTAAATATTTTGAAGTGATCTCAAAAATAGGATTCGAGTTGGCGCGATTTGTTGTGAGTCAGAATACATTCATTTTTGCCCAAATAACAACCTCTCATCAGCAGAAGTCATTGCCGGATCGTCTGAGAAGTGCGGTCGGATTTTAAATATTTTGAAGTGGTCTCAAAAATGGGATTCGAGTTGGCGCGATTTGTTGTGGGTCAGAATACATTCATTCTCACCCAAATAACAACCTCTCATCATCAGAAGTCATTGCCGGATCGTCAGAGGGGTGCGGTCGGATTTTAAATATTTTAAAGTGATCTCAAAAATGGGATTCGAGTTGGCGCGATTTGTTGTGAGTCAGAATACATTCATTTCTGCCCAAATAACAACCTCTCATCATCAGAAGATATTGCCGGATCGTCAGAGGGGAACGGTCGGATTTTAAATAATTTGAAGTGATCTCAAAAATGGGATTCGAGTTGGCGCGATTTGTTGTGGGTCAGAATACATTCATTCTCACCCAAATAACAACCTCTCATCATCAGAAGTCATTGCCGGATCGTCAGAGGGGTGCGGTCGGATTTTAAATATTTTGAAGTGATCTCAAAAATAGGATTCGAGTTGGCGCGATTTGTTGTGAGTCAGAATACATTCATTTTTGCCCAAATAACAACCTCTCATCATCAGAAGTCATTGCCGGATCGTCAGAGGGGTGCGGTCGGATTTTAAATATTTTGAAGTGATCTCAAAAATAGGATTCGAGTTGGCGCGATTTGTTGTGAGTCAGAATACATTAATTTTTGCCCAAATAACAACGTCTCATCATCAGAAGTCATTGCCGGATCGTCAGAGGGGTGCGGTCGGATTTTAAATATTTTGAAGTGATCTCAAAAATGGGATTCGAGTTGGCGCGATTTGTTGTGAGTCAGAATACATTCATTTCTGCCCAAATAACAACCTCTCATCATCAGAAGTCATTGCCGGATCGTCAGAGGGGTGCGGTCGGATTTTAAATATTTTGAAGTGATCTCAAAAATAGGATTCGAGTTGGCGCGATTTGTTGTGAGTCAGAATACATTCATTTTTGCCCAAATAACAACCTCTCATCATCAGAAGTCATTGCCGGATCGTCAGAGGGGTGCGGTCGGATTTTAAATATTTTGAAGTGATCTCAAAAATGGGATTCGCGTTGGCGCGATTTGTTGTGAGTCAGAATACATTCATTTTTGCCCAAATAACAACCTCTCATCATCAGAAGTCATTGCAGGATCGTCAGAGGGGTGCGGTCGGATTTTAAATATTTTGAAGTGATCTCAAAAATAGGATTCGAGTTGGCGCGATTTGTTGTGAGTCAGAATACATTCATTTTTGCCCAAATAACAACCTCTCATCATCAGAAGTCATTGCCGGATCGTCAGAGGGGTGCGGTCGGATTTTTAATATTTTGAAGTGATCTCAAAAATAGGATTCGAGTTGGCGCGATTTGTTGTGAGTCAGAATACATTCATTTTTGCCCAAATAACAACCTCTCATCAGCAGAAGTCATTGCCGGATCGTCTGAGAAGTGCGGTCGGATTTTAAATATTTTGAAGTGGTCTCAAAAATGGGATTCGAGTTGGCGCGATTTGTTGTGGGTTAGAATACATTCATTCTCACCCAAATAACAACCTCTCATCATCAGAAGTCATTGCCGGATCGTCAGAGGGGTGCGGTCGGATTTTAAATATTTTAAAGTGATCTCAAAAATGGGATTCGAGTTGGCGCGATTTGTTGTGAGTCAGAATACATTCATTTCTGCCCAAATAACAACCTCTCATCATCAGAAGTCATTGCCGGATCGTCAGAGGGGAACGGTCGGATTTTAAATAATTTGAAGTGATCTCAAAAATGGGATTCGAGTTGGCGCGATTTGTTGTGGGTCAGAATACATTCATTCTCACCCAAATAACAACCTCTCATCATCAGAAGTCATTGCCGGATCGTCAGAGGGGTGCGGTCGGATTTTAAATATTTTGAAGTGATCTCAAAAATAGGATTCGAGTTGGCGCGATTTGTTGTGAGTCAGAATACATTCATTTTTGCCCAAATAACAACCTCTCATCATCAGAAGTCATTGCCGGATCGTCAGAGGGGTGCGGTCGGATTTTAAATATTTTGAAGTGATCTCAAAAATAGGATTCGAGTTGGCGCGATTTGTTGTGAGTCAGAATACATTAATTTTTGCCCAAATAACAACGTCTCATCATCAGAAGTCATTGCCGGATCGTCAGAGGGGTGCGGTCGGATTTTAAATATTTTGAAGTGATCTCAAAAATAGGATTCGAGTTGGCGCGATTTGTTGTGAGTCAGAATACATTCATTATTGCCCAAATAACAACCTCTCATCATCAGAAGTCATTGCCGGATCGTCAGAGGGGTGCGGTCGGATTTTAAATATTTTGAAGTGATCTCAAAAATAGGATTCGAGTTGGCGCGATTTGTTGTGAGTCAGAATACATTCATTTTTGCCCAAATAACAACCTCTCATCATCAGAAGTCATTGCCGGATCGTCAGAGGGGTGCGGTCGGATTTTAAATATTTTGAAGTGATCTCAAAAATGGGATTCGAGTTGGCGCGATTTGTTGTGGGTCAGAATACATTCATGCTCACCCAAATAACAACCTCTCATCATCAGAAGTCATTGCCGGATCGTCAGAGGGGTGCGGTCGGATTTTAAATAATTTGAAGTGATCTCAAAAATGGGATTCGAGTTAGCGCGATTTGTTGTGAGTCAGAATACATTCATTTTTGCCCAAATAACAACCTCTCATCATCAGAAGTCATTGCCGGATCGTCAGAGGGGTGCGGTCGGACTTTAAATATTTTGAAGTGATCTCAAAAATAGGATTCGAGTTGGCGCGATTTGTTGTGAGTCAGAATACATTCATTTTTGCCCAAATAACAACCTCTCATCATCAGAAGTCATTGCCGGATCGTCAGAGGGGTACGGTCGGATTTTAAATATTTTGAAGTGATCTCAAAAATAGGATTCGAGTTGGCTCGATTTGTTGTGAGTCAGAATACATTCATTTTTGCCCAAATGACAACCTCTCATCATCAGAAGTCATTGCAGGATCGTCAGAGGTGTGCGGTCGGATTTTAAATATTTTGAAGTGATCTCAAAAATGGGATTCGAGTTGGCGCGATTTGTTGTGAGTCAGAATACATTAGTTTTTGCCCAAATAACAACCTGTCATCATCAGAAGTCATTGCCGGATCGTCAGAGGGGAACGGTCGGATTTTAAATAATTTGAAGTGATCTCAAAAATGGGATTCGAGTTGGCGCGATTTGTTGTGGGTCAGAATACATTCATTCTCACCCAAATAACAACCTTTCATCATCAGAAGTCATGGCCGAATCGTCAGAGGGGTGCGGTCGGATTTTAAATATTTTGAAGTGGTCTCAAAAATGGGATTCGAGTTGGCGCGATTTATTGTGAGTCAGAATACATTCATTTTTGCCCAAATAACAACCTCTCATCATCAAAAGTCATTGCCGGATCGTCAGAGGGGTGCGGTCGGATTTTAAATATTTTGAAGTGATCTCAAAAATAGGATTCGAGTTGGCGCGATTTGTTGTGAAACAGAATACATTCATTTTTGCCCAAATAACAACCTCTCATCATCAAAAGTCATTGCCGGATCGTCAGAGGGGTGCGGTCGGATTTTAAATATTTTGAAGTGATCTCAAAAATGGGATTCGAGTTGGCGCGATTTGTTGTGAGTCAGAATACATTCATTTTTGTCCAAATAACAACCTCTCATCATCAGAAGTCATTGCCGGATCGTCAGAGGGGTGCGGTCTGATTTTAAATATTTTGAAGTGATCTCAAAAATAGGATTCGAGTTGGCGCGATTTGTTGTGAGTCAAAATACATTCATTTTTGCCCAAATAACAACCTCTCATCATCAGAAGTCATTGCCGGATCGTCAGAGGGGTGCGGTCGGATTTTAAATAATTTGAAGTGATCTCAAAAATGGGATTCGAGTTGGCGCGATTTGTTGTGGGTCAGAATACATTCATTCTCTCCCAAATAAAAACCTCTCATCATCAGAAGTCATTGCCGGATCGTCAGAGGGGTGCGGTCGGATTTTAAATATTTTGAAGTGATCTCAAAAATGGGATTCGAGTTGGCGCGATTTGTTGTGAGTCAGAATACATTCATTTCTGCCCAAATAACAACCTCTCATCATCAGAAGTCATTGCCGGATCGTCAGAGGGGTGCGGTCGGATTTTAAATATTTTGAAGTGATCTCAAAAATAGGATTCGTGTTGGCGCGATTTGTTGTGAGTCAGAATACATTAATTTTTGCCCAAATAACAACCTCTCATCATCAGAAGTCATTGCCGGATCGTCAGAGGGGTGCGGTCGGATTTTAAATATTTTGAAGTGATCTCAAAAATGGGATTCGAGTTGGCGCGATTTGTTGTGAGTCAGAATACATTCATTTTTGCCCAAATAACAACCTCTCATCATCAAAAGTCATTGCCGGATCGTCAGAGGGGTGCGGTCAGATTTTAAATATTTTGAAGTGATCTCAAAAATGGGATTCGAGTTGGCGCGATTTGTTGTGAGTCAGAATACATTCATTCTTGCCCAAATAACAACCTCTCATCATCAGAAGTCTTTGCCGGATCGTCAGAGGGGTGCGGTCGGATTTTAAATATTTTGAAGTGATCTCAAAAATGGGATTCGAGTTGGCGCGATTTGTTGTGGTTCAGAATACATTCATTTTCACCCAAATAACAACCTCTCATCATCAGAAGTCATTGCCGGATCGTCAGAGGGGTGCGGTCGGATTTTAAATATTTTGAAGTGATCTCAAAAATGGGATTCGAGTTGGCGCGATTTGTTGTGAGTCAGAATACATTCATTTCTGCCCAAATAACAACCTCTCATCATCAGAAGTCATTGCCGGATCGTCAGAGGGGTGCGGTCGGATTTTAAATATTTTGAAGTGATCTCAAAAATAGGATTCGAGTTGGCGCGATTTGTTGTGAGTCAGAATACATTCATTTTTGCCCAAATAACAACCTCTCATCATCAGAAGTCATTGCCGGATCGTCAGAGGGGTGCGGTCGGATTTTAAATATTTTGAAGTGATCTCAAAAATGGGATTCGAGTTGGCGCGATTTGTTGTGAGTCAGAATACATTCATTTTTGCCCAAATAACAACCTCTCATCATCAGAAGTCATTGCAGGATCGTCAGAGGGGTGCGGTCAGATTTTAAATATTTTGAAGTGATCTCAAAAATAGGATTCGAGTTGGCGCGATTTGTTGTGAGTCAGAATACATTCATTTTTGCCCAAATAACAACCTCTCATCATCAGAAGTCATTGCCGGATCGTCAGAGGGGTGCGGTCGGATTTTAAATATTTTGAAGTGATCTCAAAAATAGGATTCGAGTTGGCGCGATTTGTTGTGAGTCAGAATACATTCATTTTTGCCCAAATAACAACCTCTCATCAGCAGAAGTCATTGCCGGATCGTCTGAGGGGTGCGGTCGGATTTTAAATATTTTGAAGTGGTCTCAAAAATGGGATTCGAGTTGGCGCGATTTGTTGTGGGTCAGAATACATTCATTCTCACCCAAATAACAACCTCTCATCATCAGAAGTCATTGCCGGATCGTCAGAGGGGTGCGGTCGGATTTTAAATATTTTAAAGTGATCTCAAAAATGGGATTCGAGTTGGCGCGATTTGTTGTGAGTCAGAATACATTCATTTTTGCCCAAATAACAACCTCTCATCATCAGAAGTCATTGCCGGATCGTCAGAGGGGAACGGTCGGTTTTTAAATAATTTGAAGTGATCTCAAAAATGGGATTCGAGTTGGCGCGATTTGTTGTGGGTCAGAATACATTCATTCTCACCCAAATAACAACCTCTCATCATCAGAAGTCATTGCCGGATCGTCAGAGGGGTGCGGTCGGATTTTAAATATTTTGAAGTGATCTCAAAAATAGGATTCGAGTTGGCGCGATTTGTTGTGAGTCAGAATACATTCATTTTTGCCCAAATAACAACCTCTCATCATCAGAAGTCATTGCCGGATCGTCATAGGGGTGCGGTCGGATTTTAAATATTTTGAAGTGATCTCAAAAATAGGATTCGAGTTGGCGCGATTTGTTGTGAGTCAGAATACAATAATTTTTGCCCAAATAACAACGTCTCATCATCAGAAGTCATTGCCGGATCGTCAGAGGGGTGCGGTCGGATTTTAAATATTTTGAAGTGATCTCAAAAATAGGATTCGAGTTGGCGCGATTTGTTGTGAGTCAGAATACATTCATTATTGCCCAAATAACAACCTCTCATCATCAGAAGTCATTGCCGGATCGTCAGAGGGGTGCGGTCGGATTTTAAATATTTTGAAGTGATCTCAAAAATAGGATTCGAGTTGGCGCGATTTGTTGTGAGTCAGAATACATTCATTTTTGCCCAAATAACAACCTCTCATCAGCAGAAGTCATTGCCGGATCGTCAGAGGGGTGCGGTCGGATTTTAAATATTTTGAAGTGGTCTCAAAAATGGGATTCGAGTTGGCGCGATTTGTTGTGGGTCAGAATACATTCATTCTCACCCAAATAACAACCTCTCATCATCAGAAGTCATTGCCGGATCGTCAGAGGGGTGCGGTCGGATTTTAAATATTTTAAAGTGATCTCAAAAATGGGATTCGAGTTGGCGCGATTTGTTGTGAGTCAGAATACATTCATTTTTGCCCAAATAACAACCTCTCATCATCAGAAGTCATTGCCGGATCGTCAGAGGGGAACGGTCGGATTTTAAATTATTTGAAGTGATCTCAAAAATGGGATTCGAGTTGGCGCGATTTGTTGTGGGTCAGAATACATTCATTCTCACCCAAATAACAACCTCTCATCATCAGAAGTCATTGCCGGATCGTCAGAGGGGTGCGGTCGGATTTTAAATATTTTGAAGTGATCTCAAAAATAGGATTCGAGTTGGCGCGATTTGTTGTGAGTCAGAATACATTCATTTTTGCCCAAATAACAACCTCTCATCATCAGAAGTCATTGTCGGATCGTCAGAGGGGTGCGGTCGGATTTTAAATATTTTGAAGTGATCTCAAAAATAGGATTCGAGTTGGCGCGATTTGTTGTGAGTCAGAATACATTAATTTTTGCCCAAATAACAACCTCTCATCATCAGAAGTCATTGCCGGATCGTAAGAGGGGTGCGGTCGGATTTTAAATATTTTGAAGTGATCTCAAAAATAGGATTCGAGTTGGCGCGATTTGTTGTGAGTCAGAATACATTCATTTTTGCCCAAATAACAACCTCTCATCATCAGAAGTCATTGCCGGATCGTCAGAGGGGTGCGGTCGGATTTTAAATATTTTGAAGTGATCTCAAAAATAGGATTCGAGTTGGCGCGATTTGTTGTGAGTCAGAAAACATTCATGCTCACCCAAATAACATCCTCTCATCATCAGAAGTCATTGCCGGATCGTCAGAGGGGTGCGGTCGGATTTTAAATAATTTGAAGTGATCTCAAAAATGGGATTCGAGTTGGCGCGATTTGTTGTGGGTCAGAATACATTCATGCTCACCCAAATAACAACCTCTCATCATCAGAAGTCATTGCCGGATCGTCAGAGGGGTGCGGTCGGATTTTAAATAATTTGAAGTGATCTCAAAAATGGGATTCGAGTTAGCGCGATTTGTTGTGAGTCAGAATACATTCATTTTTGCCCAAATAACAACCTCTCATCATCAGAAGTCATTGCCGGATCGTCAGAGGGGTGCGGTCGGACTTTAAATATTTTGAAGTGATCTCAAAAATAGGATTCGAGTTGGCGCGATTTGTTGTGAGTCAGAATACATTTATTTTTGCCCAAATAACAACCTCTCATCATCAGAAGTCATTGCCGGATCGTCAGAGGGGTACGGTCGGATTTTAAATATTTTGAAGTGATCTCAAAAATAGGATTCGAGTTGGCTCGATTTGTTGTGAGTCAGAATACATTCATTTTTGCCCAAATGACAACCTCTCATCATCAGAAGTCATTGCAGGATCGTCAGAGGTGTGCGGTCGGATTTTAAATATTTTGAAGTGATCTCAAAAATGGGATTCGAGTTGGCGCGATTTGTTGTGAGTCAGAATACATTAGTTTTTGCCCAAATAACAACCTGTCATCATCAGAAGTCATTGCCGGATCGTCAGAGGGGAACGGTCGGATTTTAAATAATTTGAAGTGATCTCAAAAATGGGATTCGAGTTGGCGCGATTTGTTGTGGGTCAGAATACATTCATTCTCACCCAAATAACAACCTTTCATCATCAGAAGTCATGGCCGGATCGTCAGAGGGGTGCGGTCGGATTTTAAATATTTTGAAGTGGTCTCAAAAATGGGATTCGAGTTGGCGCGATTTATTGTGAGTCAGAATACATTCATTTTTGCCCAAATAACAACCTCTCATCATCAGAAGTCATTGCCGGATCGTCAGAGGGGTGCGGTCGGATTTTAAATATTTTGAAGTGATCTCAAAAATAGGATTCGAGTTGGCGCGATTTGTTGTGAGTCAGAATACATTCATTTTTGCCCAAATAACAACCTCTCATCATCAGAAGTCATTGCCGGATCGTCAGAGGGGTGCGGTCGGATTTTAAATATTTTGAAGTGATCTCAAAAATAGGATTCGAGTTGACGCGATTTGTTGTGAGACAGAATACATTCATTTTTGCCCAAATAACAACCTCTCATCATCAGAAGTCATTGCCGGATCGTCAGAGGGGTGCGGTCGGATTTTAAATATTTTGAAGTGATCTCAAAAATGGGATTCGAGTTGGCGCGATTTGTTGTGAGTCAGAATACATTCATTTTTGCCCAAATAACAACCTCTCATCATCAAAAGTCATTGCCGGATCGTCAGAGGGGTGCGGTCGGATTTTAAATATTTTGAAGTGATCTCAAAAATGGGATTCGAGTTGGCGCGATTTGTTGTGAGTCAGAATACATTCATTTTTGTCCAAATAACAACCTCTCATCATCAGAAGTCATTGCCGGATCGTCAGAGGGGTGCGGTCGGATTTTAAATATTTTGAAGTGATCTCAAAAATAGGATTCAAGTTGGCGCGATTTGTTGTGAGTCAGAATAAATTCATTTTTGCCCAAATAACAACCTCTCATCATCAGAAGTCATTGCCGGATCGTCAGAGGGGTGCGGTCGGATTTTAAATATTTTGAAGTGATCTCAAAAATGGGATTCGAGTTGGCGCGATTTGTTGTGGGTCAGAATACATTCATTCTCACCCAAATAACAACCTCTCATCATCATAAGTCATTGCCGGATCGTCAGAGGAGTGCGGTCGGATTTTAAATATTTTGAAGTGATCTCAAAAATGGGATTCGAGTTGGCGCGATTTGTTGTGAGTCAGAATACATTCATTTCTGCCCAAATAACAACCTCTCATCATCAGAAGTCATTGCCGGATCGTCAGAGGGGTGCGGTCGGATTTTAAATATTTTAAAGTGATCTCAAAAATGGGATTCGAGTTGGCGCGATTTGTTGTGAGTCAGAATACATTCATTTTTGCCCAACTAACAACCTCTCATCATCAGAAGTCATTGCCGGATCGTCAGAGGGGTGCGGTCGGATTTTAAATATTTTGAAGTGGTCTCAAAAATGGGATTCGAGTTGGCGCGATTTGTTGTGGGTCAGAATACATTCATTCTCACCCAAATAACAACCTCTCATCATCATAAGTCATTGCCGGATCGTCAGAGGAGTGCGGTCGGATTTTAAATATTTTGAAGTGATCTCAAAAATGGGATTCGAGTTGGCGCGATTTGTTGTGAGTCAGAATACATTCATTTCTGCCCAAATAACAACCTCTCATCATCAGAAGTCATTGCCGGATCGTCAGAGGGGTGCGGTCGGATTTTAAATATTTTAAAGTGATCTCAAAAATGGGATTCGAGTTGGCGCGATTTGTTGTGAGTCAGAATACATTCATTTTTGCCCAACTAACAACCTCTCATCATCAGAAGTCATTGCCGGATCGTCAGAGGGGTGCGGTCGGATTTTAAATATTTTGAAGTGGTCTCAAAAATGGGATTCGAGTTGGCGCGATTTGTTGTGGGTCAGAATACATTCATTCTCACCCAAATAACAACCTCTCATCATCAGAAGTCATTGCCGGATCGTCAGAGGGGTGCGGTCGGATTTTAAATATTTTAAAGTGATCTCACAAATGGGATTCGAGTTGGCGCGATTTGTTGTGAGTCAGAATACATTCATTTTTGCCCAAATAACAACCTCTCATCATCAGAAGTCATTGCCGGATCGTCAGAGGGGAACGGTCGGATTTTAAATAATTTGAAGTGATCTCAAAAATGGGATTCGAGTTGGCGCGATTTGTTGTGGATCAGAATACATACATTCTCACCCAAATAACAACCTCTCATCATCAGAAGTCATTGCCGGATCGTCAGAGGGGTGCGGTCGGATTTTAAATATTTTGAAGTGATCTCAAAAATAGGATTCGAGTTGGCGCGATTTGTTGTGAGTCAGAATACATTCATTTTCGCCCAAATAACAACCTCTCATCATCAAAAGTCATTGCCGGATCGTCAGAGGGGTGCGGTCGGATTTTAAATATTTTGAAGTGATCTCAAAAATGGGATTCGAGTTGGCGCGATTTGTTGTGAGTCAGAATACATTCATTTTTGTCCAAATAACAACCTCTCATCATCAGAAGTCATTGCCGGATCGTCAGAGGGGTGCGGTCGGATTTTAAATATTTTGAAGTGATCTCAAAAATAGGATTCGAGTTGGCGCGATTTGTTGTGAGTCAGAATAAATTCATTTTTGCCCAAATAACAACCTCTCATCATCAGAAGTCATGGCCGGATCGTCAGAGGGGTGCGGTCGGATTTTAAATATTTTGAAGTGATCTCAAAAATAGGATTCGAGTTGGCGCGATTTGTTGTGAGTCAGAATACATCCATTTTTGCCCAACTAACAACCTCTCATCATCATAAGTCATTGCCGGATCGTCAGAGGGGTGCGGTCGGATTTTAAATATTTTGAAGTGATCTCAAAAATGGGATTCGAGTTGGCGCGATTTGTTGTGAGTCAGAATACATTCATTTTTGCCCAAATAACAACCTCTCATCATCAGAAGTCATTGCCGGATCGTCAGAGGGGTGCGGTCGGATTTTAAATATTTTGAAGTGATCTCAAAAATAGGATTCGAGTTGGCGCGATTTGTTGTGAGTCAGAATACATTCATTTTTGCCCAAATAACAACCTCTCATCATCAGAAGTCATTGCCGGATCGTCAGAGGGGTGCGGTCGGATTTTAAATATTTTGAAGTGGTCTCAAAAATGGGATTCGAGTTGGCGCGATTTGTTGTGGGTCAGAATACATTCATTCTCACCCGAATAACAACCTCTCATCATCAGAAGTCATTGCCGGATCGTCAGAGGGGTGCGGTCGGATTTTAAATATTTTGAAGTGATCTCAAAAATGGAATTCGAGTTGGCGCGATTTGTTGTGAGTCAAAATATATTCATTTTTGCCCAAATAACAACCTCTCATCATCAGAAGTCATTGCCGGATCGTCAGAGGGAAACGGTCGGATTTTAAATAATTTGAAGTGATCTCAAAAATGGGATTCGAGTTGGCGCGATTTGTTGTGGGTCAGAATACATTCTTTCTTACCCAAATAACAACCTCTCATCATCAGAAGACATTGCCGGATCGTCAGAGGGGTGCGGTCGGATTTTAAATATTTTGAAGTGATCTCAAAAATAGGATTCGAGTTGGCGCGATTTGTTGTGAGTCAGAATACATTCATTTTTGCCCAAATAACAACCTCTCATCATCAGAAGTCATTGCCGGATCGTCAGAGGGGTGCGGTCGGATTTTAAATATTTTGAAGTGATCTCAAAAATAGGATTCGAGTTGGCGCGATTTGTTGTGAGTCAGAATACATTAATTTTTGCCCAAATAACAACCTCTCATCATCAGAAGTCATTGCCGGATCGTCAGAGGGGTGCGGTCGGATTTTAAATATTTTGAAGTGATCTCAAAAATAGGATTCGAGTTGGCGCGATTTGTTGTGAGTCAGAATACATTCATTTTTGCCCAAATAACAACCTCTCATCATCGGAAGTCATTGCCGGATCGTCAGAGGGGTGCGGTCGGATTTTAAATATTTTGAAGTGATCTCAAAAATGGGATTCGAGTTGGCGCGATTTGTTGTGGGTCAGAATACATTCATGCTCACCCAAATAACAACCTCTCATCATCAGAAGTCATTGCCGGATCGTCAGAGGGGTGCGGTCGGATTTTAAATAATTTGAAGTGATCTCAAAAATGGGATTCGAGTTAGCGCGATTTGTTGTGAGTCAGAATACATTCATTTTTGCCCAAATAACAACCTCTCATCATCAGAAGTCATTGCCGGATCGTCAGAGGGGTGCGGTCGGACTTTAAATATTTTGAAGTGATCTCAAAAATAGGATTCGAGTTGGCGCGATTTGTTGTGAGTCAGAATACATTCATTTTTGCCCAAATAACAACCTCTCATCATCAGAAGTCATTGCCGGATCGTCAGAGGGGTACGGTCGGATTTTAAATATTTTGAAGTGATCTCAAAAATAGAATTCGAGTTGGCGCGATTTGTTGTGAGTCAGAATACATTAATTTTTGCCCAAATGACAACCTCTCATCATCAGAAGTCATTGCAGGATCGTCAGAGGTGTGCGGTCGGATTTTAAATATTTTGAAGTGATCTCAAAAATGGGATTCGAGTTGGCGCGATTTGTTGTGAGTCAGAATACATTCATTTTTGCCCAAATAACAACCTCTCATCATCAGAAGTCATTGCCGGATCGTCAGAGGGGAACGGTCGGATTTTAAATAATTTGAAGTGATCTCAAAAATGGGATTCGAGTTGGCGCGATTTGTTGTGGGTCAGAATACATTCATTCTCACCCAAATAACAACCTCTCATCATCAGAAGTCATGGCCGGATCGTCAGAGGGGTGCGGTCGGATTTTAAATATTTTGAAGTGGTCTCAAAAATATGATTCGAGTTGGCGCGATTTGTTGTGAGTCAGAATACATTCATTTTTGCCCAAATAACAACCTCTCATCATCAGAAGTCATTGCCGGATCGTCAGAGGGGTGCGGTCGGATTTTAAATATTTTGAAGTGATCTCAAAAATAGGATTCGAGTTGGCGCGATTTGTTGTGAGTCAGAATACATTCATTTTTGCCCAAATAACAACCTCTCATCATCAGAAGTCATTGCCGGATCGTCAGAGGGGTGCGGTCGGATTTTAAATATTTTGAAGTAATCTCAAAAATAGGATTCGAGTTGGCGCGACTTGTTGTGAGTCAGAATACATTCATTTTTGCCCAAATAACAACCTCTCATCATCAGAAGTCATTGCCGGATCTTCAGAGGAGTGCGGTCGGATTTTAAATATTTTGAAGTGATCTCAAAAATGGGATTCGAGTTGGTGCGATTTTTTGTGGGTCAGAATACATTCATTTTCACCCAAATAACAACCTCTTATCATCAGAAGTCATTGCCGGATCGTCAGAGGGGTGCGGTCGGATTTTAAATATTTTGAAGTGGTCTCAATAATAGGATTCGAGTTGGCGCGATTTGTTGTGAGTCAGAATACATTCATTTTTGCCCAAATAACAACCTCTCATCATCAGAAGTCATTGCCGGATCGTCAGAGGGGTGCGGTCGGATTTTAAATATTTTGAAGTGATCTCAAAAATAGGATTCGAGTTGACGCGATTTGTTGTGAGTCAGAATACATTCATTTTTGCCCCAATAACAACCTCTCATCATCAGAAGTCATTGCCGGATCGTCAGAGGGGTGCGGTCGGATTTTAAATATTTTGAAGTGATCTCAAAAATAGGATTCGAGTTGGCGCGACTTGTTGTGAGTCAGAATACATTCATTCTTGCCCAAATAACAACCTCTCATCATCAGAAGTCATTGCCGGATCGTCAGAGGAGTGCGGTCGGATTTTAAATATTTTGAAGTGATCTCAAAAATGGGATTCGAGTTGGCGCGATTTTTTGTGGGTCAGAATACATTCATTTTCACCCAAATAACAACCTCTCATCATCAGAAGTCATTGCCGGATCGTCAGAGGGGTGCGGTCGGATTTTAAATAATTTGAAGTGATCTCAAAAATGGGATTCGAGTTGGCGCGATTTGTTGTGAGTCAGAATACATTCATTTTCGCCCAAATAACAACCTCTCATCATCAGAAGACATTGCCGGATCGTCAGAGGGGTGCGGTCGGATTTTAAATATTTTGAAGTGATCTCAAAAATAGGATTCGAGTTGGCGCGATTTGTTGTGAGCCAGAATACATTCATTTTTGCCCAAATAACAACCTCTCATCATCAGAAGTCATTGCCGGATCGTCAGAGGGGTGCGGTCGGATTTTAAATATTTTGAAGTGATCTCAAAAATAGGATTCGAGTTGGCGCGATTTGTTGTGAGTCAGAATACATTCATTTTTGCCCAAATAACAACCTCTCATCATCAGAAGTCATTGACGGATCGTCAGAGGGGTGCGGTCGGATTTTAAATATTTTGAAGTGATCTCAAAAATGGGATTCGAGTTGGCGCGATTTGTTGTGAGTCAGAATACATTCATTTTTGCCCAAATAACAACCTCTCATCATCAGAAGTCACTGCCGGATCGTCAGAGGGTAACGGTCGGATTTTAAATAATTTGAAGTGATCTCAAAAATGGGATTCGAGTTGGCGCGATTTGTTGTGGGTCAGAATACATTCATTCTCACCCAAATAACAACCTCTCATCATCAGAAGTCATTGCCATATCGTCAGAGGGGTGCGGTCGGATTTTAAATATTTTGAAGTGGTCTCAAAAATGGGATTCGAGTTGGCGCGATTTGTTGTGGGTCAGAATACATTCATTCTCACCCAAATAACAACCTCTCATCATCAGAAGTCATTGCCCGATCGTCAGAGGGGTGCGGTCGGATTTTAAATATTTTGAAGTGATCTCAAAAATAGGATTCGAGTTGGCGCGATTTGTTGTGAGTCAGAATACATTCATTTTTGCCCAAATAACAACCTCTCATCATCAGAAGTCATTGCCGGATCGTCAGAGGGGTGCGGTCGGATTTTAAATATTTTGAAGTGATCTCAAAAATAGGATTCGAGTTGGCGCGATTTGTTGTGAGTCAGAATACATTCATTTTTGCCCAAATAACAACCTCTCATCATCAGAAGTCATTGCCGGATCGTCAGAGGGGTGCGGTCGGATTTTAAATATTTTGAAGTGATCTCAAAAATGGGATTCGAGTTGGCGCGATTTGTTGTGGGTCAGAATACATTCATTCTCACCCAAATAACAACCTCTCATCATCAGAAGTCATTGCCGGATCGTCAGAGGGGTGCGGTCGGATTTTAAATATTTTGAAGTGATCTCAAAAATGGGATTCGAGTTGGCGCGATTTGTTGTGAGTCAGAATACATTCATTTTTGCCCAAATAACAACCTATCATCATCAGAAGTCATTGCCGGATCGTCAGAGGGGTGCGGTCGGATTTTAAATATTTTGAAGTGATCTCAAAAATAGGATTCGAGTTGGCGCGATTTGTTGTGAGTCAGAATACATTCATTTTTGCCCAAATAACAACCTCTCATCATCAGAAGTCATTGCCGGATCGTCAGAGGGGTGCGGTCGGATTTTAAATATTTTGAAGTGATCTCAAAAATAGGATTCGAGTTGGCGCGATTTGTTGTGAGTCAGAATACATTCATTTTTGCCCAAATAACAACCTCTCATCATCAGAAGTCATTGCCGGATCGTCAGAGGGGTGCGGTCGGATTTTAAATATTTTGAAGTGATCTCAAAAATGGGATTCGAGTTGGCGCGATTTGTTGTGGGTCAGAATACATTCATTTTCACCCAAATAACAACCTCTCATCATCAGAAGTCATTGCCGGATCGTCAGAGGGGTGCGGTCGGATTTTAAATATTTTGAAGTGATCTCAAAAATGGGATTCGAGTTGGCGCGATTTGTTGTGAGTCAGAATACATTCATTTTTGCCCAAATAACAACCTCTCATCATCAGAAGTCATTGCCGGATCGTCAGAGGGGTGCGGTCGGACTTTAAATATTTTGAAGTGATCTCAAAAATAGGATTCGAGTTGGCGCGATTTGTTGTGAGTCAGAATACATTCATTTTTGCCCAAATAACAACCTCTCATCATCAGAAGTCATTGCCGGATCGTCAGAGGGGTGCGGTCGGATTTTAAATATTTTGAAGTGATCTCAAAAATAGGATTCGAGTTGGCGCGATTTGTTGTGAGTCAGAATACATTCATTTTTGCCCAAATGACAACCTCTCATCATCAGAAGTCATTGCCGGATCGTCAGAGGGGAACGGTCGGATTTTAAATAATTTGAAGTGATCTCAAAAATGGGATTCGAGTTGGCGCGATTTGTTGTGGGTCAGAATACATTCATTTTTGCCCAAATAACAACCTCTCATCATCAGAAGTCATTGCCGGATCGTCAGAGGGGTGCGGTCGGATTTTAAATATTTTGAAGTGATCTCAAAAATGGGATTCGAGTTGGCGCGATTTGTTGTGAATCAGAATACATTCATTTTTGCCCAAATAACAACCTCTCATCATCAAAAGTCATTGCCGGATCGTCAGAGGGGTGCGGTCGGATTTTAAATATTTTGAAGTGATCTCAAAAATGGGATTCGAGTTGGTGCGGTTTGTTGTGAGTCAGAATACATTCATTTTTGTCCAAATAACAACCTCTCATCATCAGAAGTCATTGCCGGATCGTCAGAGGGGTGCGGTCTGATTTTAAATAATTTGAAGTGATCTCAAAAATGGGATTCGAGTTGGCGCGATTTGTTGTGGGTCAGAATACATTCATTTTTGCCCAAATAACAACCTCTCATCATCAGAAGTCATTGCCGGATCGTCAGAGGGGTGCGGTCGGATTTTAAATATTTTGAAGTGATCTCAAAAATGGGATTCGAGTTGGCGCGATTTGTTGTGAATCAGAATACATTCATTTTTGCCCAAATAACAACCTCTCATCATCAAAAGTCATTGCCGGATCGTCAGAGGGGTGCGGTCGGATTTTAAATATTTTGAAGTGATCTCAAAAATGGGATTCGAGTTGGCGCGATTTGTTGTGAGTCAGAATACATTCATTTTTGCCCAAATAACAACCTCTCATCATCAGAAGTCATTGCCGGATCGTCAGAGGGGTGCGGTCGGATTTTAAATATTTTGAAGTGATCTCAAAAATGGGATTCGAGTTGGCGCGATTTGTTGTGGGTCAGAATACATTCATTTTCACCCAAATAACAACCTCTCATCATCAGAAGTCATTGCCGGATCGTCAGAGGGGTGCGGTCGGATTTTAAATATTTTGAAGTGATCTCAAAAATGGGATTCGAGTTGGCGCGATTTGTTGTGAGTCAGAATACATTCATTTTTGCCCAAATAACAACCTCTCATCATCAGAAGTCATTGCCGGATCGTCAGAGGGGTGCGGTCGGACTTTAAATATTTTGAAGTGATCTCAAAAATAGGATTCGAGTTGGCGCGATTTGTTGTGAGTCAGAATACATTCTTTTTTGCCCAAATAACAACCTCTCATCATCAGAAGTCATTGCCGGATCGTCAGAGGGGTGCGGTCGGATTTTAAATATTTTGAAGTGATCTCAAAAATAGGATTCGAGTTGGCGCGATTTGTTGTGAGTCAGAATACATTCATTTTTGCCCAAATGACAACCTCTCATCATCAGAAGTCATTGCCGGATCGTCAGAGGGGAACGGTCGGATTTTAAATAATTTGAAGTGATCTCAAAAATGGGATTCGAGTTGGCGCGATTTGTTGTGGGTCAGAATACATTCATTTTTGCCCAAATAACAACCTCTCATCATCAGAAGTCATTGCCGGATCGTCAGAGGGGTGCGGTCGGATTTTAAATATTTTGAAGTGATCTCAAAAAAGGGATTCGAGTTGGCGCGATTTGTTGTGAATCAGAATACATTCATTTTTGCCCAAATAACAACCTCTCATCATCAAAAGTCATTGCCGGATCGTCAGAGGGGTGCGGTCGGATTTTAAATATTTTGAAGTGATCTCAAAAATGGGATTCGAGTTGGTGCGGTTTGTTGTGAGTCAGAATACATTCATTTTTGTCCAAATAACAACCTCTCATCATCAGAAGTCATTGCCGGATCGTCAGAGGGGTGCGGTCTGATTTTAAATAATTTGAAGTGATCTCAAAAATGGGATTCGAGTTGGCGCGATTTGTTGTGGGTCAGAATACATTCATTTTTGCCCAAATAACAACCTCTCATCATCAGAAGTCATTGCCGGATCGTCAGAGGGGTGCGGTCGGATTTTAAATATTTTGAAGTGATCTCAAAAATGGGATTCGAGTTGGCGCGATTTGTTGTGAATCAGAATACATTCATTTTTGCCCAAATAACAACCTCTCATCATCAAAAGTCATTGCCGGATCGTCAGAGGGGTGCGGTCGGATTTTAAATATTTTGAAGTGATCTCAAAAATGGGATTCGAGTTGGCGCGATTTGTTGTGGGTCAGAATACATTCATTTTCACCCAAATAACAACCACTCATCATCAGAAGTCATTGCCGGATCGTAAGAGGGGTGCGGTCGGATTTTAAATATTTTGAAGTGATCTCAAAAATGGGATTCGAGTTGGCGCGATTTGTTGTGAGTCAGAATACATTCATTTCTGCCCAAATAACAACCTCTCATCATCAGAAGTCATTGCCGGATCGTCAGAGGGGTGCGGTCGGATTTTAAATATTTTGAAGTGATCTCAAAAATAGGATTCGTGTTGGCGCGATTTGTTGTGAGTCAGAATACATTCATTTTTGCCCAAATAACAACCTCTCATCATCAGAAGTCATTGCCGGATCGTCAGAGGGGTGCGGTCGGATTTTAAATATTTTGAAGTGATCTCAAAAATGGGATTCGAGTTGGCGCGATTTGTTGTGGTTCAGAATACATTCATTCTCACCCAAATAACAACCTCTCATCATCAGAAGTCATTGCCGGATCGTCAGAGGGGTGCGGTCGGATTTTAAATATTTTGAAGTGATCTCAAAAATGGGATTCGAGTTGGCGCGATTTGTTGTGAGTCAGAATACATTCATTTCTGCCCAAATTACAACCTCTCATCATCAGAAGTCATTGCCGGATCGTCAGAGGGGTGCGGTCGGATTTTAAATATTTTGAAGTGATCTCAAAAATAGGATTCGAGTTGGCGCGATTTGTTGTGAGTCAGAATACATTCATTTTTGCCCAAATAACAACCTCTCATCATCAGAAGTCATTGCCGGATCGTCAGAGGGGTGCGGTCGGATTTTAAATATTTTGAAGTGATCTCAAAAATGGGATTCGAGTTGGCGCGATTTGTCGTGAGTCAGAATACATTCATTTTTGCACAAATAATTACCTCTCATCATCAGAAGTCATTGCCGGATCGTCAGAGGGGTGCGGTCGGATTTTAAATATTTTGAAGTGATCTCAAAAATAGGATTCGAGTTGGCGCGATTTGTTGTGAGTTAGAATACATTCATTTTTGCCCAAATAACAACCTCTCATCAGCAGAAGTCATTGCCGGATCGTCAGAGGGGTGCGGTCGGATTTTAAATATTTTGAAGTGGTCTCAAAAATGGGATTCGAGTTGGCGCGATTTGTTGTGGGTCAGAATACATTCATTCTCACCCAAATAACAACCTCTCATCATCAGAAGTCATTGTCGGATCGTCAGAGGGGTGCGGTCGGATTTTAAATATTTTAAAGTGATCTCAAAAATGGGATTCGAGTTGGCGCGATTTGTTGTGAGTCAGAATACATTCATTCTCACCCAAATAACAACCTCTCATCATCAGAAGTCATTGCCGGATCGTCAGAGGGGTGCGGTCGGATTTTAAATATTTTGAAGTGATCTCAAAAATAGGATTCGAGTTGGCGCGATTTGTTGTGAGTCAGAATACATTCATTTTTGACCAAATAACAACCTCTCATCATCAGAAGTCATTGCCGGATCGTCAGAGGGGTGCGGTCGGATTTTAAATATTTTGAAGTGATCTCAAAAATAGGATTCGAGTTGGCGCGATTTGTTGTGAGTCAGAATACATTCATTTTTGCCCAAATAACAACCTCTCATCATCAGAAGTCATTGCCGGATCGTCAGAGGGGTGCGGTCGGATTTTAAATATTTTGAAGTGATCTCAAAAATAGGATTCGAGTTGGCGCGATTTGTTGTGAGTCAGAATACATTCATTTTTGCCCAAATAACAACCTCTCATCAGCAGAAGTCATTGCCGGATCGTCAGAGGGGTGCGGTCGGATTTTAAATATTTTGAAGTGGTCTCAAAAATGGGATTCGAGTTGGCGCGATTTGTTGTGGGTCAGAATACATTCATTCTCACCCAAATAACAACCTCTCATCATCAGAAGTCATTGCCGGATCGTCAGAGGGGTGCGGTCGGATTTTAAATATTTTAAAGTGATCTCAAAAATGGGATTCGAGTTGGCGCGATTTGTTGTGAGTCAGAATACATTCATTTTTGCCCAAATAACAACCTCTCATCATCAGAAGTCATTGCCGGATCGTCAGAGGGGAACGGTCGGATTTTAAATAATTTGAAGTGATCTCAAAAATGGGATTCGAGTTGGCGCGATTTGTTGTGGGTCAGAATACATTCATTCTCACCCAAATAACAACCTCTCATCATCAGAAGTCATTGCCGGATCGTCAGAGGGGTGCGGTCGGATTTTAAATATTTTGAAGTGATCTCAAAAATAGGATTCGAGTTGGCGCGATTTGTTGTGAGTCAGAATACATTCATTTTTGCCCAAATAACAACCTCTCATCATCAGAAGTCATTGCCGGATCGTCAGAGGGGTGCGGTCGGATTTTAAATATTTTGAAGTGATCTCAAAAATAGGATTCGAGTTGGCGCGATTTGTTGTGAGTCAGAATACATTAATTTTTGCCCAAATAACAACCTCTCATCATCAGAAGTCAATGCCGGATCGTCAGAGGGGTGCGGTCGGATTTTAAATATTTTGAAGTGATCTCAAAAATAGGATTCGAGTTGGCGCGATTTGTTGTGAGTCAGAATACATTCATTTTTGCCCAAATAACAACCTCTCATCATCAGAAGTCATTGCCGGATCGTCAGAGGGGTGCGGTCGGATTTTAAATATTTTGAAGTGATCTCAAAAATGGGATTCGAGTTGGCGCGATTTGTTGTGGGTCAGAATACATTCATGCTCACCCAAATAACAACCTCTCATCATCAGAAGTCATTGCCGGATCGTCAGAGGGGTGCGGTCGGATTTTAAATAATTTGAAGTGATCTCTAAAATGGGATTCGAGTTAGCGCGATTTGTTGTGAGTCAGAATACATTAATTTTTGCCCAAATAACAACCTCTCATCATCAGAAGTCATTGCCGGATCGTCAGAGGGGTGCGGTCGGACTTTAAATATTTTGAAGTGATCTCAAAAATAGGATTCGAGTTGGCGCGATTTGTTGTGAGTCAGAATACATTCATTTTTGCCCAAATAACAACCTCTCATCATCATAAGTCATTGCCGGATCGTCAGAGGGGTGCGGTCGGATTTTAAATATTTTGAAGTGGTCTCAAAAATGGGATTCGAGTTGGCGCGATTTGTTGTGGGTCAGAATACATTCATTCTCACCCAAATAACAACCTCTCATCATCAGAAGTCATTGCCGGATCGTCAGAGGAGTGCGGTCGGATTTTAAATATTTTGAAGTGATCTCAAAAATAGGATTCGAGTTGGCGCGATTTGTTGTGAGTCAGAATACATTAATTTTTGCCCAAATAACAACCTCTCATCATCAGAAGTCATTGCCGGATCGTCAGAGGGGTGCGGTCGGATTTTAAATAATTTGAAGTGATCTCAAAAATAGGATTCGAGTTGCCGCGATTTGTTGTGAGTCAGAATACATTAATTTTTGCCCAAATAACAACCTCTCATCATCAGAAGTCAATGCCGGATCGTCAGAGGGGTGCGGTCGGATTTTAAATATTTTGAAGTGATCTCAAAAATGGGATTCGAGTTGGCGCGATTTGTTGTGGGTCAGAATACATTCATTTTTGCCCAAATAACAACCTCTCATCATCAGAAGTCATTGCCGGATCGTCTGAGGGGTGCGGTCGGATTTTAAATATTTTGAAGTGATCTCAAAAATGGGATTCGAGTTGGCGCGATTTGTTGTGAGTCAGAATACATTCATTTTTGTCCAAATAACAACCTCTCATCATCAGAAGTCATTGCCGGATCGTCAGAGGGGAGCGGTCTGATTTTAAATAATTTGAAGTGATCTCAAAAATGGGATTCGAGTTGGCGCGATTTGTTGTGGGTCAGAATACATTCATTTTTGCCCAAATAACAACCTCTCATCATCAGAAGTCATTGCCGGATCGTCAGAGGGGTGCGGTCGGATTTTAAATATTTTGAAGTGATCTCAAAAATGGGATTCGAGTTGGCGCGATTTGTTGTGAATCAGAATACATTCATTTTTGCCCAAATAACAACCTCTCATCATCAAAAGTCATTGCCGGATCGTCAGAGGGGTGCGGTCGGATTTTAAATATTTTGAAGTGATCTCAAAAATGGGATTCGAGTTGGCGCGATTTGTTGTGGGTCAGAATACATTCATTCTCACCCAAATAACAACCTCTCATCATCAGAAGTCATTGCCGGATCGTAAGAGGGGTGCGGTCGGATTTTAAATATTTTGAAGTGATCTCAAAAATGGGATTCGAGTTGGCGCGATTTGTTGTGAGTCAGAATTCATTCATTTCTGCCCAAATAACAACCTCTCATCATCAGAAGTCATTGCCGGATCGTCAGAGGGGTGCGGTCGGATTTTAAATATTTTGAAGTGATCTCAAAAATAGGATTCGTGTTGGCGCGATTTGTTGTGAGTCAGAATACATTCATTTTTGCCCAAATAACAACCTCTCATCATCAGAAGTCATTGCCGGATCGTCAGAGGGGTGCGGTCGGATTTTAAATATTTTGAAGTGATCTCAAAAATGGGATTCGAGTTGGCGCGATTTGTTGTGGTTCAGAATACATTCATTCTCACCCAAATAACAACCTCTCATCATCAGAAGTCATTGCCGGATCGTCAGAGGGGTGCGGTCGGATTTTAAATATTTTGAAGTGATCTCAAAAATGGGATTCGAGTTGGCGCGATTTGTTGTGAGTCAGAATACATTCATTTCTGCCCAAATAACAACCTCTCATCATCAGAAGTCATTGCCGGATCGTCAGAGGGGTGCGGTCGGATTTTAAATATTTTGAAGTGATCTCAAAAATAGGATTCGAGTTGGCGCGATTTGTTGTGAGTCAGAATACATTCATTTTTGCCCAAATAACAACCTCTCATCATCAGAAGTCATTGCCGGATCGTCAGAGGGGTGCGGTCGGATTTTAAATATTTTGAAGTGATCTCAAAAATGGGATTCGAGTTGGCGCGATTTGTCGTGAGTCAGAATACATTCATTTTTGCACAAATAACAACCTCTCATCATCAGAAGTCATTGCCGGATCGTCAGAGGGGTGCGGTCGGATTTTAAATATTTTGAAGTGATCTCAAAAATAGGATTCGAGTTGGCGCGATTTGTTGTGAAATAGAATACATTCATTTTTGCCCAAATAACAACCTCTCATCAGCAGAAGTCATTGCCGGATCGTCAGAGGGGTGCGGTCGGATTTTAAATATTTTGAAGTGGTCTCAAAAATGGGATTCGAGTTGGCGCGATTTGTTGTGGGTCAGAATACATTCATTCTCACCCAAATAACAACCTCTCATCATCAGAAGTCATTGCCGGATCGTCAGAGGGGTGCGGTCGGATTTTAAATATTTTAAAGTGATCTCAAAAATGGGATTCGAGTTGGCGCGATTTGTTGTGAGTCAGAATACATTCATTCTCACCCAAATAACAACCTCTCATCATCAGAAGTCATTGCCGGATCGTCAGAGGGGTGCGGTCGGATTTTAAATATTTTGAAGTGATCTCAAAAATAGGATTCGAGTTGGCGCGATTTGTTGTGAGTCAGAATACATTCATTTTTGCCCAAATAACAACCTCTCATCATCAGAAGTCATTGCCGGATCGTCAGAGGGGTGCGGTCGGATTTTAAATATTTTGAAGTGATCTCAAAAATAGGATTCGAGTTGGCGCGATTTGTTGTGAGTCAGAATACATTCATTTTTGCCCAAATAACAACCTCTCATCATCAGAAGTCATTGCCGGATCGTCAGAGGGGTGCGGTCGGATTTTAAATATTTTGAAGTGATCTCAAAAATAGGATTCGAGTTGACGCGATTTGTTGTGAGTCAGAATACATTCATTTTTGCCCAAATAACAACCTCTCATCAGCAGAAGTCATTGCCGGATCGTCAGAGGGGTGCGGTCGGATTTTAAATATTTTGAAGTGGTCTCAAAAATGGGATTCGAGTTGGCGCGATTTGTTGTGGGTCAGAATACATTCATTCTCTCCCAAATAACAACCTCTCATCATCAGAAGTCATTGCCGGATCGTCAGAGGGGTGCGGTCGGATTTTAAATATTTTAAAGTGATCTCAAAAATGGGATTCGAGTTGGCGCGATTTGTTGTGAGTCAGAATACATTCATTTTTGCCCAAATAACAACCTCTCATCATCAGAAGTCATTGCCGGATCGTCAGAGGGGAACGGTCGGATTTTAAATAATTTGAAGTGATCTCAAAAATGGGATTCGAGTTGGCGCGATTTGTTGTGGGTCAGAATACATTCATTCTCACCCAAATAACAACCTCTCATCATCAGAAGTCATTGCCGGATCGTCAGAGGGGTGCGGTCGGATTTTAAATATTTTGAAGTGATCTCAAAAATAGGATTCGAGTTGGCGCGATTTGTTGTGAGTCAGAATACATTCATTTTTGCCCAAATAACAACCTCTCATCATCAGAAGTCATTGCCGGATCGTCAGAGGGGTGCGGTCGGATTATAAATATTTTGAAGTGATCTCAAAAATAGGATTCGAGTTGGCGCGATTTGTTGTGAGTCAGAATACATTAATTTTTGCCCAAATAACAACCTCTCATCATCAGAAGTCAATGCCGGATCGTCAGAGGGGTGCGGTCGGATTTTAAATATTTTGAAGTGATCTCAAAAATAGGATTCGAGTTGGCGCGATTTGTTGTGAGTCAGAATACATTCATTTTTGCCCAAATAACAACCTCTCATCATCAGAAGTCATTGCCGGATCGTCAGAGGGGTGCGGTCGGATTTTAAATATTTTGAAGTGATCTCAAAAATGGGATTCGAGTTGGCGCGATTTGTTGTGGGTCAGAATACATTCATGCTCACCCAAATAACAACCTCTCATCATCAGAAGTCATTGCCGGATCGTCAGAGGGGTGCGGTCGGATTTTAAATAATTTGAAGTGATCTCTAAAATGGGATTCGAGTTAGCGCGATTTGTTGTGAGTCAGAATACATTAATTTTTGCCCAAATAACAACCTCTCATCATCAGAAGTCATTGCCGGATCGTCAGAGGGGTGCGGTCGGACTTTAAATATTTTGAAGTGATCTCAAAAATAGGATTCGAGTTGGCGCGATTTGTTGTGAGTCAGAATACATTCATTTTTGCCCAAATAACAACCTCTCATCATCATAAGTCATTGCCGGATCGTCAGAGGGGTGCGGTCGGATTTTAAATATTTTGAAGTGGTCTCAAAAATGGGATTCGAGTTGGCGCGATTTGTTGTGGGTCAGAATACATTCATTCTCACCCAAATAACAACCTCTCATCATCAGAAGTCATTGCCGGATCGTCAGAGGAGTGCGGTCGGATTTTAAATATTTTGAAGTGATCTCAAAAATAGGATTCGAGTTGGCGCGATTTGTTGTGAGTCAGAATACATTAATTTTTGCCCAAATAACAACCTCTCATCATCAGAAGTCATTGCCGGATCGTCAGAGGGGTGCGGTCGGATTTTAAATATTTTGAAGTGATCTCAAAAATAGGATTCGAGTTGGCGCGATTTGTTGTGAGTCAGAATACATTAATTTTTGCCCAAATAACAACCTCTCATCATCAGAAGTCAATGCCGGATCGTCAGAGGGGTGCGGTCGGATTTTAAATATTTTGAAGTGATCTCAAAAATAGGATTCGAGTTGGCGCGATTTGTTGTGAGTCAGAATACATTCATTTTTGCCCAAATAACAACCTCTCATCATCAGAAGTCATTGCCGGATCGTCAGAGGGGTGCGGTCGGATTTTAAATATTTTGAAGTGATCTCAAAAATGGGATTCGAGTTGGCGCGATTTGTTGTGGGTCAGAATACATTCATGCTCACCCAAATAACAACCTCTCATCATCAGAAGTCATTGCCGGATCGTCAGAGGGGTGCGGTCGGATTTTAAATAATTTGAAGTGATCTCAAAAATGGGATTCGAGTTAGCGCGATTTGTTGTGAGTCAGAATACATTCATTTTTGCCCAAATAACAACCTCTCATCATCAGAAGTCATTGCCGGATCGTCAGAGGGGTGCGGTCGGACTTTAAATATTTTGAAGTGATCTCAAAAATAGGATTCGAGTTGGCGCGATTTGTTGTGAGTCAGAATACATTCATTTTTGCCCAAATAACAACCTCTCATCATCATAAGTCATTGCCGGATCGTCAGAGTGGTGCGGTCGGATTTTAAATATTTTGAAGTGGTCTCAAAAATGGGATTCGAGTTGGCGCGATTTGTTGTGGGTCAGAATACATTCATTCTCACCCAAATAACAACCTCTCATCAGCAGAAGTCATTGCCGGATCGTCAGAGGGGTGCGGTCGGATTTTAAATATTTTGAAGTAATCTCAAAAATAGGATTCGAGTTGGCGCGATTTGTTGTGAGTCAGAATACATTAATTTTTGCCCAAATAACAACCTCTCATCATCAGAAGTCATTGCCGGATCGTCAGAGGGGTGCGGTCGGATTTTAAATATTTTGAAGTGATCTCAAAAATAGGATTCGAGTTGGCGCGATTTGTTGTGAGTCAGAATACATTCATTTTTGCCTAAATAACAACCTCTCATCATCAGAAGTCATTGCCGGATCGTCAGAGGGGTGCGGTCGGATTTTAAATATTTTGAAGTGATCTCAAAAATAGGATTCGAGTTGGCGCGATTTGTTGTGAGTTAGAATACATTCATTTTTGCCCAATTAACAACCTCTCATCATCAGAAGTCATTGCCGGATCGTCAGAGGGGTGCGGTCGGATTTTAAATATTTTGAAGTGATCTCAAAAATGGGATTCGAGTTGGCGCGATTTGTTGTGGGTCAGAATACATTCATTCTCACCCAAATAACAACCTCTCATCATCAGAAGTCATTGCCGGATCGTCAGAGGGGTGCGGTCGGATTTTAAATATTTTGAAGTGATCTCAAAAATGGGATTCGATTTGGCGCGATTTGTTGTGAGTCAGAATACATTCATTTTTGCCCAAATAACAACCTCTCATCATCAGAAGTCATTGCCGGATCGTCAGAGGGGTGCGGTCGGATTTTAAATATTTTGAAGTGATCTCAAAAATAGGATTCGAGTTGGCGCGATTTGTTGTGAGTCAGAATACATTCATTTTTGCCCAAATAACAACCTCTCATCATCAGAAGTCATTGCCGTATCGTCAGAGGGGTGCGGTCGGATTTTATATATTTTGAAGTGATCTCAAAAATAGGATTCGAGTTGGCGCGATTTGTTGTGAGTCAGAATACATTCATTTTTGCCCAAATAACAACCTCTCATCATCAGAAGTCATTGCCGGATCGTCAGAGGAGTGCGGTCGGATTTTAAATATTTTGAAGTGATCTCAAAAATGGGATTCGAGTTGGCGCGATTTGTTGTGGGTCAGAATACATTCATTTTCACCCAAATAACAACCTCTCATCATCAGAAGTCATTGCCGGATCGTCAGAGGGGTGCGGTCGGATTTTAAATAATTTGAAGTGATCTCAAAAATGGGATTCGAGTTGGCGCGATTTGTTGTGAGTCAGAATACATTCATTTTTGCCCAAATAACAACCTCTCATCATCAGAAGACATTGCCGGATCGTCAGAGGGGTGCGGTCGGATTTTAAATATTTTGAAGTGATCTCAAAAATAGGATTCGAGTTGGCGCGATTTGTTGTGAGCCAGAATACATTCGATTTTGCCCAAATAACAACCTCTCATCATCAGAAGTCATTGCCGGATCGTCAGAGGGGTGCGGTCGGATTTTAAATATTTTGAAGTGATCTCAAAAATAGGATTCGAGTTGGCGCGATTTGTTGTGAGTCAGAATACATTCATTATTGCCCAAATAACAACCTCTCATCATCAGAAGTCATTGCCGGATCGTCAGAGGGGTGCGGTCGGATTTTAAATATTTTGAAGTGATCTCAAAAATGGGATTCGAGTTGGCGCGATTTGTTGTGAGTCAGAATACATTCATTTTTGCCCAAATAACAACCTCTCATCATCAGAAGTCATTGCCGGATCGTCAGAGGGGAACGGTCGGATTTTAAATAATTTGTAGTGATCTCAAAAATGGGATTCGAGTTGGCGCGATTTGTTGTGGGTCAAAATACATTCATTCTCACCGAAATAACAACCTCTCATCATCAGAAGTCATTGCCGGATCGTCAGAGGGGTGCGGTCGGATTTTAAATATTTTGAAGTGGTCTCAAAAATGGGATTCGAGTTGGCGCGATTTGTTGTGGGTCAGAATACATTCATTCTCACCCAAATAACAACCTCTCATCATCAGAAGTCATTGCCGGATCGTCAGAGGGGTGCGGTCGGATTTTAAATATTTTGAAGTGATATCAAAAATAGGATTCGAGTTGGCGCGATTTGTTGTGAGTCAGAATACATTCATTTTTGCCCAAATAACAACCTCTCATCATCAGACGTCATTGCCGGATCGTCAGAGGGGTGCGGTCGGATTTTAAATATTTTGAAGTGATCTCAAAAATGGGATTCGAGTTGGCGCGATTTGTTGTGGGTCAGAATACATTCATTCTCACCCAAATAACAACCTCTCATCATCAGAAGTCATTGCCGGATCGTCAGAGGGGTGCGGTCGGATTTTAAATATTTTGAAGTGATCTCAAAAATGGGATTCGAGTTGGCGCGATTTGTTGTGAGTCAGAATACATTCATTTTTGCCCAAATAACAACCAATCATCATTAGAAGTCATTGCCGGATCGTCAGAGGGGTGCGGTCGGATTTTAAATATTTTGAAGTGATCTCAAAAATAGGATTCGAGTTGGCGCGATTTGTTGTGAGTCAGAATACATTCATTTTTGCCCAAATAACAACCTCTCATCATCAGAAGTCATTGCCGGATCGTCAGAGGGGTGCGGTCGGATTTTAAATATTTTGAAGTGATCTCAAAAATGGGATTCGAGTTGGCGCGATTTGTTGTGAGTCAGAATACATTCATTTTTGCCCAAATAACAACCTCTCATCATCAGAAGTCACTGCCGGATCGTCAGAGGGTAACGGTCGGATTTTAAATAATTTGAAGTGATCTCAAAAATGGGATTCGAGTTGGCGCGATTTGTTGTGGGTCAGAATACATTCATTCTCACCCAAATAACAACCTCTCATCATCAGAAGTCATTGCCGGATCGTCAGAGGGGTACGGTCGGATTTTAAATATTTTGAAGTGATCTCAAAAATTGGATTCGAGTTGGCGCGATTTGTTGTGGGTCAGAATACATTCATTCTCACCCAAATAACAACCTCTCATCATCAGAAGTCATGGCCGGATCGTCAGAGGGGTGCGGTCGGATTTTAAATATTTTGAAGTGATCTCAAAAATATGATTCGAGTTGGCGCGATTTGTTGTGAGTCAGAATACATTCATTTTTGCCCAAATAACAACCTCTCATCATCAGAAGTCAGTGCCGGATCGTCAGAGGGGTGCGGTCGGATTTTAAATATTTTGAAGTGATCTCAAAAATAGGATTCGAGTTGGCGCGATTTGTTGTGAGTCAGAATACATTCATTTTTGCCCAAATAACAACCTCTCATCATCAGAAGTCATTGCCGGATCGTCAGAGGGGTGCGGTCGGATTTTAAATATTTTGAAGTGATCTCAAAAATGGGATTCGAGTTGGCGCGATTTGTTGTGAGTCAGAATACATTCAGTTTTGCCCAAATAACAACCTCTCATCATCAGAAGTCATTGCCGGATCGTCAGAGGGGAACGGTCGGATTTTAAATAATTTGAAGTGATCTCAAAAATGGGATTCGAATTGGCGCGATTTGTTGTGGGTCAGAATACATTCATTCTCACCCAAATAACAACCTCTCATCATCATAAGTCATTGCCGGATCGTCAGAGGGGTGCGGTCGGATTTTAAATATTTTGAAGTGGTCTCAAAACTGGGATTCGAGTTGGCGCGATTTGTTGTGAGTCAGAATACATTCATTTTTGCCCAAATAACAACCTCTCATCATCAGAAGTCATTGCCGGATCGTCAGAGGGGTGCGGTCGGATTTTAAATATTTTGAAGTGATCTCAAAAATAGGATTCGAGTTGACGCGATTTGTTGTGAGTCAGAATACATTCATTTTTGCCCAAATAACAACCTCTCATCATCAAAAGTCATTGCCGGATCGTCAGAGGGGTGCGGTCGGATTTTAAATATTTTGAAGTGATCTCAAAAATGGGATTCGAGTTGGCGCGATTCGTTGTGAATCAGAATACATTCATTTTTGTCCAAATAACAACCTCTCATCATCAGAAGTCATTGCCGGATCGTCAGAGGGGTGCGGTCTGATTCTAAATATTTTGAAGTGATCTCAAAAATAGGATTCGAGTTGGCGCGATTTGTTGTGAGTCAAAATACATTCATTTTTGCCCAAATAACAACCTCTCATCATCAGAAGTCATTGCCGGATCGTCAGAGGGGTGCGGTCGGATTTTAAATAATTTGAAGTGATCTCAAAAATGGGATTCGAGTTGGCGCGATTTGTTGTGGGTCAGAATACATTCATTCTCACCCAAATAACAACCTCTCATCATCAGAAGTCATTGCCGGATCGTCAGAGGGGTGCGGTCGGATTTTAAATATTTTGAAGTGATCTCAAAAATGGGATTCGAGTTGGCGCGATTTGTTGTGAGTCAGAATACATTCATTTCTGCCCAAATAACAACCTCTCATCATCAGAAGTCATTGCCGGATCGTCAGAGGGGTGCGGTCTGATTTTAAATATTTTGAAGTGATCTCAAAAATAGGATTCGTGTTGGCGCGATTTGTTGTGAGTCAGAATACATTAATTTTTGCCCATATAACAACCTCTCATCATCAGAAGTCATTGCCGGATCGTCAGAGGGGTGCGGTCGGATTTTAAATATTTTGAAGTGATCTCAAAAATGGGATTCGAGTTGGCGCGATTTTTTGTGAGTCAGAATACATTCATTTTTGCCCAAATAACAACCAATCATCATTAGAAGTCATTGCCGGATCGTCAGAGGGGTGCGGTCGGATTTTAAATATTTTGAAGTGATCTCAAAAATAGGATTCGAGTTGGCGCGATTTTTTGTTAGTCAGAATACATTCATTTTTGCCCAAATAACAACCTCTCATCATCAGAAGTCATTGCCGGATCGTCAGAGGGGTGCGGTCGGATTTTAAATATTTTGAAGTGATCTCAAAAATAGGATTCGAGTTGGCGCGATTTGTTGTGAGTCAGAATACATTCATTTTTGCCCAAATAACAACCTCTCATCATCAGAAGTCATTGCCGGATCGTCAGAGGGGTGCGGTCGGATTTTAAATATTTTGAAGTGATCTCAAAAATGGGATTCGAGTTGGCGCGATTTGTTGTGGGTCAGAATACATTCATTTTCACCCAAATAACAACCTCTCATCATCATAAGTCATTGCCGGATCGTCAGAGGGGTGCGGTCGGATTTTAAATATTTTGAAGTGATCTCAAAAATGGGATTCGAGTTGGCGCCATTTGTTGTGAGTCAGAATACATTCATTTTTGCCCAAATAACAACCTCTCATCATCAGAAGTCATTGCCGGATCGTCAGAGGGGTGCGGTCGGACTTTAAATATTTTGAAGTGATCTCAAAAATAGGATTCGAGTTGGCGCGATTTGTTGTGAGTCAGAATACATTCATTTTCACCCAAATAACAACCTCTCATCATCAGAAGTCATTGCCGGATCGTCAGAGGGGTGCGGTCGGATTTTAAATAATTTGAAGTGATCTCAAAAATGGGATTCGAGTTGGCGCGATTTGTTGTGAGTCAGAATACATTCATTTTCGCCCAAATAACAACCTCTCATCATCAGAAGACATTGCCGGATCGTCAGAGGGGTGCGGTCGGATTTTAAATATTTTGAAGTGATCTCAAAAATAGGATTCGAGTTGGCGCGATTTGTTGTGAGCCAGAATACATTCATTTTTGCCCAAATAACAACCTCTCATCATCAGAAGTCATTGCCGGATCGTCAGAGGGGTGCGGTCGGATTTTAAATATTTTGAAGTGATCTCAAAAATAGGATTCGAGTTGGCGCGATTTGTTGTGAGTCAGAATACATTCATTTTTGCCCAAATAACAACCTCTCATCATCAGAAGTCATTGCCGGATCGTCAGAGGGGTGCGGTCGGATTTTAAATATTTTGAAGTGATCTCAAAAATGGGATTCGAGTTGGCGCGATTTGTTGTGAGTCAGAATACATTCATTTTTGCCCAAATAACAACCTCTCATCATCAGAAGTCACTGCCGGATCGTCAGAGGGTAACGGTCGGATTTTAAATAATTTGAAGTGATCTCAAAAATGGGATTCGAGTTGGCGCGATTTGTTGTGGGTCAGAATACATTCATTCTCACCCAAATAACAACCTCTCATCATCAGAAGTCATTGCCATATCGTCAGAGGGGTGCGGTCGGATTTTAAATATTTTGAAGTGGTCTCAAAAATGGGATTCGAGTTGGCGCGATTTGTTGTGGGTCAGAATACATTCATTCTCACCCAAATAACAACCTCTCATCATCAGAAGTCATTGCCCGATCGTCAGAGGGGTGCGGTCGGATTTTAAATATTTTGAAGTGATCTCAAAAATAGGATTCGAGTTGGCGCGATTTGTTGTGAGTCAGAATACATTCATTTTTGCCCAAATAACAACCTCTCATCATCAGAAGTCATTGCCGGATCGTCAGAGGGGTGCGGTCGGATTTTAAATATTTTGAAGTGATCTCAAAAATAGGATTCGAGTTGGCGCGATTTGTTGTGAGTCAGAATACATTCATTTTTGCCCAAATAACAACCTCTCATCATCAGAAGTCATTGCCGGATCGTCAGAGGGGTGCGGTCGGATTTTAAATATTTTGAAGTGATCTCAAAAATGGGATTCGAGTTGGCGCGATTTGTTGTGGGTCAGAATACATTCATATTCACCCAAATAACAACCTCTCATCATCAGAAGTCATTGCCGGATCGTCAGAGGGGTGCGGTCGGATTTTAAATATTTTGAAGTGATCTCAAAAATGGGATTCGAGTTGGCGCGATTTGTTGTGAGTCAGAATACATTCATTTTTGCCCAAATAACAACCTCTCATCATCAGAAGTCATTGCCGGATCGTCAGAGGGGTGCGGTCGGACTTTAAATATTTTGAAGTGATCTCAAAAATAGGATTCGAGTTGGCGCGATTTGTTGTGAGTCAGAATACATTCATTTTCACCCAAATAACAACCTCTCATCATCAGAAGTCATTGCCGGATCGTCAGAGGGGTGCGGTCGGATTTTAAATAATTTGAAGTGATCTCAAAAATGGGATTCGAGTTGGCGCGATTTGTTGTGAGTCAGAATACATTCATTTTCGCCCAAATAACAACCTCTCATCATCAGAAGACATTGCCGGATCGTCAGAGGGGTGCGGTCGGATTTTAAATATTTTGAAGTGATCTCAAAAATAGGATTCGAGTTGGCGCGATTTGTTGTGAGCCAGAATACATTCATTTTTGCCCAAATAACAACCTCTCATCATCAGAAGTCATTGCCGGATCGTCAGAGGGGTGCGGTCGGATTTTAAATATTTTGAAGTGATCTCAAAAATAGGATTCGAGTTGGCGCGATTTGTTGTGAGTCAGAATACATTCATTTTTGCCCAAATAACAACCTCTCATCATCAGAAGTCATTGCCGGATCGTCAGAGGGGTGCGGTCGGATTTTAAATATTTTGAAGTGATCTCAAAAATGGGATTCGAGTTGGCGCGATTTGTTGTGAGTCAGAATACATTCATTTTTGCCCAAATAACAACCTCTCATCATCAGAAGTCACTGCCGGATCGTCAGAGGGTAACGGTCGGATTTTAAATAATTTGAAGTGATCTCAAAAATGGGATTCGAGTTGGCGCGATTTGTTGTGGGTCAGAATACATTCATTCTCACCCAAATAACAACCTCTCATCATCAGAAGTCATTGCCGGATCGTCAGAGGGGTACGGTCGGATTTTAAATATTTTGAAGTGATCTCAAAAATTGGATTCGAGTTGGCGCGATTTGTTGTGGGTCAGAATACATTCATTCTCACCCAAATAACAACCTCTCATCATCAGAAGTCATGGCCGGATCGTCAGAGGGGTGCGGTCGGATTTTAAATATTTTGAAGTGATCTCAAAAATATGATTCGAGTTGGCGCGATTTGTTGTGAGTCAGAATACATTCATTTTTGCCCAAATAACAACCTCTCATCATCAGAAGTCAGTGCCGGATCGTCAGAGGGGTGCGGTCGGATTTTAAATATTTTGAAGTGATCTCAAAAATAGGATTCGAGTTGGCGCGATTTGTTGTGAGTCAGAATACATTCATTTTTGCCCAAATAACAACCTCTCATCATCAGAAGTCATTGCCGGATCGTCAGAGGGGTGCGGTCGGATTTTAAATATTTTGAAGTGATCTCAAAAATAGGATTCGAGTTGACGCGATTTGTTGTGAGTCAGAATACATTCATTTTTGCCCAAATAACAACCTCTCATCATCAGAAGTCATTGCCGGATCGTCAGAGGGTTGCGGTCGGATTTTAAATATTTTGAAGTGATCTCAAAAATGGGATTCGAGTTGGCGCGATTTGTTGTGAGTCAGAATACATTCATTTTTGCCCAAATAACAACCTCTCATCATCAAAAGTCATTGCCGGATCGTCAGAGGGGTGCGGTCGGATTTTAAATATTTTGAAGTGATCTCAAAAATGGGATTCGAGTTGGCGCGATTTGTTGTGAGTCAGAATACATTCATTTTTGTCCAAATAACAACCTCTCATCATCAGAAGTCATTGCCGGATCGTCAGAGGGGTGCGGTCGGATTTTAAATATTTTGAAGTGATCTCAAAAATAGGATTCGAGTTGGCGCGATTTGTTGTGAGTCAGAATAAATTCATTTTTGCCCAAATAACAACCTCTCATCATCAGAAGTCATTGCCGGATCGTCAGAGGGGTGCGGTCGGATTTTAAATATTTTGAAGTGATCTCAAAAATAGGATTCGAGTTGGCGCGATTTTTTGTGAGTCAGAATATATTCATTTTTGCCCAAATAACAACCTCTCATCATCAGAAGTCATTGCCGGATCGTCAGAGGGGTGCGGTCGGATTTTAAATATTTTGAAGTGATCTCAAAAATGGGATTCGAGTTGGCGCGATTTGTTGTGGGTCAGAATACATTCATTTTCACCCAAATAACAACCTCTCATCATCAGAAGTCATGGCCGGATCGTCAGAGGGGTGCGGTCGGATTTTAAATATTTTGAAGTGATCTCAAAAATAGGATTCGAGTTGGCGCGATTTGTTGTGAGTCAGAATACATCCATTTTTGCCCAACTAACAACCTCTCATCATCATAAGTCATTGCCGGATCGTCAGAGGGGTGCGGTCGGATTTTAAATATTTTGAAGTGATCTCAAAAATGGGATTCGAGTTGGCGCGATTTGTTGTGAGTCAGAATACATTCATTTTTGCCCAAATAACAACCTCTCACCATCAGAAGTCATTGCCGGATCGTCAGAGGGGTGCGGTCGGATTTTAAATATTTTGAAGTGATCTCAAAAATAGGATTCGAGTTGGCGCGATTTGTTGTGAGTCAGAATACATTCATTTTTGCCCAAATAACAACCTCTCATCATCAGAAGTCATTGCCGGATCGTCAGAGGGGTGCGGTCGGATTTTAAATATTTTGAAGTGGTCTCAAAAATGGGATTCGAGTTGGCGCGATTTGTTGTGGGTCAGAATACATTCATTCTCACCCGAATAACAACCTCTCATCATCAGAAGTCATTGCCGGATCGTCAGAGAGGTGCGGTCGGATTTTAAATATTTTGAAGTGATCTCAAAAATGGAATTCGAGTTGGCGCGATTTGTTGTGAGTCAAAATATATTCATTTTTGCCCAAATAACAACCTCTCATCATCAGAAGTCATTGCCGGATCGTCAGAGGGAAACGGTCGGATTTTAAATAATTTGAAGTGATCTCAAAAATGGGATTCGAGTTGGCGCGATTTGTTGTGGGTCAGAATACATTCTTTCTTACCCAAATAACAACCTCTCATCATCAGAAGACATTGCCGGATCGTCAGAGGGGTGCGGTCGGATTTTAAATATTTTGAAGTGATCTCAAAAATAGGATTCGAGTTGGCGCGATTTGTTGTGAGTCAGAATACATTCATTTTTGCCCAAATAACAACCTCTCATCATCAGAAGTCATTGCCGGATCGTCAGAGGGGTGCGGTCGGATTTTAAATATTTTGAAGTGATCTCAAAAATAGGATTCGAGTTGGCGCGATTTGTTGTGAGTCAGAATACATTCATTTTTGCCCAAATAACAATCTCTCATCATCAGAAGTCATTCCCGGATCGTCAGAGGGGTGCGGTCGGATTTTAAATATTTTGAAGTGATCTCAAAAATGGGATTCGAGTTGGCGCGATTTGTTGTGAGTCAGAATACATTCATTTTTGCCCAAATAACAACCTCTCATCATCAGAAGTCATTGCCGGATCGTCAGAGGGGTGCGGTCGGATTTTAAATATTTTGAAGTGATCTCAAAAATAGGATTCGAGTTGGCGCGATTTGTTGTGAGTCAGAATACATTCATTTTTGCCCAAATAACAATCTCTCATCATCAGAAGTCATTCCCGGATCGTCAGAGGGGTGCGGTCGGATTTTAAATATTTTGAAGTGATCTCAAAAATGGGATTCGAGTTGGCGCGATTTGTTGTGAGTCAGAATACATTCATTTTTGCCCAAATAACAACCTCTCATCATCAGAAGTCATTGCCGGATCGTCAGAGGGGTGCGGTCGGATTTTAAATATTTTGAAGTGATCTCAAAAATGGGATTGGAGTTGGCGCGATTTATTGTGGGTCAGAATACATTCATTTTCACCCAAATAACAACCTCTCATCATCAGAAGTCATTGCCGGATCGTCAGAGGGGTGCGGTCGGATTTTAAATATTTTGAAGTGATCTCAAAAATGGGATTCGAGTTGGCGCGATTTGTTGTGAGTCAGAATACATTCATTTTTGCCCAAATAACAACCTCTCATCATCAGAAGTCATTGCCGGATCGTCAGAGGAGTGCGGTCGGATTTTAAATATTTTGAAGTGATCTCCAAAATAGGATTCGAGTTGGCGCGATTTGTTGTGAGTCAGAATACATTCATTTTTGCCCAAATAACAACCTCTCATCATCAGAAGTCATTGCCGGATCGTCAGAGGGGTGCGGTCAGATTTTAAATATTTTGAAGTGATCTCAAAAATAGGATTCGAGTTGGCGCGATTTGTTGTGAGTCAGAATACATTCATTTTTGCCCAAATAACAACCTCTCATCATCAGAAGTCATTGCCGGATCGTCAGAGGGGTGCGGTCGGATTTTAAATATTTTGAAGTGATCTCAAAAATGGGATTCGAGTTGGCGCGATTTGTTGTGGGTCAGAATACATTCATTTTCACCCAAATAACAACCTCTCATCATCAGAAGTCATTGCCGGATCGTCAGAGGGGTGCGGTCGGATTTTAAATATGTTGAAGTGAACTCAAAAATGGGATTTGAGTTGGCGCGATTTGTTGTGAGTCAAAATACATTCATTTTTGCCCAAATAACAACCTCTCATCATCAGAAGTCATTGCCGGATCGTCAGAGGGGTGCGGTCGGATTTTAAATATTTTGAAGTGATCTCAAAAATAGGATTCGAGTTGGCGCGATTTGTTGTGAGTCAGAATACATTCATTTTTGCCCAAATAACAACCTCTCGTCATCAGAAGTCATTGCCGGATCGTCAGAGGGGTGCGGTCGGATTTTAAATATTTTGAAGTGATCTCAAAAATAGGATTCGAGTTGGCGCGATTTGTTGTGAGTCAGAATACATTCATTTTTGCCCAAATAACAACCTCTCATCATCAGAAGTCATTGCTGGATCGTCAGAGGGGTGCGGTCGGATTTTAAATATTTTGAAGTGATCTCAAAAATGGGATTCGAGTTTGCGCGATTTGTTGTGAGTCAGAAAACATTCATTTTTGCCCAAATAACAACCTCTCATCATCAAAAGTCATTGCCGGATCGTCAGAGGGGTGCGGTCGGATTTTAAATATTTTGAAGTGATCTCAAAATTGGGATTCGAGTTGGCGCGATTTGTTGTGAGTCAGAATACATTCATTTCTGTCCAAATAACAACCTCTCATCATCAGAAGTCATTGCCGGATCGTCAGAGGGGTGCGGTCGGATTTTAAATATTTTGAAGTGATCTCAAAAATAGGATTCGAGTTGGCGCGATTTGTTGTGAGTCAGAATACATTCATTTTTGCCCAAATAACAACCTCTCATCATCAGAAGTCATTGCCGGATCGTCAGAGGGGAACGGTCGGATTTTAAATAATTTGAAGTGATCTCAAAAATGGGATTCGAGTTGGCGCGATTTGTTGTGAGTCAGAATACATTCATTTTTGCCCAAATAACAACCTCTCATCATCAGAAGTCATTGCCGGATCGTCAGAGGGGTGCGGTCGGATTTTAAATATTTTGAAGTGATCTCAAAAATGGGATTCGAGTTGGCGCGATTTGTTGTGAGTCAGAATACATTCATTTTTGCCCAAATAACAACCTCTCATCATCAGAAGTCATTGCCGGATCGTCAGAGGGGTGCGGTCGGATTTTAAATATTTTAAAGTGATCTCAAAAATAGGATTCGAGTTGGCGCGATTTGTTGTGAGTCAGAATACATTCATTTTTGCCCAAATAACAACCTCTCATCATCAGAAGTCATTGCCGGATCGTCAGAGGGGTGTGGTCGGATATTAAATATTTTGAAGTGATCTAAAAAATAGGATTCGAGTTGGCGCGATTTGTTGTGAGTCAGAATACATTCATTTTTGCCCAAATAACAACCTCTCATCATCAGAAGTCATTGCCGGATCGTCAGAGGGGAACGGTCGGATTTTAAATATTTTGAAGTGATCTCAAAAATGGGATTCGAGTTGGCGCGATTTGTTGTGAGTCAGAATACATTCATTTTTGCCCAAATAACAACCTCTCATCATCAGAAAACATTGCCGGATCGTCAGAGGGGAACGGTCGGATTTTAAATAATTTGAAGTGATCTCAAAAATGGGATTCGAGTTGGCGCGATTTGTTGTGGGTCAGAATACATTCATTCTCACCCAAATAACAACCTCTCATCATCAGAAGTCATGGCCGGATCGTCAGAGGGGTGCGGTCGGATTTTAAATATTTTGAAGTGGTCTCAAAAATATGATTCGAGTTGGCGCGATTTGTTGTGAGTCAGAATACATTCATTTTTGCCCAAATAACAACCTCTCATCATCAGAAGTCATTGCCGGATCGTCAGAGGGGTGCGGTCGGATTTTAAATATTTTGAAGTGATCTCAAAAATGGGATTCGAGTTGGCGCGATTTGTTGTGAGTCAGAATACATTCATTTTTGCCCAAATAACAACCTCTCATCATCAGAAGTCATTGCCGGATCGTCAGAGGGATGCGGTCGGATTTTAAATATTTTGAAGTGATCTCAAAAATAGGATTCGAGTTGACGCGATTTGTTGTGAGTCAGAATACATTCATTTTTGCCCAAATAACAACCTCTCATCATCAGAAGTCATTGCCGGATCGTCAGAGGGGTGCGGTCGGATTTTAAATATTTTGAAGTGATCTCTAAAATGGGATTCGAGTTGGCGCGATTTGTTGTAAGTCAGAATACATTCATTTTTGTCCAAATAACAACCTCTCATCATCAGAAGTCATTGCCGGATCGTCAGAGGGGTGCGGTCGGATTTTAAATATTTTGAAGTGATCTCAAAAATAGGATTCGAGTTGGCGCGATTTGTTGTGAGTCAGAATAAATTCATTTTTGCCCAAATAACAACCTCTCATCATCAGCAGTCATTGCCGGATCGTCAGAGGGGTGCGGTCGGATTTTAAATATTTTGAAGTGATCTCAAAAATAGGATTCGAGTTGGCGCGATTTTTTGTGAGTCAGAATATATTCATTTTTGCCCAAATAACAACCTCTCATCATCAGAAGTCATTGCCGGATCGTCAGAGGGGTGCGGTCGGATTTTAAATATTTTGAAGTGATCTCAAAAATGGGATTCGAGTTGGCGCGATTTGTTGTGGGTCAGAATACATTCATTTTCACCCAAATAACAACCTCTCATCATCAGAAGTCATGGCCGGATCGTCAGAGGGGTGCGGTCGGATTTTAAATATTTTGAAATGATCTCAAAAATAGGATTCGAGTTGGCGCGATTTGTTGTGAGTCAGAATACATTCATTTTTGCCCAAATAACAATCTCTCATCATCATAAGTCATTCCCGGATCGTCAGAGGGGTGCGGTCGGATTTTAAATATTTTGAAGTGATCTCAAAAATGGGATTCGAGTTGGCCCGATTTGTTGTGAGTCAGAATACATTCATTTTTGCCCAAATAACAACCTCTCATCATCAGAAGTCATTGCCGGATCGTCAGAGGGGTGCGGTCGGATTTTAAATATTTTGAAGTGATCTCAAAAATGGGATTGGAGTTGGCGCGATTTATTGTGGGTCAGAATACATTCATTCTCACCCAAATAACAACCTCTCATCATCAGAAGTCATTGCCGGATCGTCAGAGGGGTGCGGTCGGATTTTAAATATTTTGAAGTGATCTCAAAAATGGGATTCGAGTTGGCGCGATTTGTTGTGAGTCAGAATACATTCATTTTTGCCCAAATAACAACCTCTCATCATCAGAAGTCATTGCCGGATCGTCAGAGGAGTGCGGTCGGATTTTAAATATTTTGAAGTGATCTCCAAAATAGGATTCGAGTTGGCGCGATTTGTTGTGAGTCAGAATACATTCATTTTTGCCCAAATAACAACCTCTCATCATCAGAAGTCATTGCCGGATCGTCAGAGGGGTGCGGTCAGATTTTAAATATTTTGAAGTGATCTCAAAAATAGGATTCGAGTTGGCGCGATTTGTTGTGAGTCAGAATACATTCATTTTTGCCCAAATAACAACCTCTCATCATCAGAAGTCATTGCCGGATCGTCAGAGGGGTGCGGTCGGATTTTAAATATTTTGAAGTGATCTCAAAAATGGGATTCGAGTTGGCGCGATTTGTTGTGGGTCAGAATACATTCATTTTCACCCAAATAACAACCTCTCATCATCAGAAGTCATTGCCGGATCGTCAGAGGGGTGCGGTCGGATTTTAAATATGTTGAAGTGAACTCAAAAATGGGATTTGAGTTGGCGCGATTTGTTGTGAGTCAGAATACATTCATTTTTGCCCAAATAACAACCTCTCATCATCAGAAGTCATTGCCGGATCGTCAGAGGGGTGCGGTCGGATTTTAAATATTTTGAAGTGATCTCAAAAATAGGATTCGAGTTGGCGCGATTTGTTGTGAGTCAGAATACATTCATTTTTGCCCAAATAACAACCTCTCGTCATCAGAAGTCATTGCCGGATCGTCAGAGGGGTGCGGTCGGATTTTAAATATTTTGAAGTGATCTCAAAAATAGGATTCGAGTTGGCGCGATTTGTTGTGAGTCAGAATACATTCATTTTTGCCCAAATAACAACCTCTCATCATCAGAAGTCATTGCCGGATCGTCAGAGGGGTGCGGTCGGATTTTAAATATTTTGAAGTGATCTCAAAAATGGGATTCGAGTTGGCGCGATTTGCTGTGAGTCAGAAAACATTCATTTTTGCCCAAATAACAACCTCTCATCATCAAAAGTCATTGCCGGATCGTCAGAGGGGTGCGGTCGGATTTTAAATATTTTGAAGTGATCTCAAAATTGGGATTCGAGTTGGCGCGATTTGTTGTGAGTCAGAATACATTCATTTCTGTCCAAATAACAACCTCTCATCATCAGAAGTCATTGCCGGATCGTCAGAGGGGTGCGGTCGGATTTTAAATATTTTGAAGTGATCTCAAAAATAGGATTCGAGTTGGCGCGATTTGTTGTGAGTCAGAATACATTCATTTTTGCCCAAATAACAACCTCTCATCATCAGAAGTCATTGCCGGATCGTCAGAGGGGAACGGTCGGATTTTAAATAATTTGAAGTGATCTCAAAAATGGGATTCGAGTTGGCGCGATTTGTTGTGAGTCAGAATACATTCATTTTTGCCCAAATAACAACCTCTCATCATCAGAAGTCATTGCCGGATCGTCAGAGGGGTGCGGTCGGATTTTAAATATTTTGAAGTGATCTCAAAAATGGGATTCGAGTTGGCGCGATTTGTTGTGAGTCAGAATACATTCATTTTTGCCCAAATAACAACCTCTCATCATCAGAAGTCATTGCCGGATCGTCAGAGGGGTGCGGTCGGATTTTAAATATTTTGAAGTGATCTCAAAAATAGGATTCGAGTTGGCGCGATTTGTTGTGAGTCAGAATACATTCATTTTTGCCCAAATAACAACCTCTCATCATCAGAAGTCATTGCCGGATCGTCAGAGGGGTGTGGTCGGATATTAAATATTTTGAAGTGATCTAAAAAATAGGATTCGAGTTGGCGCGATTTGTTGTGAGTCAGAATACATTCATTTTTGCCCAAATAACAACCTCTCATCATCAGAAGTCATTGCCGGATCGTCAGAGGGGAACGGTCGGATTTTAAATATTTTGAAGTGATCTCAAAAATGGGATTCGAGTTGGCGCGATTTGTTGTGAGTCAGAATACATTCATTTTTGCCCAAATAACAACCTCTCATCATCAGAAAACATTGCCGGATCGTCAGAGGGGAACGGTCGGATTTTAAATAATTTGAAGTGATCTCAAAAATGGGATTCGAGTTGGCGCGATTTGTTGTGGGTCAGAATACATTCATTCTCACCCAAATAACAACCTCTCATCATCAGAAGTCATGGCCGGATCGTCAGAGGGGTGCGGTCGGATTTTAAATATTTTGAAGTGGTCTCAAAAATATGATTCGAGTTGGCGCGATTTGTTGTGAGTCAGAATACATTCATTTTTGCCCAAATAACAACCTCTCATCATCAGAAGTCATTGCCGGATCGTCAGAGGGGTGCGGTCGGATTTTAAATATTTTGAAGTGATCTCAAAAATAGGATTCGAGTTGGCGCGATTTGTTGTGAGTCAGAATACATTCATTTTTGCCCAAATAACAACCTCTCATCATCAGAAGTCATTGCCGGATCGTCAGAGGGATGCGGTCGGATTTTAAATATTTTGAAGTGATCTCAAAAATCGGATTCGAGTTGACGCGATTTGTTGTGAGTCAGAATACATTCATTTTTGCCCAAATAACAACCTCTCATCATCAGAAGTCATTGCCGGATCGTCAGAGGGGTGCGGTCGGATTTTAAATATTTTGAAGTGATCTCAAAAATGGGATTCGAGTTGGCGCGATTTGTTGTGAGTCAGAATACATTCATTTTTGCCCAAATAACAACCTCTCATCATCAAAAGTCATTGCCGGATCGTCAGAGGGGTGCGGTCGGATTTTAAATATTTTGAAGTGATCTCAAAAATGGGATTCGAGTTGGCGCGATTTGTTGTAAGTCAGAATACATTCATTTTTGCCCAAATAACAACCTCTCATCATCAGAAAACATTGCCGGATCGTCAGAGGGGAACGGTCGGATTTTAAATAATTTGAAGTGATCTCAAAAATGGGATTCGAGTTGGCGCGATTTGTTGTGGGTCAGAATACATTCATTCTCACCCAAATAACAACCTCTCATCATCAGAAGTCATGGCCGGATCGTCAGAGGGGTGCGGTCGGATTTTAAATATTTTGAAGTGGTCTCAAAAATATGATTCGAGTTGGCGCGATTTGTTGTGAGTCAAAATACATTCATTTTTGCCCAAATAACAACCTCTCATCATCAGAAGTCATTGCCGGATCGTCAGAGGGGTGCGGTCGGATTTTAAATATTTTGAAGTGATCTCAAAAATAGGATTCGAGTTGGCGCGATTTGTTGTGAGTCAGAATACATTCATTTTTGCCCAAATAACAACCTCTCATCATCAGAAGTCATTGCCGGATCGTCAGAGGGATGCGGTCGGATTTTAAATATTTTGAAGTGATCTCAAAAATAGGATTCGAGTTGACGCGATTTGTTGTGAGTCAGAATACATTCATTTTTGCCCAAATAACAACCTCTCATCATCAGAAGTCATTGCCGGATCGTCAGAGGGGTGCGGTCGGATTTTAAATATTTTGAAGTGATCTCAAAAATGGGATTCGAGTTGGCGCGATTTGTTGTGAGTCAGAATACATTCATTTTTGCCCAAATAACAACCTCTCATCATCAAAAGTCATTGCCGGATCGTCAGAGGGGTGCGGTCGGATTTTAAATATTTTGAAGTGATCTCAAAAATGGGATTCGAGTTGGCGCGATTTGTTGTAAGTCAGAATACATTCATTTTTGTCCAAATAACAACCTCTCATCATCAGAAGTCATTGCCGGATCGTCAGAGGGGTGCGGTCGGATTTTAAATATTTTGAAGTGATCTCAAAAATAGGATTCGAGTTGGCGCGATTTGTTGTGAGTCAGAATAAATTCATTTTTGCCCAAATAACAACCTCTCATCATCAGAAGTCATTGCCGGATCGTCAGAGGGGTGCGGTCGGATTTTAAATATTTTGAAGTGATCTCAAAAATAGGATTCGAGTTGGCGCGATTTTTTGTGAGTCAGAATATATTCATTTTTGCCCAAATAACAACCTCTCATCATCAGAAGTCATTGCCGGATCGTCAGAGGGGTGCGGTCGGATTTTAAATATTTTGAAGTGATCTCAAAAATGGGATTCGAGTTGGCGCGATTTGTTGTGGGTCAGAATACATTCATTTTCACCCAAATAACAACCTCTCATCATCAGAAGTCATGGCCGGATCGTCAGAGGGGTGCGGTCGGATTTTAAATATTTTGAAGTGATCTCAAAAATAGGATTCGAGTTGGCGCGATTTGTTGTGAGTCAGAATACATTCATTTTTGCCCAAATAACAATCTCTCATCATCATAAGTCATTCCCGGATCGTCAGAGGGGTGCGGTCGGATTTTAAATATTTTGAAGTGATCTCAAAAATGGGAATCGAGTTGGCGCGATTTGTTGTGAGTCAGAATACATTCATTTTTGCCCAAATAACAACCTCTCATCATCAGAAGTCAATGCCGGATCGTCAGAGGGGTGCGGTCGGATTTTAAATATTTTGAAGTGATCTCAAAAATGGGATTGGAGTTGGCGCGATTTATTGTGGGTCAGAATACATTCATTCTCACCCAAATAACAACCTCTCATCATCAGAAGTCATTGCCGGATCGTCAGAGGGGTGCGGTCGGATTTTAAATATTTTGAAGTGATCTCAAAAATGGGATTCGAGTTGGCGCGATTTGTTGTGAGTCAGAATACATTCATTTTTGCCCAAATAACAACCTCTCATCATCAGAAGTCATTGCCGGATCGTCAGAGGAGTGCGGTCGGATTTTAAATATTTTGAAGTGATCTCCAAAATAGGATTCGAGTTGGCGCGATTTGTTGTGAGTCAGAATACATTCATTTTTGCCCAAATAACAACCTCTCATCATCAGAAGTCATTGCCGGATCGTCAGAGGGGTGCGGTCAGATTTTAAATATTTTGAAGTGATCTCAAAAATAGGATTCGAGTTGGCGCGATTTGTTGTGAGTCAGAATACATTCATTTTTGCCCAAATAACAACCTCTCATCATCAGAAGTCATTGCCGGATCGTCAGAGGGGTGCGGTCGGATTTTAAATATTTTGAAGTGATCTCAAAAATAGGATTCGAGTTGGCGCGATTTGTTGTGAGTCAGAATACATTCATTTTTGCCCAAATAACAACCTCTCATCATCAGAAGTCATTGCTGGATCGTCAGAGGGGTGCGGTCGGATTTTAAATATTTTGAAGTGATCTCAAAAATGGGATTCGAGTTGGCGCGATTTGTTGTGAGTCAGAAAACATTCATTTTTGCCCAAATAACAACCTCTCATCATCAAAAGTCATTGCCGGATCGTCAGAGGGGTGCGGTCGGATTTTAAATATTTTGAAGTGATCTCAAAATTGGGATTCGAGTTGGCGCGATTTGTTGTGAGTCAGAATACATTCATTTCTGTCCAAATAACAACCTCTCATCATCAGAAGTCATTGCCGGATCGTCAGAGGGGTGCGGTCGGATTTTAAATATTTTGAAGTGATCTCAAAAATAGGATTCGAGTTGGCGCGATTTGTTGTGAGTCAGAATACATTCATTTTTGCCCAAATAACAACCTCTCATCATCAGAAGTCATTGCCGGATCGTCAGAGGGGAACGGTCGGATTTTAAATAATTTGAAGTGATCTCAAAAATGGGATTCGAGTTGGCGCGATTTGTTGTGAGTCAGAATACATTCATTTTTGCCCAAATAACAACCTCTCATCATCAGAAGTCATTGCCGGATCGTCAGAGGGGTGCGGTCGGATTTTAAATATTTTGAAGTGATCTCAAAAATGGGATTCGAGTTGGCGCGATTTGTTGTGAGTCAGAATACATTCATTTTTGCCCAAATAACAACCTCTCATCATCAGAAGTCATTGCCGGATCGTCAGAGGGGTGCGGTCGGATTTTAAATATTTTGAAGTGATCTCAAAAATAGGATTCGAGTTGGCGCGATTTGTTGTGAGTCAGAATACATTCATTTTTGCGCAAATAACAACCTCTCATCATCAGAAGTCATTGCCGGATCGTCAGAGGGGTGTGGTCGGATATTAAATATTTTGAAGTGATCTAAAAAATAGGATTCGAGTTGGCGCGATTTGTTGTGAGTCAGAATACATTCATTTTTGCCCAAATAACAACCTCTCATCATCAGAAGTCATTGCCGGATCGTCAGAGGGGAACGGTCGGATTTTAAATATTTTGAAGTGATCTCAAAAATGGGATTCGAGTTGGCGCGATTTGTTGTGAGTCAGAATACATTCATTTTTGCCCAAATAACAACCTCTCATCATCAGAAAACATTGCCGGATCGTCAGAGGGGAACGGTCGGATTTTAAATAATTTGAAGTGATCTCAAAAATGGGATTCGAGTTGGCGCGATTTGTTGTGGGTCAGAATACATTCATTCTCACCCAAATAACAACCTCTCATCATCAGAAGTCATGGCCGGATCGTCAGAGGGGTGCGGTCGGATTTTAAATATTTTGAAGTGGTCTCAAAAATATGATTCGAGTTGGCGCGATTTGTTGTGAGTCAGAATACATTCATTTTTGCCCAAATAACAACCTCTCATCATCAGAAGTCATTGCCGGATCGTCAGAGGGGTGCGGTCGGATTTTAAATATTTTGAAGTGATCTCAAAAATAGGATTCGAGTTGGCGCGATTTGTTGTGAGTCAGAATACATTCATTTTTGCCCAAATAACAACCTCTCATCATCAGAAGTCATTGCCGGATCGTCAGAGGGATGCGGTCGGATTTTAAATATTTTGAAGTGATCTCAAAAATAGGATTCGAGTTGACGCGATTTGTTGTGAGTCAGAATACATTCATTTTTGCCCAAATAACAACCTCTCATCATCAGAAGTCATTGCCGGATCGTCAGAGGGGTGCGGTCGGATTTTAAATATTTTGAAGTGATCTCAAAAATGGGATTCGAGTTGGCGCGATTTGTTATGAGTCAGAATACATTCATTTTTGCCCAAATAACAACCTCTCATCATCAAAAGTCATTGCCGGATCGTCAGAGGGGTGCGGTCGGATTTTAAATATTTTGAAGTGATCTCTAAAATGGGATTCGAGTTGGCGCGATTTGTTGTAAGTCAGAATACATTCATTTTTGTCCAAATAACAACCTCTCATCATCAGAAGTCATTGCCGGATCGTCAGAGGGGTGCGGTCGGATTTAAAATATTTTGAAGTGATCTCAAAAATAGGATTCGAGTTGGCGCGATTTGTTGTGAGTCAGAATAAATTCATTTTTGCCCAAATAACAACCTCTCATCATCAGAAGTCATTGCCGGATCGTCAGAGGGGTGCGGTCGGATTTTAAATATTTTGAAGTGATCTCAAAAATAGGATTCGAGTTGGCGCGATTTTTTGTGAGTCAGAATATATTCATTTTTGCCCAAATAACAACCTCTCATCATCAGAAGTCATTGCCGGATCGTCAGAGGGGTGCGGTCGGATTTTAAATATTTTGAAGTGATCTCAAAAATGGGATTCGAGTTGGCGCGATTTGTTGTGGGTCAGAATACATTCATTTTCACCCAAATAACAACCTCTCATCATCAGAAGTCATGGCCGGATCGTCAGAGGGGTGCGGTCGGATTTTAAATATTTTGAAGTGATCTCAAAAATAGGATTCGAGTTGGCGCGATTTGTTGTGAGTCAGAATACATTCATTTTTGCCCAAATAACAATCTCTCATCATCATAAGTCATTCCCGGATCGTCAGAGGGGTGCGGTCGGATTTTAAATATTTTGAAGTGATCTCAAAAATGGGATTCGAGTTGGCCCGATTTGTTGTGAGTCAGAATACATTCATTTTTGCCCAAATAACAACCTCTCATCATCAGAAGTCATTGCCGGATCGTCAGAGGGGTGCGGTCGGATTTTAAATATTTTGAAGTGATCTCAAAAATGGGATTGGAGTTGGCGCGATTTATTGTGGGTCAGAATACATTCGTTCTCACCCAAATAACAACCTCTCATCATCAGAAGTCATTGCCGGATCGTCAGAGCGGTGCGGTCGGATTTTAAATATTTTGAAGTGATCTCAAAAATGGGATTCGAGTTGGCGCGATTTGTTGTTTGTCAGAATACATTCATTTTTGCCCAAATAACAACCTCTCATCATCAGAAGTCATTGCCGGATCGTCAGAGGAGTGCGGTCGGATTTTAAATATTTTGAAGTGATCTCCAAAATAGGATTCGAGTTGGCGCGATTTGTTGTGAGTCAGAATACATTCATTTTTGCCCAAATAACAACCTCTCATCATCAGAAGTCATTGCCGGATCGTCAGAGGGGTGCGGTCAGATTTTAAATATTTTGAAGTGATCTCAAAAATAGGATTCGAGTTGGCGCGATTTGTTGTGAGTCAGAATACATTCATTTTTGCCCAAATAACAACCTCTCATCATCAGAAGTCATTGCCGGATCGTCAGAGGGGTGCGGTCGGATTTTAAATATTTTGAAGTGATCTCAAAAATGGGATTCGAGTTGGCGCGATTTGTTGTGGGTCAGAATACATTCATTTTCACCCAAATAACAACCTCTCATCATCAGAAGTCATTGCCGGATCGTCAGAGGGGTGCGGTCGGATTTTAAATATGTTGAAGTGAACTCAAAAATGGGATTTGAGTTGGCGCGATTTGTTGTGAGTCAGAATACATTCATTTTTGCCCAAATAACAACCTCTCATCATCAGAAGTCATTGCCGGATCGTCAGAGGGGTGCGGTCGGATTTTAAATATTTTGAAGTGATCTCAAAAATAGGATTCGAGTTGGCGCGATTTGTTGTGAGTCAGAATACATTCATTTTTGCCCAAATAACAACCTCTCGTCATCAGAAGTCATTGCCGGATCGTCAGAGGGGTGCGGTCGGATTTTAAATATTTTGAAGTGATCTCAAAAATAGGATTCGAGTTGGCGCGATTTGTTGTGAGTCAGAATACATTCATTTTTGCCCAAATAACAACCTCTCATCATCAGAAGTCATTGCCGGATCGTCAGAGGGGTGCGGTCGGATTTTAAATATTTTGAAGTGATCTCAAAAATGGGATTCGAGTTGGCGCGATTTGCTGTGAGTCAGAAAACATTCATTTTTGCCCAAATAACAACCTCTCATCATCAAAAGTCATTGCCGGATCGTCAGAGGGGTGCGGTCGGATTTTAAATATTTTGAAGTGATCTCAAAATTGGGATTCGAGTTGGCGCGATTTGTTGTGAGTCAGAATACATTCATTTCTGTCCAAATAACAACCTCTCATCATCAGAAGTCATTGCCGGATCGTCAGAGGGGTGCGGTCGGATTTTAAATATTTTGAAGTGATCTCAAAAATAGGATTCGAGTTGGCGCGATTTGTTGTGAGTCAGAATACATTCATTTTTGCCCAAATAACAACCTCTCATCATCAGAAGTCATTGCCGGATCGTCAGAGGGGAACGGTCGGATTTTAAATAATTTGAAGTGATCTCAAAAATGGGATTCGAGTTGGCGCGATTTGTTGTGAGTCAGAATACATTCATTTTTGCCCAAATAACAACCTCTCATCATCAGAAGTCATTGCCGGATCGTCAGAGGGGTGCGGTCGGATTTTAAATATTTTGAAGTGATCTCAAAAATGGGATTCGAGTTGGCGCGATTTGTTGTGAGTCAGAATACATTCATTTTTGCCCAAATAACAACCTCTCATCATCAGAAGTCATTGCCGGATCGTCAGAGGGGTGCGGTCGGATTTTAAATATTTTGAAGTGATCTCAAAAATAGGATTCGAGTTGGCGCGATTTGTTGTGAGTCAGAATACATTCATTTTTGCCCAAATAACAACCTCTCATCATCAGAAGTCATTGCCGGATCGTCAGAGGGGTGTGGTCGGATATTAAATATTTTGAAGTGATCTAAAAAATAGGATTCGAGTTGGCGCGATTTGTTGTGAGTCAGAATACATTCATTTTTGCCCAAATAACAACCTCTCATCATCAGAAGTCATTGCCGGATCGTCAGAGGGGAACGGTCGGATTTTAAATATTTTGAAGTGATCTCAAAAATGGGATTCGAGTTGGCGCGATTTGTTGTGAGTCAGAATACATTCATTTTTGCCCAAATAACAACCTCTCATCATCAGAAAACATTGCCGGATCGTCAGAGGGGAACGGTCGGATTTTAAATAATTTGAAGTGATCTCAAAAATGGGATTCGAGTTGGCGCGATTTGTTGTGGGTCAGAATACATTCATTCTCACCCAAATAACAACCTCTCATCATCAGAAGTCATGGCCGGATCGTCAGAGGGGTGCGGTCGGATTTTAAATATTTTGAAGTGGTCTCAAAAATATGATTCGAGTTGGCGCGATTTGTTGTGAGTCAGAATACATTCATTTTTGCCCAAATAACAACCTCTCATCATCAGAAGTCATTGCCGGATCGTCAGAGGGGTGCGGTCGGATTTTAAATATTTTGAAGTGATCTCAAAAACAGGATTCGAGTTGGCGCGATTTGTTGTGAGTCAGAATACATTCATTTTTGCCCAAATAACAACCTCTCATCATCAGAAGTCATTGCCGGATCGTCAGAGGGATGCGGTCGGATTTTAAATATTTTGAAGTGATCTCAAAAATAGGATTCGAGTTGACGCGATTTGTTGTGAGTCAGAATACATTCATTTTTGCCCAAATAACAACCTCTCATCATCAGAAGTCATTGCCGGATCGTCAGAGGGGTGCGGTCGGATTTTAAATATTTTGAAGTGATCTCAAAAATGGGATTCGAGTTGGCGCGATTTGTTGTGAGTCAGAATACATTCATTTTTGCCCAAATAACAACCTCTCATCATCAAAAGTCATTGCCGGATCGTCAGAGGGGTGCGGTCGGATTTTAAATATTTTGAAGTGATCTCAAAAATGGGATTCGAGTTGGCGCGATTTGTTGTAAGTCAGAATACATTCATTTTTGTCCAAATAACAACCTCTCATCATCAGAAGTCATTGCCGGATCGTCAGAGGGGTGCGGTCGGATTTTAAATATTTTGAAGTGATCTCAAAAATAGGATTCGAGTTGGCGCGATTTGTTGTGAGTCAGAATAAATTCATTTTTGCCCAAATAACAACCTCTCATCATCAGAAGTCATGGCCGGATCGTCAGAGGGGTGCGGTCGGATTTTAAATATTTTGAAGTGGTCTCAAAAATATGATTCGAGTTGGCGCGATTTGTTGTGAGTCAGAATACATTCATTTTTGCCCAAATAACAACCTCTCATCATCAGAAGTCATTGCCGGATCGTCAGAGGGGTGCGGTCGGATTTTAAATATTTTGAAGTGATCTCAAAAATAGGATTCGAGTTGGCGCGATTTGTTGTGAGTCAGAATACATTCATTTTTGCCCAAATAACAACCTCTCATCATCAGAAGTCATTGCCGGATCGTCAGAGGGATGCGGTCGGATTTTAAATATTTTGAAGTGATCTCAAAAATAGGATTCGAGTTGACGCGATTTGTTGTGAGTCAGAATACATTCATTTTTGCCCAAATAACAACCTCTCATCATCAGAAGTCATTGCCGGATCGTCAGAGGGGTGCGGTCGGATTTTAAATATTTTGAAGTGATCTCAAAAATGGGATTCGAGTTGGCGCGATTTGTTGTGAGTCAGAATACATTCATTTTTGCCCAAATAACAACCTCTCATCATCAAAAGTCATTGCCGGATCGTCAGAGGGGTGCGGTCGGATTTTAAATATTTTGAAGTGATCTCAAAAATGGGATTCGAGTTGGCGCGATTTGTTGTAAGTCAGAATACATTCATTTTTGTCCAAATAACAACCTCTCATCATCAGAAGTCATTGCCGGATCGTCAGAGGGGTGCGGTCGGATTTTAAATATTTTGAAGTGATCTCAAAAATAGGATTCGAGTTGGCGCGATTTGTTGTGAGTCAGAATAAATTCATTTTTGCCCAAATAACAACCTCTCATCATCAGAAGTCATTGCCGGATCGTCAGAGGGGTGCGGTCGGATTTTAAATATTTTGAAGTGATCTCAAAAATAGGATTCGAGTTGGCGCGATTTTTTGTGAGTCAGAATATATTCATTTTTGCCCAAATAACAACCTCTCATCATCAGAAGTCATTGCCGGATCGTCAGAGGGGTGCGGTCGGATTTTAAATATTTTGAAGTGATCTCAAAAATGGGATTCGAGTTGGCGCGATTTGTTGTGGGTCAGAATACATTCATTTTCACCCAAATAACAACCTCTCATCATCAGAAGTCATGGCCGGATCGTCAGAGGGGTGCGGTCGGATTTTAAATATTTTGAAGTGATCTCAAAAATAGGATTCGAGTTGGCGCGATTTGTTGTGAGTCAGAATACATTCATTTTTGCCCAAATAACAATCTCTCATCATCATAAGTCATTCCCGGATCGTCAGAGGGGTGCGGTCGGATTTTAAATATTTTGAAGTTATCTCAAAAATGGGATTCGAGTTGGCGCGATTTGTTGTGAGTCAGAATACATTCATTTTTGCCCAAATAACAACCTCTCATCATCAGAAGTCATTGCCGGATCGTCAGAGGGGTGCGGTCGGATTTTAAATATTTTGAAGTGATCTCAAAAATGGGATTGGAGTTGGCGCGATTTATTGTGGGTCAGAATACATTCATTTTTGCCCGAATAACAACCTCTCATCATCAGAAGTCATTGCCGGATCGTCAGAGGGGTGCAGTCGGATTTTAAATATTTTGAAGTGATCTCAAAAATGGTATTCGAGTTGGCGCGATTTGTTGTGAGTCAGAATACATTCATTTCTGCCCAAATAACAACCTCTCATCATCAGAAGTCATTGCCGGATCGTCAGAGGGGTGCGGTCGGATTTTAAATATTTTGAAGTGATCTCAAAAATAGGATTCGAGTTGGCGCGATTTGTTGTGAGTCAGAATACATTCATTTTTGCCCAAATAACAACCTCTCATCATCAGAAGTCATTGCCGGATCGTCAGAGGGGTGCGGTCGGATTTAAAATATTTTGAAGTGATCTCAAAAATAGGATTCGAGTTGGCGCGATTTGTTGTGAGTCAGAATACATTCATTTTTGCCCAAATAACAACCTCTCATCATCAGAAGTCATTGCCGGATCGTCAGAGGGGTGCGGTCGGATTTTAAATATTTTGAAGTGATCTCAAAAATGGGATTCGAGTTGGCGCGATTTGTTGTGAGTCAGAAAACATTCATTTTTGCCCAAATAACAACCTCTCATCATCAAAAGTCATTGCCGGATCGTCAGAGGGGTGCGGTCGGATTTTAAATATTTTGAAGTGATCTCAAAATTGGGATTCGAGTTGGCGCGATTTGTTGTGAGTCAGAATACATTCATTTTTGCCCAAATAACAACCTCTCATCATCAGAAGTCATTGCCGGATCGTCAGAGGGGAACGGTCGGATTTTAAATAATTTGAAGTGATCTCAAAAATGGGATTCGAGTTGGCGCGATTTGTTGTGAGTCAGAATACATTCATTTTTGCCCAAATAACAACCTCTCATCATCAGAAGTCATTGCCGGATCGTCAGAGGGGTGCGGTCGGATTTTAAATATTTTGAAGTGATCTCAAAAATGGGATTCGAGTTGGCGCGATTTGTTGTGAGTCAGAATACATTCATTTTTGCCCAAATAACAACCTCTCATCATCAGAAGTCATTGCCGGATCGTCAGAGGGGTGCGGTCGGATTTTAAATATTTTGAAGTGATCTCAAAAATGGGATTTGAGTTGGCGCGATTTGTTGTGAGTCAGAATACATTCATTTTCACCCAAATAACAACCTCTCATCATCAGAAGTCATTGCCGGATCGTCAGAGGGGTGCGGTCGGATTTTAAATATTTTGAAGTGATCTCAAAAATAGGATTCGAGTTGGCGCGATTTGTTGTGAGTCAGAATACATTCATTTTTGCCCAAATAACAACCTCTCGTCATCAGAAGTCATTGCCGGATCGTCAGAGGGGTGCGGTCGGATTTTAAATATTTTGAAGTGATCTCAAAAATAGGATTCGAGTTGGCGCGATTTGTTGTGAGTCAGAATACATTCATTTTTGCCCAAATAACAACCTCTCATCATCAGAAGTCATTGCCGGATCGTCAGAGGGGTGCGGTCGGATTTTAAATATTTTGAAGTGATCTCAAAAATGGGATTCGAGTTGGCGCGATTTGTTGTGAGTCAGAAAACATTCATTTTTGCCCAAATAACAACCTCTCATCATCAAAAGTCATTGCCGGATCGTCAGAGGGGTGCGGTCGGATTTTAAATATTTTGAAGTGATCTCAAAATTGGGATTCGAGTTGGCGCGATTTGTTGTGAGTCAGAATACATTCATTTCTGTCCAAATAACAACCTCTCATCATCAGAAGTCATTGCCGGATCGTCAGAGGGGTGCGGTCGGATTTTAAATATTTTGAAGTGATCTCAAAAATAGGATTCGAGTTGGCGCGATTTGTTGTGAGTCAGAATACATTCATTTTTGCCCAAATAACAACCTCTCATCATCAGAAGTCATTGCCGGATCGTCAGAGGGGAACGGTCGGATTTTAAATAATTTGAAGTGATCTCAAAAATGGGATTCGAGTTGGCGCGATTTGTTGTGAGTCAGAATACATTCATTTTTGCCCAAATAACAACCTCTCATCATCAGAAGTCATTGCCGGATCGTCAGAGGGGTGCGGTCGGATTTTAAATATTTTGAAGTGATCTCAAAAATGGGATTCGAGTTGGCGCGATTTGTTGTGAGTCAGAATACATTCATTTTTGCCCAAATAACAACCTCTCATCATCAGAAGTCATTGCCGGATCGTCAGAGGGGTGCGGTCGGATTTTAAATATTTTGAAGTGATCTCAAAAATAGGATTCGAGTTGGCGCGATTTGTTGTGAGTCAGAATACATTCATTTTTGCCCAAATAACAACCTCTCATCATCAGAAGTCATTGCCGGATCGTCAGAGGGGTGTGGTCGGATATTAAATATTTTGAAGTGATCTAAAAAATAGGATTCGAGTTGGCGCGATTTGTTGTGAGTCAGAATACATTCATTTTTGCCCAAATAACAACCTCTCATCATCAGAAGTCATTGCCGGATCGTCAGAGGGGAACGGTCGGATTTTAAATATTTTGAAGTGATCTCAAAAATGGGATTCGAGTTGGCGCGATTTGTTGTGAGTCAGAATACATTCATTTTTGCCCAAATAACAACCTCTCATCATCAGAAAACATTGCCGGATCGTCAGAGGGGAACGGTCGGATTTTAAATAATTTGAAGTGATCTCAAAAATGGGATTCGAGTTGGCGCGATTTGTTGTGGGTCAGAATACATTCATTCTCACCCAAATAACAACCTCTCATCATCAGAAGTCATGGCCGGATCGTCAGAGGGGTGCGGTCGGATTTTAAATATTTTGAAGTGGTCTCAAAAATATGATTCGAGTTGGCGCGATTTGTTGTGAGTCAGAATACATTCATTTTTGCCCAAATAACAACCTCTCATCATCAGAAGTCATTGCCGGATCGTCAGAGGGGTGCGGTCGGATTTTAAATATTTTGAAGTGATCTCAAAAATAGGATTCGAGTTGGCGCGATTTGTTGTGAGTCAGAATACATTCATTTTTGCCCAAATAACAACCTCTCATCATCAGAAGTCATTGCCGGATCGTCAGAGGGATGCGGTCGGATTTTAAATATTTTGAAGTGATCTCAAAAATAGGATTCGAGTTGACGCGATTTGTTGTGAGTCAGAATACATTCATTTTTGCCCAAATAACAACCTCTCATCATCAGAAGTCATTGCCGGATCGTCAGAGGGGTGCGGTCGGATTTTAAATATTTTGAAGTGATCTCAAAAATGGGATTCGAGTTGGCGCGATTTGTTGTGAGTCAGAATACATTCATTTTTGCCCAAATAACAACCTCTCATCATCAAAAGTCATTGCCGGATCGTCAGAGGGGTGCGGTCGGATTTTAAATATTTTGAAGTGATCTCAAAAATGGGATTCGAGTTGGCGCGATTTGTTGTAAGTCAGAATACATTCATTTTTGTCCAAATAACAACCTCTCATCATCAGAAGTCATTGCCGGATCGTCAGAGGGGTGCGGTCGGATTTTAAATATTTTGAAGTGATCTCAAAAATAGGATTCGAGTTGGCGCGATTTGTTGTGAGTCAGAATAAATTCATTTTTGCCCAAATAACAACCTCTCATCATCAGAAGTCATTGCCGGATCGTCAGAGGGGTGCGGTCGGATTTTAAATATTTTGAAGTGATCTCAAAAATAGGATTCGAGTTGGCGCGATTTTTTGTGAGTCAGAATATATTCATTTTTGCCCAAATAACAACCTCTCATCATCAGAAGTCATTGCCGGATCGTCAGAGGGGTGCGGTCGGATTTTAAATATTTTGAAGTGATCTCAAAAATGGGATTCGAGTTGGCGCGATTTGTTGTGGGTCAGAATACATTCATTTTCACCCAAATAACAACCTCTCATCATCAGAAGTCATGGCCGGATCGTCAGAGGGGTGCGGTCGCATTTTAAATATTTTGAAGTGATCTCAAAAATAGGATTCGAGTTGGCGCGATTTGTTGTGAGTCAGAATACATTCATTTTTGCCCAAATAACAACCTCTCATCATCATAAGTCATTGCCGGATCGTCAGAGGGGTGCGGTCGGATTTTAAATATTTTGAAGTGATCTCAAAAATGGGATTCGAGTTGGCGCGATTTGTTGTGAGTCAGAATACATTCATTCTCACCCAAATAACAACCTCTCATCATCAGAAGTCATTGCCGGATCGTCAGAGGGGTGCGGTCGGATTTTAAATATTTTGAAGTGATCTCAAAAATAGGATTCGAGTTGGCGCGATTTGTTATGAGTCAGAATACATTCATTTTTGCCCAAATAACAACCTCTCATCATCAGAAGTCATTGCCGGATCGTCAGAGGAGTGCGGTCGGATTTTAAATATTTTGAAGTGATCTCCAAAATAGGATTCGAGTTGGCGCGATTTGTTGTGAGTCAGAATACATTCATTTTTGCCCAAATAACAACCTCTCATCATCAGAAGTCATTGCCGGATCGTCAGAGGGGTGCGGTCAGATTTTAAATATTTTGAAGTGATCTCAAAAATAGGATTCGAGTTGGCGCGATTTGTTGTGAGTCAGAATACATTCATTTTTGCCCAAATAACAACCTCTCATCATCAGAAGTCATTGCCGGATCGTCAGAGGGGTGCGGTCGGATTTTAAATATTTTGAAGTGATCTCAAAAATGGGATTCGAGTTGGCGCGATTTGTTGTGGGTCAGAATACATTCATTTTCACCCAAATAACAACCTCTCATCATCAGAAGTCATTGCCGGATCGTCAGAGGGGTGCGGTCGGATTTTAAATATGTTGAAGTGAACTCAAAAATGGGATTTGAGTTGGCGCGATTTGTTGTGAGTCAGAATACATTCATTTTTGCCCAAATAACAACCTCTCATCATCAGAAGTCATTGCCGGATCGTCAGAGGGGTGCGGTCGGATTTTAAATATTTTGAAGTGATCTCAAAAATAGGATTCGAGTTGGCGCGATTTGTTGTGAGTCAGAATACATTCATTTTTGCCCAAATAACAACCTCTCGTCATCAGAAGTCATTGCCGGATCGTCAGAGGAGTGCGGTCGGATTTTAAATATTTTGAAGTGATCTCCAAAATAGGATTCGAGTTGGCGCGATTTGTTGTGAGTCAGAATACATTCATTTTTGCCCAAATAACAACCTCTCATCATCAGAAGTCATTGCCGGATCGTCAGAGGGGTGCGGTCGGATTTTAAATATTTTGAAGTGATCTCAAAAATGGGATTCGAGTTGGCGCGATTTGTTGTGGGTCAGAATACATTCATTTTCACCCAAATAACAACCTCTCATCATCAGAAGTCATTGCCGGATCGTCAGAGGGGTGCGGTCGGATTTTAAATATGTTGAAGTGAACTCAAAAATGGGATTTGAGTTGGCGCGATTTGTTGTGAGTCAGAATACATTCATTTTTGCCCAAATAACAACCTCTCATCATCAGAAGTCATTGCCGGATCGTCAGAGGGGTGCGGTCGGATTTTAAATATTTTGAAGTGATCTCAAAAATAGGATTCGAGTTGGCGCGATTTGTTGTGAGTCAGAATACATTCATTTTTGCCCAAATAACAACCTCTCGTCATCAGAAGTCATTGCCGGATCGTCAGAGGGGTGCGGTCGGATTTTAAATATTTTGAAGTGATCTCAAAAATAGGATTCGAGTTGGCGCGATTTGTTGTGAGTCAGAATACATTCATTTTTGCCCAAATAACAACCTCTCATCATCAGAAGTCATTGCCGGATCGTCAGAGGGGTGCGGTCGGATTTTAAATATTTTGAAGTGATCTCAAAAATGGGATTCGAGTTGGCGCGATTTGCTGTGAGTCAGAAAACATTCATTTTTGCCCAAATAACAACCTCTCATCATCAAAAGTCTTTGCCGGATCGTCAGAGGGGTGCGGTCGGATTTTAAATATTTTGAAGTGATCTCAAAATTGGGATTCGAGTTGGCGCGATTTGTTGTGAGTCAGAATACATTCATTTCTGTCCAAATAACAACCTCTCATCATCAGAAGTCATTGCCGGATCGTCAGAGGGGTGCGGTCGGATTTTAAATATTTTGAAGTGATCTCAAAAATAGGATTCGAGTTGGCGCGATTTTTTGTGAGTCAGAATACATTCATTTTTGCCCAAATAACAACCTCTCATCATCAGAAGTCATTGCCGGATCGTCAGAGGGGAACGGTCGGATTTTAAATATTTAGAAGTGATCTCAAAAATGGGATTCGAGTTGGCGCGATTTGTTGTGAGTCAGAATACATTCATTTTTGCCCAAATAACAACCTCTCATCATCAGAAGTCATTGCCGGATCGTCAGAGGGGTGCGGTCGGATTTTAAATATTTTGAAGTGATCTCAAAAATGGGATTCGAGTTGGCGCGATTTGTTGTGAGTCAAAATACATTCAATTTTGCCCAAATAACAACCTCTCATCATCAGAAGTCATTGCCGGATCGTCAGAGGGGTGCGGTCGGATTTTAAATATTTTGAAGTGATCTCAAAAATAGGATTCGAGTTGACGCGATTTGTTGTGAGTCAGAATACATTCATTTTTGCCCAAATCACAACCTCTCATCATCAGAAGTCATTGCCGGATCGTCAGAGGGGTGCGGTCGGATTTTAAATATTTTGAAGTGATCTCAAAAATGGGATTCGAGTTGGCGCGATTTGTTGTGAGTCAGAATACATTCATTTTTGCCCAAATAACAACCTCTCATCATCAAAAGTCATTGCCGGATCGTCAGAGGGGTGCGGTCGGATTTTAAATATTTTGAAGTGATCTCAAAAATGGGATTCGAGTTGGCGCGATTTGTTGTGAGTCAGAATACATTCATTTTTGTCCAAATAACAACCTCTCATCATCAGAAGTCATTGCCGGATCGTCAGAGGGGTGCGGTCGGATTTTAAATATTTTGAAGTGATCTCAAAAATAGGATTCGAGTTGGCGCGATTTGTTGTGTGTCAGAATAAATTCATTTTTGCCCAAATAACAACCTCTCATCATCAGAAGTCATTGCCGGATCGTCAGAGGGGTGCGGTCGGATTTTAAATATTTTGAAGTGATCTCAAAAATAGGATTCGAGTTGGCGCGATTTTTTGTGAGTCAGAATATATTCATTTTTGCCCAAATAACAACCTCTCATCATCAGAAGTCATTGCCGGATCGTCAGAGGGGTGCGGTCGGATTTTAAATATTTTGAAGTGATCTCAAAAATGGGATTCGAGTTGGCGCGATTTGTTGTGGGTCAGAATACATTCATTTTCACCCAAATAACAACCTCTCATCATCAGAAGTCATGGCCGGATCGTCAGAGGGGTGCGGTCGGATTTTAAATATTTTGAAGTGGTCTCAAAAATATGATTCGAGTTGGCGCGATTTGTTGTGAGTCAGAATACATTCATTTTTGCCCAAATAACAACCTCTCATCATCAGAAGTCATTGCCGGATCGTCAGAGGGGTGCGGTCGGATTTTAAATATTTTGAAGTGATCTCAAAAATAGGATTCGAGTTGGCGCGATTTGTTGTGAGTCAGAATACATTCATTTTTGCCCAAATAACAACCTCTCATCATCAGAAGTCATTGCCGGATCGTCAGAGGGATGCGGTCGGATTTTAAATATTTTGAAGTGATCTCAAAAATAGGATTCGAGTTGACGCGATTTGTTGTGAGTCAGAATACATTCATTTTTGCCCAAATAACAACCTCTCATCATCAGAAGTCATTGCCGGATCGTCAGAGGGGTGCGGTCGGATTTTAAATATTTTGAAGTGATCTCAAAAATGGGATTCGAGTTGGCGCGATTTGTTGTGAGTCAGAATACATTCATTTTTGCCCAAATAACAACCTCTCATCATCAAAAGTCATTGCCGGATCGTCAGAGGGGTGCGGTCGGATTTTAAATATTTTGAAGTGATCTCAAAAATGGGATTCGAGTTGGCGCGATTTGTTGTAAGTCAGAATACATTCATTTTTGTCCAAATAACAACCTCTTATCATCAGAAGTCATTGCCGGATCGTCAGAGGGGTGCGGTCGGATTTTAAATATTTTGAAGTGATCTCAAAAATAGGATTCGAGTTGGCGCGATTTGTTGTGAGTCAGAATAAATTCATTTTTGCCCAAATAACAACCTCTCATCATCAGAAGTCATTGCCGGATCGTCAGAGGGGTGCGGTCGGATTTTAAATATTTTGAAGTGATCTCAAAAATAGGATTCGAGTTGGCGCGATTTTTTGTGAGTCAGAATATATTCATTTTTGCCCAAATAACAACCTCTCATCATCAGAAGTCATTGCCGGATCGTCAGAGGGGTGCGGTCGGATTTTAAATATTTTGAAGTGATCTCAAAAATGGGATTCGAGTTGGCGCGATTTGTTGTGGGTCAGAATACATTCATTTTCACCCAAATAACAACCTCTCATCATCAGAAGTCATGGCCGGATCGTCAGAGGGGTGCGGTCGGATTTTAAATATTTTGAAGTGATCTCAAAAATAGGATTCGAGTTGGCGCGATTTGTTGTGAGTCAGAATACATTCATTTTTGCCCAAATAACAACCTCTCATCATCATAAGTCATTGCCGGATCGTCAGAGGGGTGCGGTCGGATTTTAAATATTTTGAAGTGATCTCAAAAATGGGATTCGAGTTGGCGCGATTTGTTGTGAGTCAGAATACATTCATTTTTGCCCAAATAACAACCTCTCATCATCAGAAGTCATTGCCGGATCGTCAGAGGGGTGCGGTCGGATTTTAAATATTTTGAAGTGATCTCAAAAATGGGATTCGAGTTGGCGCGATTTGTTGTGAGTCAGAATACATTCACTTTTGCCCAAATAACAACCTCTCATCATCAGAAGTCATTGCCGGATCGTCAGAGGGGTGCGGTCGGATTTTAAATATTTTGAAGTGATCTCAAAAATAGGATTCGAGTTGGCGCGATTTGTTGTGAGTCAGAATACATTCATTATTGCCCAAATAACAACCTCTCATCATCAGAAGTCATTGCCGGATCGTCAGAGGGGTGCGGTCGGATTTTAAATATTTTGAAGTGGTCTCAAAAATGGGATTAGAGTTGGCGCGATTTGTTGTGGGTCAGAATACATTCATTCTCACCCGAATAACAACCTCTCATCATCAGAAGTCATTGCCGGATCGTCAGAGGGGTGCGGTCGGATTTTAAATATTTTGAAGTGATCTCAAAAATGGAATTCGAGTTGGCGCGATTTGTTGTGAGTCAGAATATATTCATTTTTGCCCAAATAACAACCTCTCATCATCAGAAGTCATTGCCGGATCGTCAGAGGGAAACGGTCGGATTTTAAATAATTTGAAGTGATCTCAAAAATGGGATTCGAGTTGGCGCGATTTTTTGTGGGTCAGAATACATTCATTCTCACCCAAATAACAACCTCTCATCATCAGAAGTCATTGCCGGATCGTCAGAGGGGTGCGGTCGGATTTTAAATATTTTGAAGTGATCTCAAAAATAGGATTCGAGTTGGCGCGATTTGTTGTGAGTCAGAATACATTCATTTTTGCCCAAATAACAACCTCTCATCATCAGAAGTCATTGCCGGATCGTCAGAGGGGTGCGGTCGGATTTTAAATATTTTGAAGTGATCTCAAAAATAGGATTCGAGTTGGCGCGATTTGTTGTGAGTCAGAATACATTCATTTTTGCCCAAATAACAATCTCTCATCATCAGAAGTCATTCCCAGATCGTCAGAGGGGTGCGGTCGGATTTTAAATATTTTGAAGTGATCTCAAAAATGGGATTCGAGTTGGCGCGATTTGTTGTGAGTCAGAATACATTCATTTTTTCCCAAATAACAACATCTCATCATCAGAAGTCATTGCCGGATCGTCAGAGGGGTGCGGTCGGATTTTAAATATTTTGAAGTGATCTCCAAAATAGGATTCGAGTTGGCGCGATTTGTTGTGAGTCAGAATACATTCATTTTTGCCCAAATAACAACCTCTCATCATCAGAAGTCATTGCCGGATCGTCAGAGGGGTGCGGTCAGATTTTAAATATTTTGAAGTGATCTCAAAAATAGGATTCGAGTTGGCGCGATTTGTTGTGAATCAGAATACATTCATTTTTGCCCAAATAACAACCTCTCATCATCAGAAGTCATTGCCGGATCGTCAGAGGGGTGCGGTCGGATTTTAAATATTTTGAAGTGATCTCAAAAATAGGATTCGAGTTGGCGCGATTTGTTGTGAGTCAGAATACATTCATTTTTGCCCAAATAACAATCTCTCATCATCAGAAGTCATTCCCAGATCGTCAGAGGGGTGCGGTCGGATTTTAAATATTTTGAAGTGATCTCAAAAATGGGATTCGAGTTGGCGCGATTTGTTGTGAGTCAGAATACATTCATTTTTTTCCAAATAACAACCTCTCATCATCAGAAGTCATTGCCGGATCGTCAGAGGGGTGCGGTCGGATTTTAAATATTTTGAAGTGATCTCCAAAATAGGATTCGAGTTGGCGCGATTTGTTGTGAGTCAGAATACATTCATTTTTGCCCAAATAACAACCTCTCATCATCAGAAGTCATTGCCGGATCGTCAGAGGGGTGCGGTCAGATTTTAAATATTTTGAAGTGATCTCAAAAATAGGATTCGAGTTGGCGCGATTTGTTGTGAGTCAGAATACATTCATTTTTGCCCAAATAACAACCTCTCATCATCAGAAGTCATTGCCGGATCGTCAGAGGGGTGCGGTCGGATTTTAAATATTTTGAAGTGATCTCAAAAATGGGATTCGAGTTGGCGCGATTTGTTGTGGGTCAGAATACATTCATTTTCACCCAAATAACAACCTCTCATCATCAGAAGTCATTGCCGGATCGTCAGAGGGGTGCGGTCGGATTTTAAATATGTTGAAGTGAACTCAAAAATGGGATTTGAGTTGGCGCGATTTGTTGTGAGTCAGAATACATTCATTTTTGCCCAAATAACAACCTCTCATCATCAGAAGTCATTGCCGGATCGTCAGAGGGGTGCGGTCGGATTTTAAATATTTTGAAGTGATCTCAAAAATAGGATTCGAGTTGGCGCGATTTGTTGTGAGTCAGAATACATTCATTTTTGCCCAAATAACAACCTCTCGTCATCAGAAGTCATTGCCGGATCGTCAGAGGGGTGCGGTCGGATTTTAAATATTTTGAAGTGATCTCAAAAATAGGATTCGAGTTGGCGCGATTTGTTGTGAGTCAGAATACATTCATTTTTGCCCAAATAACAACCTCTCATCATCAGAAGTCATTGCCGGATCGTCAGAGGGGTGCGGTCGGATTTTAAATATTTTGAAGTGATCTCAAAAATGGGATTCGAGTTGGCGCGATTTGTTGTGAGTCAGAATACATTCATTTTTGCCCTAATAACAACCTCTCATCATCAAAAGTCATTGCCGGATCGTCAGAGGGGTGCGGTCGGATTTTAAATATTTTGAAGTGATCTCAAAATTGGGATTCGAGTTGGCGCGATTTGTTGTGAGTCAGAATACATTTATTTCTGTCCAAATAACAACCTCTCATCATCAGAAGTCATTGCCGGATCGTCAGAGGGGTGCGGTCGGATTTTAAATATTTTGAAGTGATCTCAAAAATAGGATTCGAGTTGGCGCGATTTGTTGTGAGTCAGAATACATTTATTTTTGCCCAAATAACAACCTCTCATCATCAGAAGTCATTGCCGGATCGTCAGAGGGAAACGGTCGGATTTTAAATAATTTGAAGTGATCTCAAAAATGGGATTCGAGTTGGCGCGATTTGTTGTGAGTCAGAATACATTCATTTTTGCCCAAATAACAACCTCTCATCATCAGAAGTCATTGCCGGATCGTCAGAGGGGTGCGGTCGGATTTTAAATATTTTGAAGTGATCTCAAAAATGGGATTCGAGTTGGCGCGATTTGTTGTGAGTCAGAATACATTCATTTTTGCCCAAATAACAACCTCTCATCATCAGAAGTCATTGCCGGATCGTCAGAGGGGTGCGGTCGGATTTTAAATATTTTGAAGTGATCTCAAAAATAGGATTCGAGTTGGCGCGATTTGTTGTGAGTCAGAATACATTCATTTTTGCCCAAATAACAACCTCTCATCATCAGAAGTCATTGCCGGATCGTCAGAGGGGTGTGGTCGGATATTAAATATTTTGAAGTGATCTAAAAAATAGGATTCGAGTTGGCGCGATTTGTTGTGAGTTAGAATATATTCATTTTTGCCCAAATAACAACCTCTCATCATCAGAAGTCATTGCCGGATCGTCAGAGGGGTGCGGTCGGATTTTAAATATTTTGAAGTGATCTCAAAAATGGGATTCGAGTTGGCGCGATTTGTTGTGGGTCAGAATACATTCATTCTCACCCAAATAACAACCTCTCATCATCAGAAGTCATTGCCGGATCGTCAGAGGGGTGCGGTTGGATTTTAAATATTTTGAAGTGATCTCAAAAATGGGATTCGAGTTGGCTCGATTTGTTGTGAGTCAGAATACTTTCATTTTTGCCCAAATAACAACCTCTCACCATCAGAAGTCATTGCCGGATCGTCAGAGGGGTGCGGTCGGATTTTAAATATTTTGAAGTGATCTCAAAAATGGGATTCGAGTTGGCGCGATTTGTTGTGAGTCAGAATACATTCATTTTTGCCCTAATAACAACCTCTCATCATCAAAAGTCATTGCCGGATCGTCAGAGGGGTGCGGTCGGATTTTAAATATTTTGAAGTGATCTCAAAATTGGGATTCGAGTTGGCGCGATTTGTTGTGAGTCAGAATACATTTATTCCTGTCCAAATAACAACCTCTCATCATCAGAAGTCATTGCCGGATCGTCAGAGGGGTGCGGTCGGATTTTAAATATTTTGAAGTGATCTCAAAAATAGGATTCGAGTTGGCGCGATTTGTTGTGAGTCAGAATACATTCATTTTTGCCCAAATAACAACCTCTCATCATCAGAAGTCATTGCCGGATCGTCAGAGGGAAACGGTCGGATTTTAAATAATTTGAAGTGATCTCAAAAATGGGATTCGAGTTGGCGCGATTTGTTGTGAGTCAGAATACATTCATTTTTGCCCAAATAACAACCTCTCATCATCAGAAGTCATTGCCGGATCGTCAGAGGGGTGCGGTCGGATTTTAAATATTTTGAAGTGATCTCAAAAATGGGATTCGAGTTGGCGCGATTTGTTGTGAGTCAGAATACATTCATTTTTGCCCAAATAACAACCTCTCATCATCAGAAGTCATTGCCGGATCGTCAGAGGGGTGCGGTCGGATTTTAAATATTTTGAAGTGATCTCAAAAATAGGATTCGAGTTGGCGCGATTTGTTGTGAGTCAGAATACATTCATTTTTGCCCAAATAACAACCTCTCATCATCAGAAGTCATTGCCGGATCGTCAGAGGGGTGTGGTCGGATATTAAATATTTTGAAGTGATCTAAAAAATAGGATTCGAGTTGGCGCGATTTGTTGTGAGTTAGAATATATTCATTTTTGCCCAAATAACAACCTCTCATCATCAGAAGTCATTGCCGGATCGTCAGAGGGGTGCGGTCGGATTTTAAATATTTTGAAGTGATCTCAAAAATGGGATTCGAGTTGGCGCGATTTGTTGTGGGTCAGAATACATTCATTCTCACCCAAATAACAACCTCTCATCATCAGAAGTCATTGCCGGATCGTCAGAGGGGTGCGGTTGGATTTTAAATATTTTGAAGTGATCTCAAAAATGGGATTCGAGTTGGCTCGATTTGTTGTGAGTCAGAATACTTTCATTTTTGCCCAAATAACAACCTCTCACCATCAGAAGTCATTGCCGGATCGTCAGAGGGGTGCGGTCGGATTTTAAATATTTTGAAGTGATCTCAAAAATAGGATTCGAGTTGGCGCGATTTGTTGTGAGTCAGAATACATTCATTTTTGCCCAAATAACAACCTCTCATCATCAGAAGTCATTGCCGGATCGTCAGAGGGGTGCGGTCGGATTTTAAATATTTTGAAGTGATCTCAAAAATAGGATTCGAGTTGGCGCGATTTGTTGTCAGTCAGAATACATTCATTTTTGCCCAAATAACAACTTCTAATCATCAGAAGTCATTGCCGGATCGTCAGAGGGGTGCGGTCGGATTTTAAATAATTTGAAGTGATCTCAAAAATGGGATTCGAGTTGGCGCGATTTGTTGTGGGTCAGAATACATTCATTTTCACCCGAATAACAACCTCTCATCATCAGAAGTCATTGCCGGATCGTCAGAGGGGTGCAGTCGGATTTTAAATATTTTGAAGTGATCTCAAAAATGGTATTCGAGTTGGCGCGATTTGTTGTGAGTCAGAATACATTCATTTCTGCCCAAATAACAACCTCTCATCATCAGAAGTCATTGCCGGATCGTCAGAGGGGTGCGGTCGGATTTTAAATATTTTGAAGTGATCTCAAAAATAGGATTCGAGTTGGCGCGATTTGTTGTGAGTCAGAATACATTCATTTTTGCCCAAATAACAACCTCTCATCATCAGAAGTCATTGCCGGATCGTCAGAGGGGTGCGGTCGGATTTAAAATATTTTGAAGTGATCTCAAAAATAGGATTCGAGTTGGCGCGATTTGTTGTGAGTCAGAATACATTCATTTTTGCCCAAATAACAACCTCTCATCATCAGAAGTCATTACCGGATCGTCAGAGGGGTGCGGTCGGATTTTAAATATTTTGAAGTGATCTCAAAAATGGGATTCGAGTTGGCGCGATTTGTTGTGAGTCAGAATACATTCATTTTCGCCCAAATAATGACCTCTCATCATCAGAAGTCATTGCCGGATCGTCAGAGGGGAACGGTCGGATTTTAAATAATTTGAAGTGATCTCAAAAGTGGGATTCGAGTTGGCGCGATTTGTTGTGGGTCAGAATACATTCATTCTCACCCAAATAACAACCTCTCATCATCAGAAGTCATTGCCGGATCGTCAGAGGGGTGCGGTCGGATTTTAAATATTTTGAAGTGATCTCAAAAATAGGATTCGAGTTGGCGCGATTTGTTGTGAGTCAGAATACATTCATTTTTGCCCAAATAACAACCTCTCATCATCAGAAGTCATTGCCGGATCGTCAGAGGAGTGCGGTCGGATTTTAAATATTTTGAAGTGATCTCCAAAATAGGATTCGAGTTGGTGCGATTTGTTGTGAGTCAGAATACATTCATTTTTGCCCAAATAACAACCTCTCATCATCAGAAGTCATTGCCGGATCGTCAGAGGGGTGCGGTCAGATTTTAAATATTTTGAAGTGATCTCAAAAATAGGATTCGAGTTGGCGCGATTTGTTGTGAGTCAGAATACATTCATTTTTGCCCAAATAACAACCTCTCATCATCAGAAGTCATTGCCGGATCGTCAGAGGGGTGCGGTCGGATTTTAAATATTTTGAAGTGATCTCAAAAATGGGATTCGAGTTGGCGCGATTTGTTGTGGGTCAGAATACATTCATTTTCACCCAAATAACAACCTCTCATCATCAGAAGTCATTGCCGGATCGTCAGAGGGGTGCGGTCGGATTTTAAATATGTTGAAGTGAACTCAAAAATGGGATTTGAGTTGGCGCGATTTGTTGTGAGTCAGAATACATTCATTTTTGCCCAAATAACAACCTCTCATCATCAGAAGTCATTGCCGGATCGTCAGAGGGGTGCGGTCGGATTTTAAATATTTTGAAGTGATCTCAAAAATAGGATTCGAGTTGGCGCGATTTGTTGTGAGTCAGAATACATTCATTTTTGCCCAAATAACAACCTCTCGTCATCAGAAGTCATTGCCGGATCGTCAGAGGAGTGCGGTCGGATTTTAAATATTTTGAAGTGATCTCCAAAATAGGATTCGAGTTGGCGCGATTTGTTGTGAGTCAGAATACATTCATTTTTGCCCAAATAACAACCTCTCATCATCAGAAGTCATTGCCGGATCGTCAGAGGGGTGCGGTCGGATTTTAATAATTTTGAAGTGATCTCAAAAATGGGATTCGAGTTGGCGCGATTTGTTGTGGGTCAGAATACATTCATTTTCACCCAAATAACAACCTCTCATCATCAGAAGTCATTGCCGGATCGTCAGAGGGGTGCGGTCGGATTTTAAATATGTTGAAGTGAACTCAAAAATGGGATTTGAGTTGGCGCGATTTGTTGTGAGTCAGAATACATTCATTTTTTTCCAAATAACAACCTCTCATCATCAGAAGTCATTGCCGGATCGTCAGAGGGGTGCGGTCGGATTTTAAATATTTTGAAGTGATCTCAAAAATAGGATTCGAGTTGGCGCGATTTGTTGTGAGTCAGAATACATTCATTTTTGCCCAAATAACAACCTCTCGTCATCAGAAGTCATTGCCGGATCGTCAGAGGGGTGCGGTCGGATTTTAAATATTTTGAAGTGATCTCAAAAATAGGATTCGAGTTGGCGCGATTTGTTGTGAGTCAGAATACATTCATTTTTGCCCAAATAACAACCTCTCATCATCAGAAGTCATTGCCGGATCGTCAGAGGGGTGCGGTCGGATTTTAAATATTTTGAAGTGATCTCAAAAATGGGATTCGAGTTGGCGCGATTTGCTGTGAGTCAGAAAACATTCATTTTTGCCCAAATAACAACCTCTCATCATCAAAAGTCTTTGCCGGATCGTCAGAGGGGTGCGGTCGGATTTTAAATATTTTGAAGTGATCTCAAAATTGGGATTCGAGTTGGCGCGATTTGTTGTGAGTCAGAATACATTCATTTCTGTCCAAATAACAACCTCTCATCATCAGAAGTCATTGCCGGATCGTCAGAGGGGTGCGGTCGGATTTTAAATATTTTGAAGTGATCTCAAAAATAGGATTCGAGTTGGCGCGATTTTTTGTGAGTCAGAATACATTCATTTTTGCCCAAATAACAACCTCTCATCATCAGAAGTCATTGCCGGATCGTCAGAGGGGAACGGTCGGATTTTAAATATTTAGAAGTGATCTCAAAAATGGGATTCGAGTTGGCGCGATTTGTTGTGAGTCAGAATACATTCATTTTTGCCCAAATAACAACCTCTCATCATCAGAAGTCATTGCCGGATCGTCAGAGGGGTGCGGTCGGATTTTAAATATTTTGAAGTGATCTCAAAAATGGGATTCGAGTTGGCGCGATTTGTTGTGAGTCAGAATACATTCATTTTTGCCCAAATAACAACCTCTCATCATCAGAAGTCATTGCCGGATCGTCAGAGGGGTGCGGTCGGATTTTAAATATTTTGAAGTGATCTCAAAAATAGGATTCGAGTTGACGCGATTTGTTGTGAGTCAGAATACATTCATTTTTGCCCAAATCACAACCTCTCATCATCAGAAGTCATTGCCGGATCGTCAGAGGGGTGCGGTCGGATTTTAAATATTTTGAAGTGATCTCAAAAATGGGATTCGAGTTGGCGCGATTTGTTGTGAGTCAGAATACATTCATTTTTGCCCAAATAACAACCTCTCATCATCAAAAGTCATTGCCGGATCGTCAGAGGGGTGCGGTCGGATTTTAAATATTTTGAAGTGATCTCAAAAATGGGATTCGAGTTGGCGCGATTTGTTGTGAGTCAGAATACATTCATTTTTGTCCAAATAACAACCTCTCATCATCAGAAGTCATTGCCGGATCGTCAGAGGGGTGCGGTCGGATTTTAAATATTTTGAAGTGATCTCAAAAATAGGATTCGAGTTGGCGCGATTTGTTGTGTGTCAGAATAAATTCATTTTTGCCCAAATAACAACCTCTCATCATCAGAAGTCATTGCCGGATCGTCAGAGGGGTGCGGTCGGATTTTAAATATTTTGAAGTGATCTCAAAAATAGGATTCGAGTTGGCGCGATTTTTTGTGAGTCAGAATATATTCATTTTTGCCCAAATAACAACCTCTCATCATCAGAAGTCATTGCCGGATCGTCAGAGGGGTGCGGTCGGATTTTAAATATTTTGAAGTGATCTCAAAAATGGGATTCGAGTTGGCGCGATTTGTTGTGGGTCAGAATACATTCATTTTCACCCAAATAACAACCTCTCATCATCAGAAGTCATGGCCGGATCGTCAGAGGGGTGCGGTCGGATTTTAAATATTTTGAAGTGATCTCAAAAATAGGATTCGAGTTGGCGCGATTTGTTGTGAGTCAGAATACATCCATTTTTGCCCAAATAACAACCTCTCATCATCATAAGTCATTGCCGGATCGTCAGAGGGGTGCGGTCGGATTTTAAATATTTTGAAGTGATCTCAAAAATGGGATTCGAGTTGGCGCGATTTGTTGTGAGTCAGAATACATTCATTCTCACCCAAATAACAACCTCTCATCATCAGAAGTCATTGCCGGATCGTTAGAGGGGTGCGGTCGGATTTTAAATATTTTGAAGTGATCTCAAAAATAGGATTCGAGTTGGCGCGATTTGTTGTGAGTCAGAATACATTCATTTTTGCCCAAATAACAACCTCTCATCATCAGAAGTCATTGCCGGATCGTCAGAGGGGTGCGGTCGGATTTTAAATATTTTGAAGTGATCTCAAAAATAGGATTCGAGTTGGCGCGATTTGTTGTGAGTCAGAATACATTCATTTTTGCCCAAATAACAACCTCTCATCATCAGAAGTCATTGCCGGATCGTCAGAGGGGTGCGGTCGGATTTTAAATATTTTGAAGTGGTCTCAAAAATGGGATTCGAGTTGGCGCGATTTGTTGTGGGTCAGAATACATTCATTCTCACCCGAATAACAACCTCTCATCATCAGAAGTCATTGCCGGATCGTCAGAGGGGTGCGGTCGGATTTTAAATATTTTGAAGTGATCTCAAAAATGGAATTCGAGTTGGCGCGATTTGTTGTGAGTCAAAATATATTCATTTTTGCCCAAATAACAACCTCTCATCATCAGAAGTCATTGCCGGATCGTCAGAGGGAAACGGTCGGATTTTAAATAATTTGAAGTGATCTCAAAAATGGGATTCGAGTTGGCGCGATTTGTTGTGGGTCAGAATACATTCTTTCTCACCCAAATAACAACCTCTCATCATCAGAAGTCATTGCCGGATCGTCAGAGGGGTGCGGTCGGATTTTAAATATTTTGAAGTGATCTCAAAAATAGGATTCGAGTTGGCGCGATTTGTTGTGAGTCAGAATACATTCATTTTTGCCCAAATAACAACCTCTCATCATCAGAAGTCATTGCCGGATCGTCAGAGGGGTGCGGTCGGATTTTAAATATTTTGAAGTGATCTCAAAAATAGGATTCGAGTTGGCGCGATTTGTTGTGAGTCAGAATACATTCATTTTTGCCCAAATAACAATCTCTCATCATCAGAAGTCATTCCCGGATCGTCAGAGGGGTGCGGTCGGATTTTAAATATTTTGAAGTGATCTCAAAAATGGGATTCGAGTTGGCGCGATTTGTTGTGAGTCAGAATACATTCATTTTTGCCCAAATAACAACCTCTCATCATCAGAAGTCATTGCCGGATCGTCAGAAGGGTGCGGTCGGATTTTAAATATTTTGAAGTGATCTCAAAAATGGGATTGGAGTTGGCGCGATTTATTGTGGGTCAGAATACATTCATTCTCACCCAAATAACAACCTCTCATCATCAGAAGTCATTGCCGGATCGTCAGAGGGGTGCGGTCGGATTTTAAATATTTTGAAGTGATCTCAAAAATGGGATTCGAGTTGGCGCGATTTGTTGTGAGTCAGAATACATTCATTTTTGCCCAAATAACAACCTCTCATCATCAGAAGTCATTGCCGGATCGTCAGAGGAGTGCGGTCGGATTTTAAATATTTTGAAGTGATCTCCAAAATAGGATTCGAGTTGGCGCGATTTGTTGTGAGTCAGAATACATTCATTTTTGCCCAAATAACAACCTCTCATCATCAGAAGTCATTGCCGGATCGTCAGAGGGGTGCGGTCAGATTTTAAATATTTTGAAGTGATCTCAAAAATAGGATTCGAGTTGGCGCGATTTGTTGTGAGTCAGAATACATTCATTTTTGCCCAAATAACAACCTCTCATCATCAGAAGTCATTGCCGGATCGTCAGAGGGGTGCGGTCGGATTTTAAATATTTTGAAGTGATCTCAAAAATGGGATTCGAGTTGGCGCGATTTGTTGTGGGTCAGAATACATTCATTTTCACCCAAATAACAACCTCTCATCATCAGAAGTCATTGCCGGATCGTCAGAGGGGTGCGGTCGGATTTTAAATATGTTGAAGTGAACTCAAAAATGGGATTCGAGTTGGCGCGATTTGTTGTGAGTCAGAATACATTCATTTTTGCCCAAATAACAACCTCTCATCATCAGAAGTCATTGCCGGATCGTCAGAGGGGTGCGGTCGGATTTTAAATATTTTGAAGTGATCTCAAAAATAGGATTCGAGTTGGCGCGATTTTTTGTGAGTCAGAATATATTCATTTTTGCCCAAATAACAACCTCTCATCATCAGAAGTCATTGCCGGATCGTCAGAGGGGTGCGGTCGGATTTTAAATATTTTGAAGTGATCTCAAAAATGGGATTCGAGTTGGCGCGATTTGTTGTGAGTCAGAATACATTCATTTTTGCCCAAATAACAACCTCTCATCATCAAAAGTCATTGCCGGATCGTCAGAGGGGTGCGGTCGGATTTTAAATATTTTGAAGTGATCTCAAAAATGGGATTCGAGTTGGCGCGATTTGTTGTGAGTCAGAATACATTCATTTTTGTCCAAATAACAACCTCTCATCATCAGAAGTCATTGCCGGATCGTCAGAGGGGTGCGGTCGGATTTTAAATATTTTGAAGTGATCTCAAAAATAGGATTCGAGTTGGCGCGATTTGTTGTGTGTCAGAATAAATTCATTTTTGCCCAAATAACAACCTCTCATCATCAGAAGTCATTGCCGGATCGTCAGAGGGGTGCGGTCGGATTTTAAATATATTGAAGTGATCTCAAAAATAGGATTCGAGTTGGCGCGATTTTTTGTGAGTCAGAATATATTCATTTTTGCCCAAATAACAACCTCTCATCATCAGAAGTCATTGCCGGATCGTCAGAGGGGTGCGGTCGGATTTTAAATATTTTGAAGTGATCTCAAAAATGGGATTCGAGTTGGCGCGATTTGTTGTGGGTCAGAATACATTCATTTTCACCCAAATAACAACCTCTCATCATCAGAAGTCATGGCCGGATCGTCAGAGGGGTGCGGTCGGATTTTAAATATTTTGAAGTGATCTCAAAAATAGGATTCGAGTTGGCGCGATTTGTTGTGAGTCAGAATACATCCATTTTTGCCCAAATAACAACCTCTCATCATCATAAGTCATTGCCGGATCGTCAGAGGGGTGCGGTCGGATTTTAAATATTTTGAAGTGATCTCAAAAATGGGATTCGAGTTGGCGCGATTTGTTGTGAGTCAGAATACATTCATTTTTGCCCAAATAACAACCTCTCATCATCAGAAGTCATTGCCGGATCGTTAGAGGGGTGCGGTCGGATTTTAAATATTTTGAAGTGATCTCAAAAATAGGATTCGAGTTGGCGCGATTTGTTGTGAGTCAGAATACATTCATTTTTGCCCAAATAACAACCTCTCATCATCAGAAGTCATTGCCGGATCGTCAGAGGGGTGCGGTCGGATTTTAAATATTTTGAAGTGATCTCAAAAATAGGATTCGAGTTGGCGCGATTTGTTGTGAGTCAGAATACATTCATTTTTGCCCAAATAACAACCTCTCATCATCAGAAGTCATTGCCGGATCGTCAGAGGGGTGCGGTCGGATTTTAAATATTTTGAAGTGGTCTCAAAAATGGGATTCGAGTTGGCGCGATTTGTTGTGGGTCAGAATACATTCATTCTCACCCGAATAACAACCTCTCATCATCAGAAGTCATTGCCGGATCGTCAGAGGGGTGCGGTCGGATTTTAAATATTTTGAAGTGATCTCAAAAATGGAATTCGAGTTGGCGCGATTTGTTGTGAGTCAAAATATATTCATTTTTGCCCAAATAACAACCTCTCATCATCAGAAGTCATTGCCGGATCGTCAGAGGGAAACGGTCGGATTTTAAATAATTTGAAGTGATCTCAAAAATGGGATTCGAGTTGGCGCGATTTGTTGTGGGTCAGAATACATTCTTTCTCACCCAAATAACAACCTCTCATCATCAGAAGTCATTGCCGGATCGTCAGAGGGGTGCGGTCGGATTTTAAATATTTTGAAGTGATCTCAAAAATAGGATTCGAGTTGGCGCGATTTGTTGTGAGTCAGAATACATTCATTTTTGCCCAAATAACAACCTCTCATCATCAGAAGTCATTGCCGGATCGTCAGAGGGGTGCGGTCGGATTTTAAATATTTTGAAGTGATCTCAAAAATAGGATTCGAGTTGGCGCGATTTGTTGTGAGTCAGAATACATTCATTTTTGCCCAAATAACAATCTCTCATCATCAGAAGTCATTCCCGGATCGTCAGAGGGGTGCGGTCGGATTTTAAATATTTTGAAGTGATCTCAAAAATGGGATTCGAGTTGGCGCGATTTGTTGTGAGTCAGAATACATTCATTTTTGCCCAAATAACAACCTCTCATCATCAGAAGTCATTGCCGGATCGTCAGAAGGGTGCGGTCGGATTTTAAATATTTTGAAGTGATCTCAAAAATGGGATTGGAGTTGGCGCGATTTATTGTGGGTCAGAATACATTCATTCTCACCCAAATAACAACCTCTCATCATCAGAAGTCATTGCCGGATCGTCAGAGGGGTGCGGTCGGATTTTAAATATTTTGAAGTGATCTCAAAAATGGGATTCGAGTTGGCGCGATTTGTTGTGAGTCAGAATACATTCATTTTTGCCCAAATAACAACCTCTCATCATCAGAAGTCATTGCCGGATCGTCAGAGGAGTGCGGTCGGATTTTAAATATTTTGAAGTGATCTCCAAAATAGGATTCGAGTTGGCGCGATTTGTTGTGAGTCAGAATACATTCATTTTTGCCCAAATAACAACCTCTCATCATCAGAAGTCATTGCCGGATCGTCAGAGGGGTGCGGTCAGATTTTAAATATTTTGAAGTGATCTCAAAAATAGGATTCGAGTTGGCGCGATTTGTTGTGAGTCAGAATACATTCATTTTTGCCCAAATAACAACCTCTCATCATCAGAAGTCATTGCCGGATCGTCAGAGGGGTGCGGTCGGATTTTAAATATTTTGAAGTGATCTCAAAAATGGGATTCGAGTTGGCGCGATTTGTTGTGGGTCAGAATACATTCATTTTCACCCAAATAACAACCTCTCATCATCAGAAGTCATTGCCGGATCGTCAGAGGGGTGCGGTCGGATTTTAAATATGTTGAAGTGAACTCAAAAATGGGATTTGAGTTGGCGCGATTTGTTGTGAGTCAGAATACATTCATTTTTGCCCAAATAACAACCTCTCATCATCAGAAGTCATTGCCGGATCGTCAGAGGGGTGCGGTCGGATTTTAAATATTTTGAAGTGATCTCAAAAATAGGATTCGAGTTGGCGCGATTTGTTGTGAGTCAGAATACATTCATTTTTGCCCAAATAACAACCTCTCGTCATCAGAAGTCATTGCCGGATCGTCAGAGGGGTGCGGTCGGATTTTAAATATTTTGAAGTGATCTCAAAAATAGGATTCGAGTTGGCGCGATTTGTTGTGAGTCAGAATACATTCATTTTTGCCCAAATAACAACCTCTCATCATCAAAAGTCATTGCCGGATCGTCAGAGGGGTGCGGTCGGATTTTAAATATTTTGAAGTGATCTCAAAATTGGGATTCGAGTTGGCGCGATTTGTTGTGAGTCAGAATACATTCATTTCTGTCCAAATAACAACCTCTCATCATCAGAAGTCATTGCCGGATCGTCAGAGGGGTGCGGTCGGATTTTAAATATTTTGAAGTGATCTCAAAAATAGGATTCGAGTTGGCGCGATTTGTTGTGAGTCAGAATACATTCATTTTTGCCCAAATAACAACCTCTCATCATCAGAAGTCATTGCCGGATCGTCAGAGGGGAACGGTCGGATTTTAAATAATTTGAAGTGATCTCAAAAATGGGATTCGAGTTGGCGCGATTTGTTGTGAGTCAGAATACATTCATTTTTGCCCAAATAACAACCTCTCATCATCAGAAGTCATTGCCGGATCGTCAGAGGGGTGCGGTCGGATTTTAAATATTTTGAAGTGATCTCAAAAATGGGATTCGAGTTGGCGCGATTTGTTGTGAGTCAGAATACATTCATTTTTGCCCAAATAACAACCTCTCATCATCAGAAGTCATTGCCGGATCGTCAGAGGGGTGCGGTCGGATTTTAAATATTTTGAAGTGATCTCAAAAATAGGATTCGAGTTGGCGCGATTTGTTGTGAGTCAGAATACATTCATTTTTGCCCAAATAACAACCTCTCATCATCAGAAGTCATTGCCGGATCGTCAGAGGGGTGTGGTCGGATATTAAATATTTTGAAGTGATCTAAAAAATAGGATTCGAGTTGGCGCGATTTGTTGTGAGTCAGAATACATTCATTTTTGCCCAAATAACAACCTCTCATCATCAGAAGTCATTGCCGGATCGTCAGAGGGGAACGGTCGGATTTTAAATATTTTGAAGTGATCTCAAAAATGGGATTCGAGTTGGCGCGATTTGTTGTGAGTCAGAATACATTCATTTTTGCCCAAATAACAACCTCTCATCATCAGAAAACATTGCCGGATCGTCAGAGGGGAACGGTCGGATTTTAAATAATTTGAAGTGATCTCAAAAATGGGTTTCGAGTTGGCGCGATTTGTTGTGGGTCAGAATACATTCATTCTCACCCAAATAACAACCTCTCATCATCAGAAGTCATGGCCGGATCGTCAGAGGGGTGCGGTCGGATTTTAAATATTTTGAAGTGGTCTCAAAAATATGATTCGAGTTGGCGCGATTTGTTGTGAGTCAGAATACATTCATTTTTGCCCAAATAACAACCTCTCATCATCAGAAGTCATTGCCGGATCGTCAGAGGGGTGCGGTCGGATTTTAAATATTTTGAAGTGATCTCAAAAATAGGATTCGAGTTGGCGCGATTTGTTGTGAGTCAGAATACATTCATTTTTGCCCAAATAACAACCTCTCATCATCAGAAGTCATTGCCGGATCGTCAGAGGGATGCGGTCGGATTTTAAATATTTTGAAGTGATCTCAAAAATAGGATTCGAGTTGACGCGATTTGTTGTGAGTCAGAATACATTCATTTTTGCCCAAATAACAACCTCTCATCATCAGAAGTCATTGCCGGATCGTCAGAGGGGTGCGGTCGGATTTTAAATATTTTGAAGTGATCTCAAAAATGGGATTCGAGTTCATCATCAGAAGTCATTGCCGGATCGTCAGAGGGGTGCGGTCAGATTTTAAATATTTTGAAGTGATCTCAAAAATAGGATTCGAGTTGACGCGATTTGTTGTGAGTCAGAATACATTCATTTTTGCCCAAATAACAACCTCTCATCATCAGAAGTCATTGCCGGATCGTCAGAGGGGTGCGGTCGGATTTTAAATATTTTGAAGTGATCTCAAAAATAGGATTCGAGTTGGCGCGATTTGTTGTGAGTCAGAATACATTCATTTTTGCCCAAATAACAACCTCTCATCATCAGAAGTCATTGCCGGATCGTCAGAGGGGTGTGGTCGGATATTAAATATTTTGAAGTGATCTAAAAAATAGGATTCGAGTTGGCGCGATTTGTTGTGAGTCAGAATACATTCATTTTTGCCCAAATAACAACCTCTCATCATCAGAAGTCATTGCCGGATCGTCAGAGGGGAACGGTCGGATTTTAAATATTTTGAAGTGATCTCAAAAATGGGATTCGAGTTGGCGCGATTTGTTGTGAGTCAGAATACATTCATTTTTGCCCAAATAACAACCTCTCATCATCAGAAAACATTGCCGGATCGTCAGAGGGGAACGGTCGGATTTTAAATAATTTGAAGTGATCTCAAAAATGGGATTCGAGTTGGCGCGATTTGTTGTGGGTCAGAATACATTCATTCTCACCCAAATAACAACCTCTCATCATCAGAAGTCATGGCCGGATCGTCAGAGGGGTGCGGTCGGATTTTAAATATTTTGAAGTGGTCTCAAAAATATGATTCGAGTTGGCGCGATTTGTTGTGAGTCAGAATACATTCATTTTTGCCCAAATAACAACCTCTCATCATCAGAAGTCATTGCCGGATCGTCAGAGGGGTGCGGTCGGATTTTAAATATTTTGAAGTGATCTCAAAAATAGGATTCGAGTTGGCGCGATTTGTTGTGAGTCAGAATACATTCATTTTTGCCCAAATAACAACCTCTCATCATCAGAAGTCATTGCCGGATCGTCAGAGGGATGCGGTCGGATTTTAAATATTTTGAAGTGATCTCAAAAATAGGATTCGAGTTGACGCGATTTGTTGTGAGTCAGAATACATTCATTTTTGCCCAAATAACAACCTCTCATCATCAGAAGTCATTGCCGGATCGTCAGAGGGGTGCGGTCGGATTTTAAATATTTTGAAGTGATCTCAAAAATGGGATTCGAGTTGGCGCGATTTGTTGTGAGTCAGAATACATTCATTTTTGCCCAAATAACAACCTCTCATCATCAAAAGTCATTGCCGGATCGTCAGAGGGGTGCGGTCGGATTTTAAATATTTTGAAGTGATCTCAAAAATGGGATTCGAGTTGGCGCGATTTGTTGTAAGTCAGAATACATTCATTTTTGCCCAAATAACAACCTCTCATCATCAGAAAACATTGCCGGATCGTCAGAGGGGAACGGTCGGATTTTAAATAATTTGAAGTGATCTCAAAAATGGGATTCGAGTTGGCGCGATTTGTTGTGGGTCAGAATACATTCATTCTCACCCAAATAACAACCTCTCATCATCAGAAGTCATGGCCGGATCGTCAGAGGGGTGCGGTCGGATTTTAAATATTTTGAAGTGGTCTCAAAAATATGATTCGAGTTGGCGCGATTTGTTGTGAGTCAGAATACATTCATTTTTGCCCAAATAACAACCTCTCATCATCAGAAGTCATTGCCGGATCGTCAGAGGGGTGCGGTCGGATTTTAAATATTTTGAAGTGATCTCAAAAATAGGATTCGAGTTGGCGCGATTTGTTGTGAGTCAGAATACATTCATTTTTGCCCAAATAACAACCTCTCATCATCAGAAGTCATTGCCGGATCGTCAGAGGGATGCGGTCGGATTTTAAATATTTTGAAGTGATCTCAAAAATAGGATTCGAGTTGACGCGATTTGTTGTGAGTCAGAATACATTCATTTTTGCCCAAATAACAACCTCTCATCATCAGAAGTCATTGCCGGATCGTCAGAGGGGTGCGGTCGGATTTTAATAATTTTGAAGTGATCTCAAAAATGGGATTCGAGTTGGCGCGATTTGTTGTGAGTCAGAATACATTCATTTTTGCCCAAATAACAACCTCTCATCATCAAAAGTCATTGCCGGATCGTCAGAGGGGTGCGGTCGGATTTTAAATATTTTGAAGTGATCTCAAAAATGGGATTCGAGTTGGCGCGATTTGTTGTAAGTCAGAATACATTCATTTTTGTCCAAATAACAACCTCTCATCATCAGAAGTCATTGCCGGATCGTCAGAGGGGTGCGGTCGGATTTTAAATATTTTGAAGTGATCTCAAAAATAGGATTCGAGTTGGCGCGATTTGTTGTGAGTCAGAATAAATTCATTTTTGCCCAAATAACAACCTCTCATCATCAGAAGTCATTGCCGGATCGTCAGAGGGGTGCGGTCGGATTTTAAATATTTTGAAGTGATCTCAAAAATAGGATTCGAGTTGGCGCGATTTTTTGTGAGTCAGAATATATTCATTTTTGCCCAAATAACAACCTCTCATCATCAGAAGTCATTGCCGGATCGTCAGAGGGGTGCGGTCGGATTTTAAATATTTTGAAGTGATCTCAAAAATGGGATTCGAGTTGGCGCGATTTGTTGTGGGTCAGATTACATTCATTTTCACCCAAATAACAACCTCTCATCATCAGAAGTCATGGCCGGATCGTCAGAGGGGTGCGGTCGGATTTTAAATATTTTGAAGTGATCTCAAAAATAGGATTCGAGTTGGCGCGATTTGTTGTGAGTCAGAATACATTCATTTTTGCCCAAATAACAATCTCTCATCATCATAAGTCATTCCCGGATCGTCAGAGGGGTGCGGTCGGATTTTAAATATTTTGAAGTGATCTCAAAAATGGGATTCGAGTTGGCGCGATTTGTTGTGAGTCAGAATACATTCATTTTTGCCCAAATAACAACCTCTCATCATCAGAAGTCATTGCCGGATCGTCAGAGGGGTGCGGTCGGATTTTAAATATTTTGAAGTGATCTCAAAAATGGGATTGGAGTTGGCGCGATTTATTGTGGGTCAGAATACATTCATTCTCACCCAAATAACAACCTCTCATCATCAGAAGTCATTGCCGGATCGTCAGAGGGGTGCGGTCGGATTTTAAATATTTTGAAGTGATCTCAAAAATGGGATTCGAGTTGGCGCGATTTGTTGTGAGTCAGAATACATTCATTTTTGCCCAAATAACAACCTCTCATCATCAGAAGTCATTGCCGGATCGTCAGAGGAGTGCGGTCGGATTTTAAATATTTTGAAGTGATCTCCAAAATAGGATTCGAGTTGGCGCGATTTGTTGTGAGTCAGAATACATTCATTTTTGCCCAAATAACAACCTCTCATCATCAGAAGTCATTGCCGGATCGTCAGAGGGGTGCGGTCAGATTTTAAATATTTTGAAGTGATCTCAAAAATAGGATTCGAGTTGGCGCGATTTGTTGTGAGTCAGAATACATAAATTTTTGCCCAAATAACAACCTCTCATCATCAGAAGTCATTGCCGGATCGTCAGAGGGGTGCGGTCGGATTTTAAATATTTTGAAGTGATCTCAAAAATGGGATTCGAGTTGGCGCGATTTGTTGTGGGTCAGAATACATTCATTTTCACCCAAATAACAACCTCTCATCATCAGAAGTCATTGCCGGATCGTCAGAGGGGTGCGGTCGGATTTTAAATATGTTGAAGTGAACTCAAAAATGGGATTTGAGTTGGCGCGATTTGTTGTGAGTCAGAATACATTCATTTTTGCCCAAATAACAACCTCTCATCATCAGAAGACATTGCCGGATCGTCAGAGGGGTGCGGTCGGATTTTAAATATTTTGAAGTGATCTCAAAAATAGGATTCGAGTTGGCGCGATTTGTTGTGAGTCAGAATACATTAATTTTTGCCCAAATAACAACCTCTCGTCATCAGAAGTCATTGCCGGATCGTCAGAGGGGTGCGGTCGGATTTTAAATATTTTGAAGTGATCTCAAAAATAGGATTCGAGTTGGCGCGATTTGTTGTGAGTCAGAATACATTCATTTTTGCCCAAATAACAACCTCTCATCATCAGAAGTCATTGCCGGATCGTCAGAGGGGTGCGGTCGGATTTTAAATATTTTGAAGTGATCTCAAAAATGGGATTTGAGTTGGCGCGATTTGTTGTGAGTCAGAAAACATTCATTTTTGCCCAAATAACAACCTCTCATCATCAAAAGTCATTGCCGGATCGTCAGAGGGGTGCGGTCGGATTTTATATATTTTGAAGTGATCTCAAAATTGGGATTCGAGTTGGCGCGATTTGTTGTGAGTCAGAATACATTCATTTCTGTCCAAATAACAACCTCTCATCATCAGAAGTCATTGCCGGATCGTCAGAGGGGTGCGGTCGGATTTTAAATATTTTGAAGTGATCTCAAAAATAGGATTCGAGTTGGCGCGATTTGTTGTGAGTCAGAATACATTCATTTTTGCCCAAATAACAACCTCTCATCATCAGAAGTCATTGCCGGATCGTCAGAGGGGAACGGTCGGATTTTAAATAATTTGAAGTGATCTCAAAAATGGGATTCGAGTTGGCGCGATTTGTTGTGAGTCAAAATACATTCATTTTTGCCCAAATAACAACCTCTCATCATCAGAAGTCATTGCCGGATCGTCAGAGGGGTGCGGTCGGATTTTAAATATTTTGAAGTGATCTCAAAAATGGGATTCGAGTTGGCGCGATTTGTTGTGAGTCAGAATACATTCATTTTTGCCCAAATAACAACCTCTCATCATCAGAAGTCATTGCCGGATCGTCAGAGGGGTGCGGTCGGATTTTAAATATTTTGAAGTGATCTCAAAAATAGGATTCGAGTTGGCGCGATTTGTTGTGAGTCAGAATACATTCATTTTTGCCCAAATAACAACCTCTCATCATCAGAAGTCATTGCCGGATCGTCAGAGGGGTGTGGTCGGATATTAAATATTTTGAAGTGATCTAAAAAATAGGATTCGAGTTGGCGCGATTTGTTGTGAGTCAGAATACATTCATTTTTGCCCAAATAACAACCTCTCATCATCAGAAGTCATTGCCGGATCGTCAGAGGGGAACGGTCGGATTTTAAATATTTTGAAGTGATCTCAAAAATGGGATTCGAGTTGGCGCGATTTGTTGTGAGTCAGAATACATTCATTTTTGCCCAAATAACAACCTCTCATCATCAGAAAACATTGCCGGATCGTCAGAGGGGAACGGTCGGATTTTAAATAATTTGAAGTGATCTCAAAAATGGGATTCGAGTTGGCGCGATTTGTTGTGAGTCAGAATACATTCATTCTCACCCAAATAACAACCTCTCATCATCAGAAGTCATGGCCGGATCGTCAGAGGGGTGCGGTCGGATTTTAAATATTTTGAAGTGGTCTCAAAAATATGATTCGAGTTGGCGCGATTTGTTGTGAGTCAGAATACATTCATTCTCACCCAAATAACAACCTCTCATCATCAGAAGTCATGGCCGGATCGTCAGAGGGGTGCGGTCGGATTTTAAATATTTTGAAGTGGTCTCAAAAATATGATTCGAGTTGGCGCGATTTGTTGTGAGTCAGAATACATTTATTTTTGCCCAAATAACAACCTCTCATCATCAGAAGTCATTGCCGGATCGTCAGAGGGGTGCGGTCGGATTTTAAATATTTTGAAGTGATCTCAAAAATAGGATTCGAGTTGGCGCGATTTGTTGTGAGTCAGAATACATTCATTTTTGCCCAAATAACAACCTCTCATCATCAGAAGTCATTGCCGGATCGTCAGAGGGGTGTGGTCGGATATTAAATATTTTGAAGTGATCTAAAAAATAGGATTCGAGTTGGCGCGATTTGTTGTGAGTCAGAATACATTCATTTTTGCCCAAATAACAACCTCTCATCATCAGAAGTCATTGCCGGATCGTCAGAGGGGAACGGTCGGATTTTAAATATTTTGAAGTGATCTCAAAAATGGGATTCGAGTTGGCGCGATTTGTTGTGAGTCAGAATACATTCATTTTTGCCCAAATAACAACCTCTCATCATCAGAAAACATTGCCGGATCGTCAGAGGGGAACGGTCGGATTTTAAATAATTTGAAGTGATCTCAAAAATGGGATTCGAGTTGGCGCGATTTGTTGTGAGTCAGAATACATTCATTCTCGCCCAAATAACAACCTCTCATCATCAGAAGTCATGGCCGGATCGTCAGAGGGGTGCGGTCGGATTTTAAATATTTTGAAGTGGTCTCAAAAATATGATTCGAGTTGGCGCGATTTGTTGTGAGTCAGAATACATTCATTTTTGCCCAAATAACAACCTCTCATCATCAGAAGTCATTGCCGGATCGTCAGAGGGGTGCGGTCGGATTTTAAATATTTTGAAGTGATCTCAAAAATAGGATTCGAGTTGGCGCGATTTGTTGTGAGTCAGAATACATTCATTTTTGCCCAAATAACAACCTCTCATCATCAGAAGTCATTGCCGGATCGTCAGAGGGATGCGGTCGGATTTTAAATATTTTGAAGTGATCTCAAAAATAGGATTCGAGTTGACGCGATTTGTTGTGAGTCAGAATACATTCATTTTTGCCCAAATAACAACCTCTCATCATCAGAAGTCATTGCCGGATCGTCAGAGGGGTGCGGTCGGATTTTAATAATTTTGAAGTGATCTCAAAAATGGGATTCGAGTTGGCGCGATTTGTTGTGAGTCAGAATACATTCATTTTTGCCCAAATAACAACCTCTCATCATCAAAAGTCATTGCCGGATCGTCAGAGGGGTGCGGTCGGATTTTAAATATTTTGAAGTGATCTCAAAAATGGGATTCGAGTTGGCGCGATTTGTTGTAAGTCAGAATACATTCATTTTTGTCCAAATAACAACCTCTCATCATCAGAAGTCATTGCCGGATCGTCAGAGGGGTGCGGTCGGATTTTAAATATTTTGAAGTGATCTCAAAAATAGGATTCGAGTTGGCGCGATTTGTTGTGAGTCAGAATAAATTCATTTTTGCCCAAATAACAACCTCTCATCATCAGAAGTCATTGCCGGATCGTCAGAGGGGTGCGGTCGGATTTTAAATATTTTGAAGTGATCTCAAAAATAGGATTCGAGTTGGCGCGATTTTTTGTGAGTCAGAATATATTCATTTTTGCCCAAATAACAACCTCTCATCATCAGAAGTCATTGCCGGATCGTCAGAGGGGTGCGGTCGGATTTTAAATATTTTGAAGTGATCTCAAAAATGGGATTCGAGTTGGCGCGATTTGTTGTGGGTCAGAATACATTCATTTTCACCCAAATAACAACCTCTCATCATCAGAAGTCATGGCCGGATCGTCAGAGGGGTGCGGGCGGATTTTAAATATTTTGAAGTGATCTCAAAAATAGGATTCGAGTTGGCGCGATTTGTTGTGAGTCAGAATACATTCATTTTTGCCCAAATAACAATCTCTCATCATCATAAGTCATTCCCGGATCGTCAGAGGGGTGCGGTCGGATTTTAAATATTTTGAAGTGATCTCAAAAATGGGATTCGAGTTGGCGCGATTTGTTGTGAGTCAGAATACATTCATTTTTGCCCAAATAACAACCTCTCATCATCAGAAGTCATTGCCGGATCGTCAGAGGGGTGCGGTCGGATTTTAAATATTTTGAAGTGATCTCAAAAATGGGATTGGAGTTGGCGCGATTTATTGTGGGTCAGAATACATTCATTCTCACCCAAATAACAACCTCTCATCATCAGAAGTCATTGCCGGATCGTCAGAGGGGTGCGGTCGGATTTTAAATATTTTGAAGTGATCTCAAAAATGGGATTCGAGTTGGCGCGATTTGTTGTGAGTCAGAATACATTCATTTTTGCCCAAATAACAACCTCTCATCATCAGAAGTCATTGCCGGATCGTCAGAGGAGTGCGGTCGGATTTTAAATATTTTGAAGTGATCTCCAAAATAGGATTCGAGTTGGCGCGATTTGTTGTGAGTCAGAATACATTCATTTTTGCCCAAATAACAACCTCTCATCATCAGAAGTCATTGCCGGATCGTCAGAGGGGTGCGGTCAGATTTTAAATATTTTGAAGTGATCTCAAAAATAGGATTCGAGTTGGCGCGATTTGTTGTGAGTCAGAATACATAAATTTTTGCCCAAATAACAACCTCTCATCATCAGAAGTCATTGCCGGATCGTCAGAGGGGTGCGGTCGGATTTTAAATATTTTGAAGTGATCTCAAAAATGGGATTCGAGTTGGCGCGATTTGTTGTGGGTCAGAATACATTCATTTTCACCCAAATAACAACCTCTCATCATCAGAAGTCATTGCCGGATCGTCAGAGGGGTGCGGTCGGATTTTAAATATGTTGAAGTGAACTCAAAAATGGGATTTGAGTTGGCGCGATTTGTTGTGAGTCAGAATACATTCATTTTTGCCCAAATAACAACCTCTCATCATCAGAAGTCATTGCCGGATCGTCAGAGGGGTGCGGTCGGATTTTAAATATTTTGAAGTGATCTCAAAAATAGGATTCGAGTTGGCGCGATTTGTTGTGAGTCAGAATACATTCATTTTTGCCCAAATAACAACCTCTCGTCATCAGAAGTCATTGCCGGATCGTCAGAGGGGTGCGGTCGGATTTTAAATATTTTGAAGTGATCTCAAAAATAGGATTCGAGTTGGCGCGATTTGTTGTGAGTCAGAATACATTCATTTTTGCCCAAATAACAACCTCTCATCATCAGAAGTCATTGCCGGATCGTCAGAGGGGTGCGGTCGGATTTTAAATATTTTGAAGTGATCTCAAAAATGGGATTTGAGTTGGCGCGATTTGTTGTGAGTCAGAAAACATTCATTTTTGCCCAAATAACAACCTCTCATCATCAAAAGTCATTGCCGGATCGTCAGAGGGGTGCGGTCGGATTTTAAATATTTTGAAGTGATCTCAAAATTGGGATTCGAGTTGGCGCGATTTGTTGTGAGTCAGAATACATTCATTTCTGTCCAAATAACAACCTCTCATCATCAGAAGTCATTGCCGGATCGTCAGAGGGGAACGGTCGGATTTTAAATAATTTGAAGTGATCTCAAAAATGGGATTCGAGTTGGCGCGATTTGTTGTGAGTCAGAATACATTCATTTTTGCCCAAATAACAACCTCTCATCATCAGAAGTCATTGCCGGATCGTCAGAGGGGTGCGGTCGGATTTTAAATATTTTGAAGTGATCTCAAAAATGGGATTCGAGTTGGCGCGATTTGTTGTGAGTCAGAATACATTCATTTTTGCCCAAATAACAAGCTCTCATCATCAGAAGTCATTGCCGGATCGTCAGAGGGGTGCGGTCGGATTTTAAATATTTTGAAGTGATCTCAAAAATAGGATTCGAGTTGGCGCGATTTGTTGTGAGTCAGAATACATTCATTTTTGCCCAAATAACAACCTCTCATCATCAGAAGTCATTGCCGGATCGTCAGAGGGGTGTGGTCGGATATTAAATATTTTGAAGTGATCTAAAAAATAGGATTCGAGTTGGCGCGATTTGTTGTGAGTCAGAATACATTCATTTTTGCCCAAATAACAACCTCTCATCATCAGAAGTCATTGCCGGATCGTCAGAGGGGAACGGTCGGATTTTAAATATTTTGAAGTGATCTCAAAAATGGGATTCGAGTTGGCGCGATTTGTTGTGAGTCAGAATACATTCATTTTTGCCCAAATAACAACCTCTCATCATCAGAAAACATTGCCGGATCGTCAGAGGGGAACGGTCGGATTTTAAATAATTTGAAGTGATCTCAAAAATGGGATTCGAGTTGGCGCGATTTGTTGTGGGTCAGAATACATTCATTCTCACCCAAATAACAACCTCTCATCATCAGAAGTCATGGCCGGATCGTCAGAGGGGTGCGGTCGGATTTTAAATATTTTGAAGTGGTCTCAAAAATATGATTCGAGTTGGCGCGATTTGTTGTGAGTCAGAATACATTTATTTTTGCCCAAATAACAACCTCTCATCATCAGAAGTCATTGCCGGATCGTCAGAGGGGTGCGGTCGGATTTTAAATATTTTGAAGTGATCTCAAAAATAGGATTCGAGTTGGCGCGATTTGTTGTGAGTCAGAATACATTCATTTTTGCCCAAATAACAACCTCTCATCATCAGAAGTCATTGCCGGATCGTCAGAGGGATGCGGTCGGATTTTATATATTTTGAAGTGATCTCAAAAATAGGATTCGAGTTGACGCGATTTGTTGTGAGTCAGAATACATTCATTTTCACCCAAATAACAACCTCTCATCATCAGAAGTCATTGCCGGATCGTCAGAGGGGTGCGGTCGGATTTTAAATATGTTGAAGTGAACTCAAAAATGGGATTTGAGTTGGCGCGATTTGTTGTGAGTCAGAATACATTCATTTTTGCCCAAATAACAACCTCTCATCATCAGAAGTCATTGCCGGATCGTCAGAGGAGTGCGGTCGGATTTTAAATATTTTGAAGTGATCTCAAAAATAGGATTCGAGTTGGCGCGATTTGTTGTGAGTCAGAATACATTCATTTTTGCCCAAATAACAACCTCTCGTCATCAGAAGTCATTGCCGGATCGTCAGAGGGGTGCGGTCGGATTTTAAATATTTTGAAGTGATCTCAAAAATAGGATTCGAGTTGGCGCGATTTGTTGTGAGTCAGAATACATTCATTTTTGCCCAAATAACAACCTCTCATCATCAGAAGTCATTGCCGGATCGTCAGAGGGGTGCGGTCGGATTTTAAATATTTTGAAGTGATCTCAAAAATGGGATTCGAGTTGGCGCGATTTGCTGTGAGTCAGAAAACATTCATTTTTGCCCAAATAACAACCTCTCATCATCAAAAGTCATTGCCGGATCGTCAGAGGGGTGCGGTCGGATTTTAAATATTTTGAAGTGATCTCAAAATTGGGATTCGAGTTGGCGCAATTTGTTGTGAGTCAGAATACATTCATTTCTGTCCAAATAACAACCTCTCATCATCAGAAGTCATTGCCGGATCGTCAGAGGGGTGCGGTCGGATTTTAAATATTTTGAAGTGATCTCAAAAATAGGATTCGAGTTGGCGCGATTTGTTGTGAGTCAGAATACATTCATTTTTGCCCAAATAACAACCTTTCATCATCAGAAGTCATTGCCGGATCGTCAGAGGGGAACGGTCGGATTTTAAATAATTTGAAGTGATCTCAAAAATGGGATTCGAGTTGGCGCGATTTGTTGTGAGTCAGAATACATTCATTTTTGCCCAAATAACAACCTCTCATCATCAGAAGTCATTGCCGGATCGTCAGAGGGGTGCGGTCGGATTTTAAATATTTTGAAGTGATCTCAAAAATGGGATTCGAGTTGGCGCGATTTGTTGTGAGTCAGAATACATTCATTTTTGCCCAAATAACAACCTCTCATCATCAGAAGTCATTGCCGGATCGTCAGAGGGGTGCGGTCGGATTTTAAATATTTTGAAGTGATCTCAAAAATAGGATTCGAGTTGGCGCGATTTGTTGTGAGTCAGAATACATTCATTTTTGCCCAAATAACAACCTCTCATCATCAGAAGTCATTGCCGGATCGTCAGAGGGGTGTGGTCGGATATTAAATATTTTGAAGTGATCTAAAAAATAGGATTCGAGTTGGCGCGATTTGTTGTGAGTCAGAATACATTCATTTTTGCCCAAATAACAACCTCTCATCATCAGAAGTCATTGCCGGATCGTCAGAGGGGAACGGTCGGATTTTAAATATTTTGAAGTGATCTCAAAAATGGGATTCGAGTTGGCGCGATTTGTTGTGAGTCAGAATACATTCATTTTTGCCCAAATAACAACCTCTCATCATCAGAAAACATTGCCGGATCGTCAGAGGGGAACGGTCGGATTTTAAATAATTTGAAGTGATCTCAAAAATGGGATTCGAGTTGGCGCGATTTGTTGTGGGTCAGAATACATTCATTCTCACCCAAATAACAACCTCTCATCATCAGAAGTCATGGCCGGATCGTCAGAGGGGTGCGGTCGGATTTTAAATATTTTGAAGTGGTCTCAAAAATATGATTCAAGTTGGCGCGATTTGTTGTGAGTCAGAATACATTCATTTTTGCCCAAATAACAACCTCTCATCATCAGAAGTCATTGCCGGATCGTCAGAGGGGTGCGGTCGGATTTTAAATATTTTGAAGTGATCTCAAAAATAGGATTCGAGTTGGCGCGATTTGTTGTGAGTCAGAATACATTCATTTTTGCCCAAATAACAACCTCTCATCATCAGAAGTCATTGCCGGATCGTCAGAGGGATGCGGTCGGATTTTAAATATTTTGAAGTGATCTCAAAAATAGGATTCGAGTTGACGCGATTTGTTGTGAGTCAGAATACATTCATTTTTGCCCAAATAACAACCTCTCATCATCAGAAGTCATTGCCGGATCGTCAGAGGGGTGCGGTCGGATTTTAAATATTTTGAAGTGTTCTCAAAAATGGGATTCGAGTTGGCGCGATTTGTTGTGAGTCAGAATACATTCATTTTTGCCCAAATAACAACCTCTCATCATCAAAAGTCATTGCCGGATCGTCAGAGGGGTGCGGTCGGATTTTAAATATTTTGAAGTGATCTCAAAAATGGGATTCGAGTTGGCGCGATTTGTTGTAAGTCAGAATACATTCATTTTTGCCCAAATAACAACCTCTCATCATCAGAAAACATTGCCGGATCGTCAGAGGGGAACGGTCGGATTTTAAATAATTTGAAGTGATCTCAAAAATGGGATTCGAGTTGGCGCGATTTGTTGTGGGTCAGAATACATTCATTCTCACCCAAATAACAACCTCTCATCATCAGAAGTCATGGCCGGATCGTCAGAGGGGTGCGGTCGGATTTTAAATATTTTGAAGTGGTCTCAAAAATATGATTCGAGTTGGCGCGATTTGTTGTGAGTCAGAATACATTCATTTTTGCCCAAATAACAACCTCTCATCATCAGAAGTCATTGCCGGATCGTCAGAGGGGTGCGGTCGGATTTTAAATATTTTGAAGTGATCTCAAAAATAGGATTCGAGTTGGCGCGATTTGTTGTGAGTCAGAATACATTCATTTTTGCCCAAATAACAACCTCTCATCATCAGAAGTCATTGCCGGATCGTCAGAGGGATGCGGTCGGATTTTAAATATTTTGAAGTGATCTCAAAAATAGGATTCGAGTTGACGCGATTTGTTGTGAGTCAGAATACATTCATTTTTGCCCAAATAACAACCTCTCATCATCAGAAGTCATTGCCGGATCGTCAGAGGGGTGCGGTCGGATTTTAATAATTTTGAAGTGATCTCAAAAATGGGATTCGAGTTGGCGCGATTTGTTGTGAGTCAGAATACATTCATTTTTGCCCAAATAACAACCTCTCATCATCAAAAGTCATTGCCGGATCGTCAGAGGGGTGCGGTCGGATTTTAAATATTTTGAAGTGATCTCAAAAATGGGATTCGAGTTGGCGCGATTTGTTGTAAGTCAGAATACATTCATTTTTGTCCAAATAACAACCTCTCATCATCAGAAGTCATTGCCGGATCGTCAGAGGGGTGCGGTCGGATTTTAAATATTTTGAAGTGATCTCAAAAATAGGATTCGAGTTGGCGCGATTTGTTGTGAGTCAGAATAAATTCATTTTTGCCCAAATAACAACCTCTCATCATCAGAAGTCATTGCCGGATCGTCAGAGGGGTGCGGTCGGATTTTAAATATTTTGAAGTGATCTCAAAAATAGGATTCGAGTTGGCGCGATTTTTTGTGAGTCAGAATATATTCATTTTTGCCCAAATAACAACCTCTCATCATCAGAAGTCATTGCCGGATCGTCAGAGGGGTGCGGTCGGATTTTAAATATTTTGAAGTGATCTCAAAAATGGGATTCGAGTTGGCGCGATTTGTTGTGGGTCAGAATACATTCATTTTCACCCAAATAACAACCTCTCATCATCAGAAGTCATGGCCGGATCGTCAGAGGGGTGCGGTCGGATTTTAAATATTTTGAAGTGATCTCAAAAATAGGATTCGAGTTGGCGCGATTTGTTGTGAGTCAGAATACATTCATTTTTGCCCAAATAACAATCTCTCATCATCATAAGTCATTCCCGGATCGTCAGAGGGGTGCGGTCGGATTTTAAATATTTTGAAGTGATCTCAAAAATGGGATTCGAGTTGGCGCGATTTGTTGTGAGTCAGAATACATTCATTTTTGCCCAAATAACAACCTCTCATCATCAGAAGTCATTGCCGGATCGTCAGAGGGGTGCGGTCGGATTTTAAATATTTTGAAGTGATCTCAAAAATGGGATTGGAGTTGGCGCGATTTATTGTGGGTCAGAATACATTCATTCTCACCCAAATAACAACCTCTCATCATCAGAAGTCATTGCCGGATCGTCAGAGGGGTGCGGTCGGATTTTAAATATTTTGAAGTGATCTCAAAAATGGGATTCGAGTTGGCGCGATTTGTTGTGAGTCAGAATACATTCATTTTTGCCCAAATAACAACCTCTCATCATCAGAAGTCATTGCCGGATCGTCAGAGGAGTGCGGTCGGATTTTAAATATTTTGAAGTGATCTCCAAAATAGGATTCGAGTTGGCGCGATTTGTTGTGAGTCAGAATACATTCATTTTTGCCCAAATAACAACCTCTCATCATCAGAAGTCATTGCCGGATCGTCAGAGGGGTGCGGTCAGATTTTAAATATTTTGAAGTGATCTCAAAAATAGGATTCGAGTTGGCGCGATTTGTTGTGAGTCAGAATACATAAATTTTTGCCCAAATAACAACCTCTCATCATCAGAAGTCATTGCCGGATCGTCAGAGGGGTGCGGTCGGATTTTAAATATTTTGAAGTGATCTCAAAAATGGGATTCGAGTTGGCGCGATTTGTTGTGGGTCAGAATACATTCATTTTCACCCAAATAACAACCTCTCATCATCAGAAGTCATTGCCGGATCGTCAGAGGGGTGCGGTCGGATTTTAAATATGTTGAAGTGAACTCAAAAATGGGATTTGAGTTGGCGCGATTTGTTGTGAGTCAGAATACATTCATTTTTGCCCAAATAACAACCTCTCATCATCAGAAGTCATTGCCGGATCGTCAGAGGGGTGCGGTCGGATTTTAAATATTTTGAAGTGATCTCAAAAATAGGATTCGAGTTGGCGCGATTTGTTGTGAGTCAGAATACATTCATTTTTGCCCAAATAACAACCTCTCATCATCAGAAGTCATTGCCGGATCGTCAGAGGGGTGCGGTCGGATTTTAAATATTTTGAAGTGATCTCAAAAATGGGATTCGAGTTGGCGCGATTTGTTGTGAGTCAGAAAACATTCATTTTTGCCCAAATAACAACCTCTCATCATCAAAAGTCATTGCCGGATCGTCAGAGGGGTGCGGTCGGATTTTAAATATTTTGAAGTGATCTCAAAATTGGGATTCGAGTTGGCGCGATTTGTTGTGAGTCAGAATACATTCATTTCTGTCCAAATAACAACCTCTCATCATCAGAAGTCATTGCCGGATCGTCAGAGGGGTGCGGTCGGATTTTAAATATTTTGAAGTGATCTCAAAAATAGGATTCGAGTTGGCGCGATTTGTTGTGAGTCAGAATACATTCATTTTTGCCCAAATAACAACCTCTCATCATCAGAAGTCATTGCCGGATCGTCAGAGGGGAACGGTCGGATTTTAAATAATTTGAAGTGATCTCAAAAATGGGATTCGAGTTGGCGCGATTTGTTGTGAGTCAGAATACATTCATTTTTGCCCAAATAACAACCTCTCATCATCAGAAGTCATTGCCGGATCGTCAGAGGGGTGCGGTCGGATTTTAAATATTTTGAAGTGATCTCAAAAATGGGATTCGAGTTGGCGCGATTTGTTGTGAGTCAGAATACATTCATTTTTGCCCAAATAACAACCTCTCATCATCAGAAGTCATTGCCGGATCGTCAGAGGGGTGCGGTCGGATTTTAAATATTTTGAAGTGATCTCAAAAATAGGATTCGAGTTGGCGCGATTTGTTGTGAGTCAGAATACATTCATTTTTGCCCAAATAACAACCTCTCATCATCAGAAGTCATTGCCGGATCGTCAGAGGGGTGTGGTCGGATATTAAATATTTTGAAGTGATCTAAAAAATAGGATTCGAGTTGGCGCGATTTGTTGTGAGTCAGAATACATTCATTTTTGCCCAAATAACAACCTCTCATCATCAGAAGTCATTGCCGGATCGTCAGAGGGGAACGGTCGGATTTTAAATATTTTGAAGTGATCTCAAAAATGGGATTCGAGTTGGCGCGATTTGTTGTAAGTCAGAATACATTCATTTTTGCCCAAATAACAACCTCTCATCATCAGAAAACATTGCCGGATCGTCAGAGGGGAACGGTCGGATTTTAAATAATTTGAAGTGATCTCAAAAATGGGATTCGAGTTGGCGCGATTTGTTGTGGGTCAGAATACATTCATTATCACCCAAATAACAACCTCTCATCATCAGAAGTCATGGCCGGATCGTCAGAGGGGTGCGGTCGGATTTTAAATATTTTGAAGTGGTCTCAAAAATATGATTCGAGTTGGCGCGATTTGTTGTGAGTCAGAATACATTCATTTTTGCCCAAATAACAACCTCTCATCATCAGAAGTCATTGCCGGATCGTCAGAGGGGTGCGGTCGGATTTTAAATATTTTGAAGTGATCTCAAAAATAGGATTCGAGTTGGCGCGATTTGTTGTGAGTCAGAATACATTCATTTTTGCCCAAATAACAACCTCTCATCATCAGAAGTCATTGCCGGATCGTCAGAGGGATGCGGTCGGATTTTAAATATTTTGAAGTGATCTCAAAAATAGGATTCGAGTTGACGCGATTTGTTGTGAGTCAGAATACATTCATTTTTGCCCAAATAACAACCTCTCATCATCAGAAGTCATTGCCGGATCGTCAGAGGGGTGCGGTCGGATTTTAAATATTTTGAAGTGATCTCAAAAATGGGATTCGAGTTGGCGCGATTTGTTTTGAGTCAGAATACATTCATTTTTGCCCAAATAACAACCTCTCATCATCAAAAGTCATTGCCGGATCGTCAGAGGGGTGCGGTCGGATTTTAAATATTTTGAAGTGATCTCAAAAATGGGATTCGAGTTGGCGCGATTTGTTGTAAGTCAGAATACATTTATTTTTGTCCAAATAACAACCTCTCATCATCAGAAGTCATTGCCGGATCGTCAGAGGGGTGCGGTCGGATTTTAAATATTTTGAAGTGATCTCAAAAATAGGATTCGAGTTGGCGCGATTTGTTGTGAGTCAGAATAAATTCATTTTTGCCCAAATAACAACCTCTCATCATCAGAAGTCATTGCCGGATCGTCAGAGGGGTGCGGTCGGATTTTAAATATTTTGAAGTGATCTCAAAAATAGGATTCGAGTTGGCGCGATTTTTTGTGAGTCAGAATATATTCATTTTTGCCCAAATAACAACCTCTCATCATCAGAAGTCATTGCCGGATCGTCAGAGGGGTGCGGTCGGATTTTGAATATTTTGAAGTGATCTCAAAAATGGGATTCGAGTTGGCGCGATTTGTTGTGGGTCAGAATACATTCATTTTCATCCAAATAACAACCTCTCATCATCAGAAGTCATGGCCGGATCGTCAGAGGGGTGCGGTCGGATTTTAAATATTTTGAAGTGATCTCAAAAATAGGATTCGAGTTGGCGCGATTTGTTGTGAGTCAGAATACATTCATTTTTGCCCAAATAACAACCTCTCATCATCATAAGTCATTGCCGGATCGTCAGAGGGGTGCGGTCGGATTTTAAATATTTTGAAGTGATCTCAAAAATGGGATTCGAGTTGGCGCGATTTGTTGTGAGTCAGAATACATTCATTTTTGCCCAAATAACAACCTCTCATCATCAGAAGTCATTGCCGGATCGTCAGAGGGGTGCGGTCGGATTTTAAATATTTTGAAGTGATCTCAAAAATGGGATTCGAGTTGGCGCGATTTGTTGTGAGTCAGAATACATTCACTTTTGCCCAAATAACAACCTCTCATCATCAGAAGTCATTGCCGGATCGTCAGAGGGGTGCGGTCGGATTTTAAATATTTTGAAGTGATCTCAAAAATAGGATTCGAGTTGGCGCGATTTGTTGTGAGTCAGAATACATTCATTTTTGCCCAAATAACAACCTCTCATCATCAGAAGTCATTGCCGGATCGTCAGAGGGGTGCGGTCGGATTTTAAATATTTTGAAGTGGTCTCAAAAATGGGATTAGAGTTGGCGCGATTTGTTGTGGGTCAGAATACATTCATTCTCACCCGAATAACAACCTCTCATCATCAGAAGTCATTGCCGGATCGTCAGAGGGGTGCGGTCGGATTTTAAATATTTTGAAGTGATCTCAAAAATGGAATTCGAGTTGGCGCGATTTGTTGTGAGTCAGAATATATTCATTTTTGCCCAAATAACAACCTCTCATCATCAGAAGTCATTGCCGGATCGTCAGAGGGAAACGGTCGGATTTTAAATAATTTGAAGTGATCTCAAAAAAGGGATTCGAGTTGGCGCGATTTGTTGTGGGTCAGAATACATTCATTCTCACCCAAATAACAACCTCTCATCATCAGAAGTCATTGCCGGATCGTCAGAGGGGTGCGGTCGGATTTTAAATATTTTGAAGTGATCTCAAAAATAGGATTCGAGTTGGCGCGATTTGTTGTGAGTCAGAATACATTCATTTTTGCCCAAATAACAACCTCTCATCATCAGAAGTCATTGCCGGATCGTCAGAGGGGTGCGGTCGGATTTTAAATATTTTGAAGTGATCTCAAAAATAGGATTCGAGTTGGCGCGATTTGTTGTGAGTCAGAATACATTCATTTTTGCCCAAATAACAATCTCTCATCATCAGAAGTCATTCCCAGATCGTCAGAGGGGTGCGGTCGGATTTTAAATATTTTGAAGTGATCTCAAAAATGGGATTCGAGTTGGCGCGATTTGATGTGAGTCAGAATACATTCATTTTTTCCCAAATAACAACCTCTCATCATCAGAAGTCATTGCCGGATCGTCAGAGGGGTGCGGTCGGATTTTAAATATTTTGAAGTGATCTCCAAAATAGGATTCGAGTTGGCGCGATTTGTTGTGAGTCAGAATACATTCATTTTTGCCCAAATAACAACCTCTCATCATCAGAAGTCATTGCCGGATCGTCAGAGGGGTGCGGTCAGATTTTAAATATTTTGAAGTGATCTCAAAAATAGGATTCGAGTTGGCGCGATTTGTTGTGAGTCAGAATACATTCATTTTTGCCCAAATAACAACCTCTCATCATCAGAAGTCATTGCCGGATCGTCAGAGGGGTGCGGTCGGATTTTAAATATTTTGAAGTGATCTCAAAAATAGGATTCGAGTTGGCGCGATTTGTTGTGAGTCAGAATACATTCATTTTTGCCCAAATAACAATCTCTCATCATCAGAAGTCATTCCCAGATCGTCAGAGGGGTGCGGTCGGATTTTAAATATTTTGAAGTGATCTCAAAAATGGGATTCGAGTTGGCGCGATTTGTTGTGAGTCAGAATACATTCATTTTTTCCCAAATAACAACCTCTCATCATCAGAAGTCATTGCCGGATCGTCAGAGGGGTGCGGTCGGATTTTAAATATTTTGAAGTGATCTCCAAAATAGGATTCGAGTTGGCGCGATTTGTTGTGAGTCAGAATACATTCATTTTTGCCCAAATAACAACCTCTCATCATCAGAAGTCATTGCCGGATCGTCAGAGGGGTGCGGTCAGATTTTAAATATTTTGAAGTGATCTCAAAAATAGGATTCGAGTTGGCGCGATTTGTTGTGAGTCAGAATACATTCATTTTTGCCCAAATAACAACCTCTCATCATCAGAAGTCATTGCCGGATCGTCAGAGGGGTGCGGTCGGATTTTAAATATTTTGAAGTGATCTCAAAAATGGGATTCGAGTTGGCGCGATTTGTTGTGGGTCAGAATACATTCATTTTCACCCAAATAACAACCTCTCATCATCAGAAGTCATTGCCGGATCGTCAGAGGGGTGCGGTCGGATTTTAAATATGTTGAAGTGAACTCAAAAATGGGATTTGAGTTGGCGCGATTTGTTGTGAGTCAGAATACATTCATTTTTGCCCAAATAACAACCTCTCATCATCAGAAGTCATTGCCGGATCGTCAGAGGGGTGCGGTCGGATTTTAAATATTTTGAAGTGATCTCAAAAATAGGATTCGAGTTGGCGCGATTTGTTGTGAGTCAGAATACATTCATTTTTGCCCAAATAACAACCTCTCGTCATCAGAAGTCATTGCCGGATCGTCAGAGGGGTGCGGTCGGATTTTAAATATTTTGAAGTGATCTCAAAAATAGGATTCGAGTTGGCGCGATTTGTTGTGAGTCAGAATACATTCATTTTTGCCCAAATAACAACCTCTCATCATCAGAAGTCATTGCCGGATCGTCAGAGGGGTGCGGTCGGATTTTAAATATTTTGAAGTGATCTCAAAAATGGGATTCGAGTTGGCGCGATTTGTTGTGAGTCAGAATACATTCATTTTTGCCCTAATAACAACCTCTCATCATCAAAAGTCATTGCCGGATCGTCAGAGGGGTGCGGTCGGATTTTAAATATTTTGAAGTGATCTCAAAATTGGGATTCGAGTTGGCGCGATTTGTTGTGAGTCAGAATACATTTATTTCTGTCCAAATAACAACCTCTCATCATCAGAAGTCATTGCCGGATCGTCAGAGGGGTGCGGTCGGATTTTAAATATTTTGAAGTGATCTCAAAAATAGGATTCGAGTTGGCGCGATTTGTTGTGAGTCAGAATACATTCATTTTTGCCCAAATAACAACCTCTCATCATCAGAAGTCATTGCCGGATCGTCAGAGGGAAACGGTCGGATTTTAAATAATTTGAAGTGATCTCAAAAATGGGATTCGAGTTGGCGCGATTTGTTGTGAGTCAGAATACATTCATTTTTGCCCAAATAACAACCTCTCATCATCAGAAGTCATTGCCGGATCGTCAGAGGGGTGCGGTCGGATTTTAAATATTTTGAAGTGATCTCAAAAATGGGATTCGAGTTGGCGCGATTTGTTGTGAGTCAGAATACATTCATTTTTGCCCAAATAACAACCTCTCATCATCAGAAGTCATTGCCGGATCGTCAGAGGGGTGCGGTCGGATTTTAAATATTTTGAAGTGATCTCAAAAATAGGATTCGAGTTGGCGCGATTTGTTGTGAGTCAGAATACATTCATTTTTGCCCAAATAACAACCTCTCATCATCAGAAGTCATTGCCGGATCGTCAGAGGGGTGTGGTCGGATATTAAATATTTTGAAGTGATCTAAAAAATAGGATTCGAGTTGGCGCGATTTGTTGTGAGTTAGAATATATTCATTTTTGCCCAAATAACAACCTCTCATCATCAGAAGTCATTGCCGGATCGTCAGAGGGGTGCGGTCGGATTTTAAATATTTTGAAGTGATCTCAAAAATGGGATTCGAGTTGGCGCGATTTGTTGTGGGTCAGAATACATTCATTCTCACCCAAATAACAACCTCTCATCATCAGAAGTCATTGCCGGATCGTCAGAGGGGTGCGGTTGGATTTTAAATATTTTGAAGTGATCTCAAAAATGGGATTCGAGTTGGCTCGATTTGTTGTGAGTCAGAATACTTTAATTTTTACCCAAATAACAACCTCTCACCATCAGAAGTCATTGCCGGATCGTCAGAGGGGTGCGGTCGGATTTTAAATATTTTGAAGTGATCTCAAAAATAGGATTCGAGTTGGCGCGATTTGTTGTGAGTCAGAATACATTCATTTTTGCCCAAATAACAACCTCTCATCATCAGAAGTCATTGCCGGATCGTCAGAGGGGTGCGGTCGGATTTTAAATATTTTGAAGTGATCTCAAAAATAGGATTCGAGTTGGCGCGATTTGTTGTGAGTCAGAATACATTCATTTTTGCCCAAATAACAACTTCTAATCATCAGAAGTCATTGCCGGATCGTCAGAGGGGTGCGGTCGGATTTTAAATAATTTGAAGTGATCTCAAAAATGGGATTCGAGTTGGCGCGATTTGTTGTGGGTCAGAATACATTCATTTTCACCCAAATAACAACCTCTCATCATCAGAAGTCATTTCCGGATCGTCAGAGTGGTGCAGTCGGATTTTAAATATTTTGAAGTGATCTCAAAAATGGTATTCGAGTTGGCGCGATTTGTTGTGAGTCAGAATACATTCATTTCTGCCCAAATAACAACCTCTCATCATCAGAAGTCATTGCCGGATCGTCAGAGGGGTGCGGTCGGATTTTAAATATTTTGAAGTGATCTCAAAAATAGGATTCGAGTTGGCGCGATTTGTTGTGAGTCAGAATACATTCATTTTTGCCCAAATAACAACCTCTCATCATCAGAAGTCATTGCCGGATCGTCAGAGGGGTGCGGTCGGATTTAAAATATTTTGAAGTGATCTCAAAAATAGGATTCGAGTTGGCGCGATTTGTTGTGAAACAGAATACATTCATTTTTGCCCAAATAACAACCTCTCATCATCAGAAGTCATTACCGGATCGTCAGAGGGGTGCGGTCGGATTTTAAATATTTTGAAGTGATCTCAAAAATGGGATTCGAGTTGGCGCGATTTGTTGTGAGTCAGAATACATTCATTTTCGCCCAAATAATAACCTCTCATCATCAGAAGTCATTGCCGGATCGTCAGAGGGGAACGGTCGGATTTTAAATAATTTGAAGTGATCTCAAAAGTGGGATTCGAGTTGGCGCGATTTGTTGTGGGTCAGAATACATTCATTCTCACCCAAATAACAACCTCTCATCATCAGAAGTCATTGCCGGATCGTCAGAGGGGTGCGGTCGGATTTTAAATATTTTGAAGTGATCTCAAAAATAGGATTCGAGTTGGCGCGATTTGTTGTGAGTCAGAATACATTCATTTTTGCCCAAATAACAACCTCTCATCATCAGAAGTCATTGCCGGATCGTCAGAGGGGTGCGGTCGGATTTTAAATATTTTGAAGTGATCTCAAAAATAGGATTCGAGTTGGCGCGATTTGTTGTGAGTCAGAATACATTCATTTTTGCCCAAATAACAACCTCTCATCATCAGAAGTCATTGCCGGATCGTCAGAGGGGTGCGGTCGGATTTTAAATATTTTGAAGTGATCTCAAAAATGGGATTCGAGTTGGCGCGATTTGTTGTGAGTCAGAATACATTCATTTTTGCCCAAATAACAACCTCTCATCATCAGAAGTCATTTCCGGATCGTCAGAGGGGTGCGGTCGGATTTTAAATATTTTGAAGTGATCTCAAAAATAGGATTCGAGTTGGCGCGATTTGTTGTGAGTCAGAATACATTCATTTTTGCCCAAATAACAACCTCTCATCATCAGAAGTCATTGCCGGATCGTCAGAGGGGTGCGGTCGGATTTTAAATATTTTGAAGTGATCTCAAAAATAGGATTCGAGTTGGCGCGATTTGTTGTGGGTCAGAATACATTCATTCTCACCCCTAATAACAACCTCTCATCATCAGAAGTCGTTGCCGGATCGTCAGAGGGGTGCGGTCGGATTTTAAATATTTTGAAGTGATCTCAAAAATGGGATTCGAGTTGGCGCGATTTGTTGTGGATCAGAATACATTCATTCTCACCCAAATAACAACCTCTCATCATCAGAAGTCATTGCCGGATCCTCAGAGGGGTGCAGTCGGATTTTAAATATTTTGAAGTGATCTCAAAAATGGGATTCGAGTTGGCGCGATTTGTTGTGAGTCAGAATACATTCATTTTTGCCCAAATAACAACCTCTCATCATCAGAAGTCATTGCCGGATCGTCAGAGGGGTGCGGTCGGATTTTAAATATTTTGAAGTGATCTCAAAAATAGGATTCGAGTTGGCGCGATTTGTTGTGAGTCAGAATACATTCATTTTTGCCCAAATAACAACCTCTCATCATCAGAAGTCATTGCCGGATCGTCAGAGGGGTGCGGTCGGATTTTAAATATTTTGAAGTGATCTCAAAAATAGGATTCGAGTTGGCGCGATTTGTTGTGAGTCAGATTACATTCATTTTTGCCCAAATAACAACCTCTCATCATCAGAAGTCATTGCCGGATCGTCAGAGGGGTGCGGTCAGATTTTAAATATTTTGAAGTGATCTCAAAAATGGGATTCGAGTTGGCGCGATTTGTTGTGGGTCGGAATACATTCATTTTCACCCAAATAACAACCTCTCATCATCAGAAGTCATTGCCGGATCGTCAGAGGGGTGCGGTCGGATTTTAAATATTTTGAAGTGATCTCAAAAATAGGATTCGAGTTGGCGCGATTTGTTGTGAGTCAGAATACATTCATTTTTGCCCAAATAACAACCTCTCATCATCAGAAGTCATTACCGGATCGTCAGAGGGGTGCGGTCGGATTTTAAATATTTTGAAGTGATCTCAAAAATGGGATTCGAGTTGGCGCGATTTGTTGTGAGTCAGAATACATTCATTTTTGCCCAAATAAGAACCTCTCATCATCAGAAGTCATTGCCGGATCGTCAGAGGGGAACGGTCGGATTTTAAATAATTTGAAGTGATCTCAAAAATGGGATTCGAGTTGGCGCGATTCGTTGTGGGTCAGAATACATTCATTCTCACCCAAATAACAACCTCTCATCATCAGAAGTCATTGCCGGATCGTCAGAGGGGTGCGGTCGGATTTTAAATATTTTGAAGTGGTCTCAAAAATGGGATTCGAGTTGGCGCGATTTGTTGTGGGTCAGAATACATTCATTCTCACCCAAATAACAACCTCTCATCATCAGAAGTCATTGCCGGATCGTCAGAGGGGTGCGGTCGGATTTTAAATATTTTGAAGTAATCTCAAAAATAGGATTCGAGTTGGCGCGATTTGTTGTGAGTCAGAATACATTAATTTTTGCCCAAATAACAACCTCTCATCATCAGAAGTCATTGCCGGATCGTCAGAGGGGTGCGGTCGGATTTTAAATATTTTGAAGTGATCTCAAAAATAGGATTCGAGTTGGCGCGATTTGTTGTGAGTCAGAATACATTCATTTTTGCCCAAATAACAACCTCTCATCATCAGAAGTCATTGCCGGATCGTCAGAGGGGTGCGGTCGGATTTTAAATATTTTGAAGTGATCTCAAAAATAGGATTCGAGTTGGCGCGATTTGTTGTGGGTCAGAATACATTCATTCTCACCCCTAATAACAACCTCTCATCATCAGAAGTCGTTGCCGGATAGTCAGAGGGGTGCGGTCGGATTTTAAATATTTTGAAGTGATCTCAAAAATAGGATTCGAGTTGGCGCGATTTGTTGTGAGTCAGAATACATTCATTTTTGCCCAAATAACAACCTCTCATCATCAGAAGTCATTGCCGGATCGTCAGAGGGGTGCGGTCGGATTTTAAATATTTTGAAGTGATCTCAAAAATAGGATTCGAGTTGGCGCGATTTGTTGTGAGTCAGAATACATTCATTTTTGCCCAAATAACAACCTCTCATCATCTGAAGTCGTTGCCGGATCGTCAGAGGGGTGCGGTCGGATTTTAAATATTTTGAAGTGATCTCAAAAATGGGATTCGAGTTGGCGCGATTTGTTGTGGGTCAGAATACATTCATTCTCACCCAAATAACAACCTCTCATCATCAGAAGTCATTGCCGGATCGTTAGAGGGGTGCGGTCGGATTTTAAATATTTTGAAGTGATCTCAAAAATGGGATTCGAGTTGGCGCGATTTGTTGTGGGTCAGAATACATTCATTCTCACCCAAATAACAACCTCTCATCATCAGAAGTCATTGCCGGATCGTCAGAGGGGTGCGGTCGGATTTTAAATATTTTGAAGTGATCTCAAAAATAGGATTCGAGTTGGCGCGATTTGTTGTGAGTCAGAATACATTCATTTTTGCCCAAATAACAACCTCTCATCATCAGAAGTCATTACCGGATCGTCAGAGGGGTGCGGTCGGATTTTAAATATTTTGAAGTGATCTCAAAAATGGGATTCGAGTTGGCGCGATTTGTTGTGAGTCAGAATACATTCATTTTTGCCCAAATAAGAACCTCTCATCATCAGAAGTCATTGCCGGATCGTCAGAGAGGAACGGTCGGATTTTAAATAATTTGAAGTGATCTCAAAAATGGGATTCGAGTTGGCGCGATTCGTTGTGGGTCAGAATACATTCATTCTCACCCAAATAACAACCTCTCATCATCAGAAGTCATTGCCGGATCGTCAGAGGGGTGCGGTCGGATTTTAAATATTTTGAAGTGGTCTCAAAAATGGGATTCGAGTTGGCGCGATTTGTTGTGGGTCAGAATACATTCATTCTCACCCAAATAACAACCTCTCATCATCAGAAGTCATTGCCGGATCGTCAGAGGGGTGCGGTCGGATTTTAAATATTTTGAAGTAATCTCAAAAATAGGATTCGAGTTGGCGCGATTTGTTGTGAGTCAGAATACATTAATTTTCGCCCAAATAACAACCTCTCATCATCAGAAGTCATTGCCGGATCGTCAGAGGGGTGCGGTCGGATTTTAAATATTTTGAAGTGATCTCAAAAATAGGATTCGAGTTGGCGCGATTTGTTGTGAGTCAGAATACATTCATTTTTGCCCAAATAACAACCTCTCATCATCAGAAGTCATTGCCGGATCGTCAGAGGGGTGCGGTCGGATTTTAAATATTTTGAAGTGATCTCAAAAATGGGATTCGAGTTGGCGCGATTTGTTGTGAGTCAGAATACATTCATTTTTGCCCAAATAACAACCTCTCATCATCAGAAGTCATTTCCGGATAGTCAGAGGGGTGCGGTCGGATTTTAAATATTTTGAAGTGATCTCAAAAATAGGATTCGAGTTGGCGCGATTTGTTGTGAGTCAGAATACATTCATTTTTGCCCAAATAACAACCTCTCATCATCAGAAGTCATTGCCGGATCGTCAGAGGGGTGCGGTCGGATTTTAAATATTTTGAAGTGATCTCAAAAATAGGATTCGAGTTGGCGCGATTTGTTGTGAGTCAGAATACATTCATTTTTGCCCAAATAACAACCTCTCATCATCTGAAGTCGTTGCCGGATCGTCAGAGGGGTGCGGTCGGATTTTAAATATTTTGAAGTGATCTCAAAAATGGGATTCGAGTTGGCGCGATTTGTTGTGGGTCAGAATACATTCATTCTCACCCAAATAACAACCTCTCATCATCAGAAGTCATTGCCGGATCGTTAGAGGGGTGCGGTCGGATTTTAAATATTTTGAAGTGATCTCAAAAATGGGATTCGAGTTGGCGCGATTTGTTGTGGGTCAGAATACATTCATTCTCACCCAAATAACAACCTCTCATCATCAGAAGTCATTGCCGGATCGTCAGAGGGGTGCGGTCGGATTTTAAATATTTTGAAGTGATTTCAAAAATGGGATTCGAGTTGGCGCGATTTGTTGTGGGTCAGAATACATTCATTCTCACCCAAATAACAACCTCTCATCATCAGAAGTCATTGCCGGATCGTCAGAGGGGTGCGGTCGGATTTTAAATATTTTGAAGTGATTTCAAAAATGGGATTCGAGTTGGCGCGATTTGTTGTGGGTCAGAATACATTCATTCTCACCCAAATAACAACCTCTCATCATCAGAAGTCATTGCCGGATCGTCAGAGGGGTGCGGTCGGATTTTAAATATTTTGAAGTGATCTCAAAAATGGGATTCGAGTTGGCGCGATTTGTTGTGGGTCAGAATACATTCATTCTCACCCAAATAACAACTTCTCATCAACAGAAGTCATTGCCGGATCGTCAGAGGGGTGCGGTCGGATTTTAATTATTTTGAAGTGATTTCAAAAGTGGGATTCGAGTTGGTGTGATTTGTTGTGGGTCAGAATACATTCATTCTCACCCAAATAACAACCTCTCATCATCAGAAGTCATTGCCGGATCGTCAGAGGGGTGCGGTCGGATTTTAAATATTTTGAAGTGATCTCAAAAATGGGATTCGAGTTGGCGCGATTTGTTGTGAGTCAGAATACATTCATTTCTGCCCAAATAACAACCTCTCATCATCAGAAGTCATTGCCGGATCGTCAGAGGGGTGCGGTCGGATTTTAAATATTTTGAAGTGATCTCAAAAATAGGATTCGAGTTGGCGCGATTTGTTGTGAGTCAGAATACATTCATTTTCGCCCAAATAACAACCTCTCATCATCAGAAGTCATTGCCGGATCGTCAGAGGGGTGCGGTCGGATTTTAAATATTTTGAAGTGATCTCAAAAATGGGATTCGAGTTGGCGCGATTTGTTGTGAGTCAGAATACATTCATTTTTGCCCAAATAACATCCTCTCATCATCAGAAGTCATTGCCGGATCGTCAGAGGGGTGCGGTCGGATTTTAAATATTTTGAAGTGATCTCAAAAATAGGATTCGAGTTGGCGCGATTTGTTGTGAGTCAGAATACATTTATTTTTGCCCAAATAACAACCTCTCGTCATCAGAAGTCATTGCCGGATCGTCAGAGGGGTGCGGTCGGATTTTAAATATTTTGAAGTGATCTCAAAAATAGGATTCGAGTTGGCGCGATTTGTTGTGAGTCAGAATACATTCATTTTTGCCCAAATAACAACCTCTCATCATCAGAAGTCATTGCCGGATCGTCAGAGGGGTGCGGTCGGATTTTAAATATTTTGAAGTGATTTCAAAAGTGGGATTCGAGTTGGTGTGATTTGTTGTGGGTCAGAATACATTCATTCTCACCCAAATAACAACCTCTCATCATCAGAAGTCATTGCCGGATCGTCAGAGGGGTGCGGTCGGATTTTAAATATTTTGAAGTGATCTCAAAAATGGGATTCGAGTTGGCGCGATTTGTTGTGAGTCAGAATACATTCATTTCTGCCCAAATAACAACCTCTCATCATCAGAAGTCATTGCCGGATCGTCAGAGGGGTGCGGTCGGATTTTAAATATTTTGAAGTGATCTCAAAAATAGGATTCGAGTTGGCGCGATTTGTTGTGAGTCAGAATACATTCATTTTCGCCCAAATAACAACCTCTCATCATCAGAAGTCATTGCCGGATCGTCAGAGGGGTGCGGTCGGATTTTAAATATTTTGAAGTGATCTCAAAAATGGGATTCGAGTTGGCGCGATTTGTTGTGAGTCAGAATACATTCATTTTTGCCCAAATAACATCCTCTCATCATCAGAAGTCATTGCCGGATCGTCAGAGGGGTGCGGTCGGATTTTAAATATTTTGAAGTGATCTCAAAAATAGGATTCGAGTTGGCGCGATTTGTTGTGAGTCAGAATACATTTATTTTTGCCCAAATAACAACCTCTCGTCATCAGAAGTCATTGCCGGATCGTCAGAGGGGTGCGGTCGGATTTTAAATATTTTGAAGTGATCTCAAAAATAGGATTCGAGTTGGCGCGATTTGTTGTGAGTCAGAATACATTCATTTTTGCCCAAATAACAACCTCTCATCATCAGAAGTCATTGCCGGATCGTCAGAGGGGTGCGGTCGGATTTTAAATATTTTGAAGTGATCTCAAAAATGGGATTCGAGTTGGCGCGATTTGTTGTGGGTCAGAATACATTCATTTTCACCCAAATAACAACCTCTCATCATCAGAAGTCATTGCCGGATCGTCAGAGGGGTGCGGTCGGATTTTAAATATTTTGAAGTGATCTCAAAAATGGGATTCGAGTTGGCGCGATTTGTTGTGGGTCAGAATACATTCATTCTCACCCAAATAACAACTTCTCATCATCAGAAGTCATTGCCGGATCGTCAGAGGGGTGCGGTCGGATTTTAATTATTTTGAAGTGATTTCAAAAGTGGGATTCGAGTTGGTGTGATTTGTTGTGGGTCAGAATACATTCATTCTCACCCAAATAACAACCTCTCATCATCAGAAGTCATTGCCGGATCGTCAGAGGGGTGCGGTCGGATTTTAAATATTTTGAAGTGATCTCAAAAATGGGATTCGAGTTGGCGCGATTTGTTGTGAGTCAGAATACATTCATTTCTGCCCAAATAACAACCTCTCATCATCAGAAGTCATTGCCGGATCGTCAGAGGGGTGCGGTCGGATTTTAAATATTTTGAAGTGATCTCAAAAATAGGATTCGAGTTGGCGCGATTTGTTGTGAGTCAGAATACATTCATTTTCGCCCAAATAACAACCTGTCATCATCAGAAGTCATTGCCGGATCGTCAGAGGGGTGCGGTCGGATTTTAAATATTTTGAAGTGATCTCAAAAATGGGATTCGAGTTGGCGCGATTTGTTGTGAGTCAGAATACATTCATTTTTGCCCAAATAACATCCTCTCATCATCAGAAGTCATTGCCGGATCGTCAGAGGGGTGCGGTCGGATTTTAAATATTTTGAAGTGATCTCAAAAATAGGATTCGAGTTGGCGCGATTTGTTGTGAGTCAGAATACATTTATTTTTGCCCAAATAACAACCTCTCGTCATCAGAAGTCATTGCCGGATCGTCAGAGGGGTGCGTTCGGATTTTAAATATTTTGAAGTGATCTCAAAAATAGGATTCGAGTTGGCGCGATTTGTTGTGAGTCAGAATACATTCATTTTTGCCCAAATAACAACCTCTCATCATCAGAAGTCTTTGCCGGATCGTCAGAGGGGTGCGGTCGGATTTTAAATATTTTGAAGTGATCTCAAAAATGGGATTCGAGTTGGCGCGATTTGTTGTGGGTCAGAATACATTCATTTTCACCCAAATAACAACCTCTCATCATCAGAAGTCATTGCCGGATCGTCAGAGGGGTGCGGTCGGATTTTAAATATGTTGAAGTGATCTCAAAAATGGGATTTGAGTTGGCGCGATTTGTTGTGAGTCAGAATACATTCATTTTTGCCCAAATAACAACCTCTCATCATCAGAAGTCATTGCCGGATCGTCAGAGGGGTGCGGTCGGATTTTAAATATTTTGAAGTGATCTCAAAAATAGGATTCGAGTTGGCGCGATTTGTTGTAAGTCAAAATACATTCATTTTTGCCCAAATAACAACCTCTCGTCATCAGAAGTCATTGCCGGATCGTCAGAGGGGTGCGGTCGGATTTTAAATATTTTGAAGTGATCTCAAAAATAGGATTCGAGTTGGCGCGATTTGTTGTGAGTCAGAATACATTCATTTTTGCCCAAATAACAACCTCTCATCATCAGAAGTCATTGCCGGATCGTCAGAGGGGTGCGGTCGGATTTTAAATATTTTGAAGTGATCTCAAAAATAGGATTCGAGTTGGCGCGATTTGTTGTGAGCCAGAATACATTCATTTTTGCCCAAATAACAACCTCTCATCATCAGAAGTCATTGCCGGATCGTCAGAGGGGTGCGGTCGGATTTTAAATATTTTGAAGTGATCTCAAAAATAGGATTCGAGTTGGCGCGATTTGTTGTGAGTCAGAATACATTCATTTTTGCCCAAATAACAACCTCTCATCATCAGAAGTCATTGCCGGATCGTCAGAGGGGTGCGGTCGGATTTTAAATATTTTGAAGTGGTTTCAAAAATGGGATTCGAGTTGGCGCGATTTGTTGTGGGTCAGAATACATTCATTCTCACCCAAATAACAACCTCTCATCATCAGAAGTCATTGCCGGATCGTCAGAGGGGTGCGGTCGGATTTTAAATATTTTGAAGTGATTTCAAAAATGGGATTCGAGTTGGCGCGATTTGTTGTGGGTCAGAATACATTCATTCTCACCCAAATAACAACCTCTCATCATCAGAAGTCATTGCCGGATCGTCAGAGGGGTGCGGTCGGATTTTAAATATTTTGAAGTGATCTCAAAAATGGGATTCGAGTTGGCGCGATTTGTTGTGAGTCAGAATACATTCATTTCTGACCAAATAACAACCTCTCATCATCAGAAGTCATTGCCGGATCGTCAGAGGGGTGCGGTCGGATTTTAAATATTTTGAAGTGATCTCAAAAATAGGATTCGAGTTGGCGCGATTTGTTGTGAGTCAGAATACATTCATTTTCGCCCAAATAACAACCTCTCATCATCAGAAGTCATTGCCGGATCGTCAGAGGGGTGCGGTCGGATTTTAAATATTTTGAAGTGATCTCAAAAATGGGATTCGAGTTGGCGCGATTTGTTGTGAGTCAGAATACATTCATTTTTGCCCAAATAACATCCTCTCATCATCAGAAGTCATTGCCGGATCGTCAGAGGGGTGCGGTCGGATTTTAAATATTTTGAAGTGATCTCAAAAATAGGATTCGAGTTGGCGCGATTTGTTGTGAGTCAGAATACATTTATTTTTGCCCAAATAACAACCTCTCGTCATCAGAAGTCATTGCCGGATCGTCAGAGGGGTGCGGTCGGATTTTAAATATTTTGAAGTGATCTCAAAAATAGGATTCGAGTTGGCGCGATTTGTTGTGAGTCAGAATACATTCATTTTTGCCCAAATAACAACCTCTCATCATCAGAAGTCATTGCCGGATCGTCAGAGGGGTGCGGTCGGATTTTAAATATTTTGAAGTGATCTCAAAAATGGGATTCGAGTTGGCGCGATTTGTTGTGGGTCAGAATACATTCATTTTCACCCAAATAACAACCTCTCATCATCAGAAGTCATTGCCGGATCGTCAGAGGGGTGCGGTCGGATTTTAAATATGTTGAAGTGATCTCAAAAATAGGATTCGAGTTGGCGCGATTTGTTGTGTGTCAGAATACATTCATTTTTGCCCAAATAACAACCTCTCGTCATCAGAAGTCATTGCCGGATCGTCAGAGGGGTGCGGTCGGATTTTAAATATTTTGAAGTGATCTCAAAAATAGGATTCGAGTTGGCGCGATTTGTTGTGAGTCAGAATACATTCATTTTTGCCCAAATAACAACCTCTCATCATCAGAAGTCATTGCCGGATCGTCAGAGGGGTGCGGTCGGATTTTAAATATTTTGAAGTGATCTCAAAAATAGGATTCGAGTTGGCGCGATTTGTTGTGAGTCAGAATACATTCATTTTTGCCCAAATAACAACCTCTCATCATCAGAAGTCATTGCCGGATCGTCAGAGGGGTGCGGTCGGATTTTAAATATTTTGAAGTGATCTCAAAAATAGGATTCGAGTTGGCGCGATTTGTTGTGAGCCAGAATACATTCATTTTTGCCCAAATAACAACCTCTCATCATCAGAAGTCATTGCCGGATCGTCAGAGGGGTGCGGTCGGATTTTAAATATTTTGAAGTGATCTCAAAAATAGGATTCGAGTTGGCGCGATTTGTTGTGAGCCAGAATACATTCATTTTTGCCCAAATAACAACCTCTCATCATCAGAAGTCATTGCCGGATCGTCAGAGGGGTGCGGTCGGATTTTAAATATTTTGAAGTGATCTCAAAAATAGGATTCGAGTTGGCGCCATTTGTTGTGAGTCAGAATACATTCATTTTTGCCCAAATAACAACCTCTCATCATCAGAAGTCATTGCCGGATCGTCAGAGGGGTGCGGTCGGATTTTAAATATTTTGAAGTGGTTTCAAAAATGGGATTCGAGTTGGCGCGATTTGTTGTGGGTCAGAATACATTCATTCTCACCCAAATAACAACCTCTCATCATCAGAAGTCATTGCCGGATCGTCAGAGGGGTGCGGTCGGATTTTAAATATTTTGAAGTGATCTCAAAAATGGGATTCGAGTTGGCGCGATTTGTTGTGAGTCAGAATACATTCATTTTTGCCCATATAACAACCTCTCATCATCAGAAGTCATTGCCGGATCGTCAGAGGGGAATGGTCGGATTTTAAATAATTTGAAGTGATCTCAAAAATGGGATTCGAGTTGGCGCGATTTGTTGTGGGTCAGAATACATTCATTCTCACCCAAATAACAACCTCTCATCATCAGAAGTCATTGCCGGATCGTCAGAGGGGTGCGGTCGGATTTTAAATATTTTGAAGTGATCTCAAAAATAGGATTCGAGTTGGCGCGATTTGTTGTGAGTCAGAATACATTCATTCTCACCCAAATAACAACCTCTCATCATCAGAAGTCATTGCCGGGTCGTCAGAGGGGTGCGGTCGGATTTTAAATATTTTGAAATGATCTCAAAAATAGGATTTGATTTGGCGCGATTTGTTGTAGGACAGAATACATTCATTGTTGCCCAAATAACAACTCTCATCATCAGAAGTCATTGCCGGATAGTCAGAGGGGTGCGGTCGGATTTTAAATATTTTGTAGTGATTTCAAAAATGGGATTCGAGATGGCGCGATTTGTAGTGGGTCAGAATACATTCATTTCCGCCCAAATAACAACCTCTCACAGAAGTCATTGCCGGATCGTCAGAGGGGTGCCGTCGGATTTTATATATTTTGAAGTGATCCCAAAAATAGGATTCGATTTGACGCGGTTTTTTCTGGGTCTGAATACATTTAATCTTGTCCATATAACAACTTCTTTTCGTCATCGGTCATTACTGGGTCCTCAGAGGAGTACGATTGGATTTTTAATATTTGGAAGTGATCCCAAAAATAGGGTTACAATACATCCATTTCTGTTCAAATAGCAACTTTAAGTTGTCGCAGCTCCCCTCGAGTTCATCTCAACACTTCAAGGGACTTCAAAAACACCAAAATCGGAGTGGTTCTGACCGATTCTATGATAGAACAGTAGCTCCCCTCCAGTAGTTGTATTGCTCTATTCTGTTTGTCTTATATTTTATAAGATTGTGTGTCAGTAATCGATATCAATTCATCTGATTTTCATCGTGTAATAGAGAGAAAAAGCTACATGTGAGCTTTCAAAATATGAAATATCTAACACTCCCTGTTCGATACAATCTTGTCAACCGTCGCAGACATTCGTCACACAATTTTACCGTCTTCCTGAATTCTTTCCGACACTCTCTCGTATAATATATTCCGAACCTATCGTCTACACCAAGTGGAATGCATACAGTCACGTGTACGTATGAAGGGGAGAATTTCTCACTTGACCTATTTCAGCCGAGTCTTTTTAGCGATCTTGAGATTAATTTCGAGCAGATTTGAATTTTGAGGCGGGCGGGTAACCCCTTATATACACACACACATAAGAAAATGTACGCATGAAAGAGAGCAAACGACTTTAACGTATTCATGAAATGGAGTTTCGCAACATATCCACCTTCTAGGGGCTGAGAAATAGTGGTTTCGCGGTGTACGACAAAATATGCAGTATTATAGCCCAGGAACTGTTGATACATGTTTGTTATATGCTTCTATAAGGAGATATAAAGGAGAACCGTTTGGTTTTTCAGATTTATTCAGTATCAGATTGTGATCGTCGATTATAATATTGCACACCAATAGTTGATGCACAATTTTGAGACAGATGAATTGGTAAATGTGCTTTAGTACAATAGCCCCCGAAGTCATCATAGAGGGTATGCCAAAGATAAAGTTCATTCTGAACCAGTAGCGATAAAAAATATATGAACATGACCTCTTTCGATTGTGTCGTTATTCACTTATCAAAAAGTATTATTAGATAGTCCATAAGGTACCACTGATTAGCTCATTAAATGTGCTCTCAGAATGTGAAGCTATGTAAAAGGTTATACATTTGAAAAACATTAGAATTAGCCGTTTCAATATTGCAAATTTCCATCCTTGCTTCAGAACACTCTGGGTCTTCTCCGTAACTTCAAATATTGCATACGTTTTGGTATTTGGTAAGTAGCTCATGTACTTGCATAACCTTATTCTTTCATTGGTCTCTTATGATGAGGTTTTTCTGATTTTTTTTCCTGATCCTGATTTTTCTTAGAGCTTGGTTGAAATGTGAATTACTTAGCAACGTTGTATCATATCCTTGAAATGAGTTTGGGAAGCCTACTTGAAGCAGAATATCAAAATTATGGCTATACAGGGAGAACCATTTGAAAAAGCCTTCAAATATTGCAAATGAAGTGTCCAATAATTCACCATAACATTTTTTAATCAACTTCCATTAGCTCAGCTGCAATGGTCCCAGCGAGGCTATGTGGGCAACCCTGTATCTATTGGTTGCAATTTCATGATCTCAAATATGTATTTTTTTGTATGACCCACCTATGTCTCTAGTAAAGCTTAGTCGCGAAGCTACCCTGGCACTCTAACAGTTGTGAATCATCTTCAGAAAGTGCTTTCAATACAAAAGGTTAAGAAAAAGAATGAATGATGTTGCAGATCTTGAAGACACTCAGGTACTTCTCTGTGTAGCTCTTATTTTTGAAGGTGATAGTCGACTGGGATCTAATATGGAGATCCTTTTCAATTAAATTTCCCAGTATTTTCTCCCCTAAGAATATTTTAACAGGCAATGTGGAAGTTCCCGTTAAAAAGACTGAATGTTCTCCTTGATAATGATCGTCATTCTTATAACGAAAGCAAATTTTTGGAAAAGAGTTTGTCGCATTCAAATCGTTGATGTTACTGAATATTTGGGAACGTTGGGCTGTCAAAAGATCAGAATTATGCCTCAAAGAATTTAAGATTATCATCCCACCTTCATTTCTTCATCATTTTTGCACTCCTTGGATGCTATATTGCAAATTTTTAGTCTTGATCTGGAATTGGACTGGTTGAGAAATTTACTGGTTCACGGAGTTAGTAGTAGTAGTAGTAATCATGATGAAGGTCAGTAAGTCCGTCCACTTTAATTCGATGAGTTCTTCTTGTTGGAGTTTTTCAACTCCGAAGATTTCGAATCTTAGCCTCCTGTACGCCTCACACTCGCCAAGGAAGTGAGACGATGTTTCTTCGTCTTCTTCACACATATGGCAGGTGGGGCAGTCTCTTATACCCATTAGTGACAGGTGTCTGTCTATTTTGTTATGGCATGTTAGTATTCCCACAAGGAGGCGTAGTGTTTGGCGATCTCTGCCTAAGAGCCACACCATCCTTGACTTGCTAGAGCCGGCTACAAAGTCTTTTGACTGTCTGCATCCGGCAGTGTTCCTCCAGAGTTCGTTCAGTTCTCTTTGCGCCCAGTCGTTCAGGGCAGAAGAGATTTGACTCCTTGCGATGCCTAGTACTGGCTCCGGCCCATAGAAGGGCGCCGCGGCAAGTTCGTCAGTCACCTCGTTTCCCGGCACCCCTCTGTGACCAGGAACCCATACCAACTCGACTTATTGGGTACGTTATTCGTATTGCAGTTAAAAAAAATGTTGGAGGGATGAATTTTTGTTTGTTGCGATTTCTAAAATATTTGATGACGGATAAGTCGCTTGTCGAGCGTCAATTTCCATATTTCTTCTTTGTTAAAATGACTCTTTCCGCATTTGTCAAGAGAGCTGCAGATGTTCTTCTCAAACTATGTCCGGAATATTATTGTTCGAAAATTGACTAATTGATCAAAAAATAATAATGGAAAATGCCGTACTGAAGCTCCCATTCCGATTCATCCCTAATCAGTAGTTTTGGTTGAACAAAAGGCAAATTTTTGCTTGCAGATGGAAGAAATCGACGCGCCGCCTCTGCTCGATACGGATTTTTTCCAGCGTACACAATTTGTATGAAATCGCTGTAAAACGGAACTCGAGCTCCGAGCTCGTGTATAATTCCCTTGGTTTTACGTTATTTGGAGTTGCACACAGACGGATGCATTTTTCAATGAGAGACAATGGAGAAACAGGGCCTGGGGACCGAGTCGCGTTCGCTCGCTAATTAGTCTTCGGCATGGTAATTGCATCTTCAAAAGAGTTGCGCCGAGCCTGCGCCAGTCGGAATACTAATTAAAAAAGTAGCGATGTCTTTGACGACTACGACGCAAGAAAAAACCTAATGAAATGGGAATCTATTGAGAACGAGCCGGTGACATGTTTTAGACGAGGCTGTTACAGGACGATCGCTCTGGAATTGGAGATGATAAGGATGAATGGGGCCTTTGAAAGGCTCCGGAGGATCGACCCGTTCGTCCGAAAACACCGTGACAGGTTCGTTAATTATCAGACGGTCATTCCGCGGGATGTTGAATAATACCTGCTCTATTCTCGTAGAACTGGTTATATTCTGATTTTTACAATTACCGTTGATCATTTTGTCTGGAAGGTTTGTTACTTCTTGAACGCTTTGGATGTAGATGAACAGTATCGTTCGAAACCACATCTTTCTTAGTCATACATATAAAGAAAATATTGACATGTGTTAGTTATAATTACGAACAAATCACATGCACTGGATTTGAAAAGAAACTCACATGCATCCATCAAAGTACGGGCTAACAGCCATGTCAAGTTGAGAATAGGGATTAACAGAGTTGAAAAACAAAGCAAGTATTAACTTCGTGAAGAAAAAACAAGTGTTAATTTCGTGAGGGGTTCAAGGGAATGTTTGGATTGATTCTGATCATCTCAACGCTACTCTCACCTCCACGTGGTGTAATGAGAATGACCCCAACCGCGGTAATGGAGGTGCTGTTGAGCATACCACCCCTTCCAGTCTGGATCAAGAAGGAGGCAATGGCAGCCCATTGAGGATGCGATACTCGGAGGTCTGGGTAAACGAAGGAGAGATGATAGGGCATGCGAAAATCTCAAAGTGGGCGGAGCAGGAGATTCCTATTTTACTCTTACTATTCTGAGCAGAGAACAATGGGAAGGAAATACAGTGAAGTTTCGACCAGGAAACCTATTATGTTACGGTTCGCGTCTGACCGACAAACAGGCTTCGGGCGACGGCATCTTCCTGGAAGAAAGAGGTAGAGGAGAAAGCTACGCTCTGGGAAGATACACAATAGTGTTCCAAGCTGGAGTATTCGCCATTCTAATCGTAGCTTTGAGGCAAGAGGTGATAGAGCAAAGAAGCCAAGTTCAGTCCTGGTACAGGAATGCGAAGACGCTCTGGAGAAATTAGCTGAAACAAAGGAATTCTCGTCTTCAGTTATATTCAGCACTGTTACAAACTTTACATTTTATTTTTTTATCGTATCATTCAAAATCAAGCTTTCTTCAAGTGAATTTTTATTAGAAAAATGATTTTGTAAACAAATCCATTCATTTGCATTCTACAAGTTTTTTTTTCGGGTTTGAAGGTAAAATATTCAATAAAACTATCTCACGAAACAAGTTTCATCATCAAAATCGAACTTTCAATCAATAATTGTCATATTTCTCTTCCATGAGAAAGGTAGCAAGAGTTCGTCGTGAGTTTTGAGAAAATCGTCCTTTTAAACCACAAACTACAAAAATGACCACAATATTGCCTAACGATTACTTTTTGTTGCTTAGCAATGACTACATACGAAGAATAAAACATTTTTCTCTTAGGACTTTTATCAGAAACATCAATATTTTAGAACGATTTACAGAAATATTAAATATTAAATCAGTATCCACGTTTATATTCGAAACAGCTTGTTGAGTTTTCATAAATAAATCGTTACATGAATTCAGTGACGGAGACAGTCGCCAAAGATGTTATTCAAAACATTCCCTTAAGTAATCATTGGGTAAATCATCCATCTATAACATAGCCAAAGTATGCAATCATCTTCCTACAATATTAAATCCATTGAAATGTATTTATAATTCATTCAGATGTATTGTTAAGGATGATATATTCAGACTAGGCTACTGAAAATGAAACAGCGGCTCTGTACTGGATTATAAAAAAACTCGGACACGTATGTAGAAAGTCTATCAACGAATATTTTGATGTAACATTGAGTGTGAAGTCAGAAAAACAAGTAGCTGAATTCACTCATCAAGGCACCCATGGAATATTACTTATATTATAGACAATAATGCTTATATCACGATAATTATAACTTCATAAGGACGTGAAAAAAAGCTCTTTATCATTTATGTGGAAATGCTTAGTGAATTAGAGTGCTCGCGTGTACTTATCGGGATTAACGAGTACTAAGCACTAAGCCATTTCGCTAAAAGCTTTGAAGCACTAAGCTCTAGTCCAAGGAAGTTCTGGGGAGCACAGTGTTTTCGAACACAAAAGAGCTTCGAGTGCTTTCATAAGCACTGAGAACTGTCATATGGGACAGCTCCAATAGGCCAAGAATTTATCAGAGAACGTGGAGTGAAAAATCGTTCATATAAATGGTGAACAGAAAAGGGCCCAGAACAGATCCCTGAGGCGCCACATAGAACATTTTCAGAGTCAGAACAAGCTTTACTCATATAGAATGCTGCATAAGTATGACTGGAATAGATATATCTATCTATGAGTTTCCCTCAATTGAAAAAGCAACCGTATAAGACGTGTTTCATACTGTTGGTCCAAATTTTCACTACGTTTGCCTATTTGTTTGCCTCATGATGCTGAAAAATCATCAAATGTTTCGTGATTTATGTCATTATGAAAAGAGGTAAAACCTCAAATAATAGATGTTGGATATTGAATCTGCCTATTTTCGATACTGAAAATGTATTACTCGGTCCAAGAGATTGGTCCGAACTGATAAAGTAAATATACCGTGCACACCTGTGAGCCGACATTCGATCCCACCTCGAGAATCTTCCGGCGCTCTCGGAGGAGAGATATGGACCATCTGTTAGAGGGTTAACGACATCCGAAGTAATCTGCGGATAGACGGCCGAAACACTGATAAATTATTAGAAGGCTGCTAAATCTGCATTTGCACACGCTTTCGATTCCTGAGCGCGATATCGAGCGCAGTTTATGGTTACTGGCCGATGGGAGTCCACCGGGGCGACTTTATGATGCTGAATTTGTGGATTTGATTGTCGGACCAATGCCGATGGTGACCACTTATAGGCGGTGGGACTGATGGAGTTTTGCCGAAACGTGGCAGTAGTTTTTTCAGTTTTCGAGACCTGAATAACAAATTTGAAAGTAAGGCTGGTTTCATCCAACATGCCGAGTGATTATAATAAGCCTCTTCTTCTTCGTCAACAAATGTGGTTTATGCACATTAGCCCCTTCCCTTCCTTTTCCTATCACCGTCTGCGTTCATTCACATACAGTGATTTTCAATCAGGTCCAATTGCTTGGCCCCCACGTTCCCCAGATTGCAGCCCACTGGACTTATTGTTATGGAGACATGTGAGGGGCCAGATTGATGGTGCTGAACTAGTGCCTTACTGAACGAATTACAGATGCCTTCCAAACCATAACAAACACTCTCGGTCTATGACAAGGAGGGTTGTATAGAAGAAGAAGGAGGTCATTTTCAAGAGATTTCATGAAAAAATCAGGGTATGTTAGATTTCTTGTTTTTTAGGTAATGTTTGAGAAAACTTCTAATTTAGATCAAAAACCAAATAAGAAGCGTTTTTTTTCATAGTGACGATAGGTTCCATCTTTCGTTAAAAATTTCAGTAAAATGAAGCAAATTACAAAAAATTATATTAATTTTTTTTTCGATAACTGTCGGCGATGTATAAATATTAAATAATTTGCCTCTCATATTACTTTGTGTGAAAGCCTTCGCCAGAATTTTGAATATCTGCGTGCTGCCTTCTATTTTTCATTCTATTTCTTTTTCAGGCTCCCATTTCGGAGATTTTCAACTAATAATTGAGAATTAAAAAGTGATAAATAAAATATAGTTTACAAAAACTAAAAAATATGCTTTTATAACACATTGAACTAAAAACTAAAAAAAAAACTAAATAATAATAAATAAATGAGTAAATAAGAAAAAGTAAAAAATAATAGTAATAGTATTACTGTAAAAAGCGTCAGGTGTTCGATATACGAAAATGTGAAACGAAGGCGCCCCACGCTTTCTTCATTTATTATTATTTTCTGCTTGTATAAAGAATTATTTTTTAAATGTGTTATAAAACCGTGTTTTTTTTTTAATTTTCAAACTATATTTTATTTGTATTTGAAGTGTCAAGAGTGCTGTGAAGTAAAGGTGGTAAAACTGATTTTTGGCATGAGCTAATGAAGGCTGTCATCTAAAAGGAGTCTTTCAATCATTCAAGAATCCAGAAATGTACTATTTGGTGGCAGCGGTGGGATGAGTAGTACTGAGTGAAGAAGAGAAAATCAAATTTGAAACGTTTGATGGTGAATATTCCAGCCAATAATAACAATCAGTTGGCGACGTCAGTGGATTTACTTGAATTTTCGAAGGAACAAGATGCTTATAGAAAGCAAGAGAACAAAAAGAACCAGAGATCAATAGAAAACGAGTAAAAATAGAACAAAGAGACAACAGAAAATGCAAGAGAAACAAATAGCCAAAAAAAAAAGACAAGGAATGAAAGAAAGTATATTTTGCGAATCTATATACAGGGTGGGGCACCGAAAACGAAACAGATCAATTATCTTCAAAACACATGTGTTGTGAAGAAAATGCAAAAACACATCGATTTTTAATTCAAGGGGGACATCTTCCTATCATAACCTCAACTGTCATACGTCTCCCCCCACCCCTTGGTCACTATCACCCAAACAATTTGAATAAGGAAAGTAGTAAGTGTGACACATCATTGAAAATGTTCTTTCATAAGGAATTCAGCCATGTCAATTTTCGTTATCTAACTCTGCGAGAAAAACTCCGTTTCCTTTTCGAAATTTTGATACTTCATTCGCAAGCTAATTGGTCAGGAATTCTGTGAAAGTTCATTATGGAATTTTTCTAAAGGAAAAAACCAAATGACGGCTCCAAAATAGCGGAAAAGATTTAAAATTATGGTCCGATTTGAATAAAAATTGATAAGTGGTGGTTTTCAGGATCGGAAATTATGAATTGTTTGTCAATACAAAAAAAACAAGATGGTGACTTCAAGATGGCGTACTAAATTTGTCATTATGGTCGATCGAATAAAAATTAGTATGTGGGGATTTTCAGGGTTGGAAATTAGGATTTGTATTTTCTTCACAACACATGTGTTTTGAAGATAATCGATCTGTTTCGTTTTCGGTGCTCTACCCTGTATATTTCAATGGTACTGGTTTTGGAGTTTCAAATCGGTAGAGTTAGGTAATATGCATTGTGCGCAATTTGAAACGGCAAACCCCTGTTCTTTTGGAACCTATAAACCGATTTTAAAAAATGGAAATTTCAAGTTATAGTACTCGACGCACGAACTTTACTTTGTGAGGAACATTTTTCATTTATGCGTTCTCTGGAAGTTTTTGTCTATCAGATCGTAAGTTACAGTTTATAAAGACTTCGGATTTTCATAGTCATATGATTTCCACGCCACAAAAACTACGTTATCCCATTCAAGGGATTGCCAAATCTATTTTTTCCTGAATTTGAAATAAATTTGCTGCACGAACCATAAATTTTACAATTTCGTTCGTTTACCACCCTTAAAAGCCACCCTATTTCGAAGGGAATTTTTTCACTATTTTTTCGTTAATTTTTAGTTGGAATTCCAAACGAATCCAAACTTCTAGACTTTTTCGTGGTTGTTTGGATTTTCACCCCATGGAGAACTACCACAGTTAATCAGTGGTATTTTTCAATTATTTTTTTGTAATCACGAGCCAATTTTGGAACAGGTTTAGAATGTTGGCCAAAAATTCTTCATTACTGTGCGGCGTTATGAAAAAGTTATAGAGAGTGAAAGGCGATATATTGAAAATACCAATATCTGAGAAAACTGTTCCATTGATTCTAGTTGGTGGCTTTTGTTCATAAATAAAATACACGTTTTCAACTTTCGATTTGTTGATTTTGGTTAAACTAAAGACAACTTCATGAAATGATTACAACCATGTAACTTCATACCAACCTGAGTATGCGGCAAATCATTGATGTAGCGGTCGAACAAAATTTTCTGTATTCCAGCATCAAATCAAGAAGAGCTGTTAGTTCGTAGAATACATAGAAATGTGATGATACCCCCCGAGCGTTCCAAACGGAACGACAACCCTTTGGGCCCACAAACTATACGAGACCCGACTCGGAAGGCTCAAACTCGAATCCGGTGGCTGGGCAACATCGCAGTGGACGGACACCAATTACTTGGAATTGTCCTGTCAGAGTAATATACATTTAGAGCGGTTCTATAGTGCCGTTAAAATATTCCGAATTAACCGATTCCGGCGTGGTAGTTAATTCTACCCGGAAACGACCCCCAGGCTGGACCGACTCTATACAAGTTGATTTGATTGAAGTTTCGATGGGAGATAAGATGTGAATACGGAGTGAAGGGTATATACTACAGTATATACTCCACTAAGTATTATTAATGAAAAAAACATTATAATCCTTCAGCCCAAATAATAAAAAACTCTGTTGAATACAATTTGGTTTGACCGGAAGTGACCCCGAACTTTTTTTTCCAAATGACACCCTGTACAATTTTCTACATTATCCGGAAAAACACGCAATTTGTGATAACACTGTTCTTCAAAATTTAAAATCGGTTGAAAAATGTCGGAGATACAGTTGATTGTTTAATCGAACAAAGTTGGCCATGAACATCAAACTCAAATCACCAAAACTGACGAACGGAGTCAACATTTACGAGTGGGTTCGAGGTAAGATACAGCTGGAAAATGGGCTTCTTATGTATTTGCAGCAACCATATTTTCCAACAATAATCAAAAATTTCCTCAAAACGGAGTAGTACCCATAAAAAAATGCTCACAACTGCCATTTCTCAAATGGCAACATACTCTCTCCATATTGTTGTATAGAAAAGTTATGAATTATCCAAATAATCGTTTTAAAAGTTTCGGAGAATACTGAATGGAATCGAAGATACGGGATGTTTCATTATGGGTGTTCTCAAAATTGAATATTCTTGAACAGTGGCGGCTTGCACCTACGAAAGCTGAGCAAAAAATCAAAGCCTTTCATTCGAGTGACCTGGTAATTCATCATTTTTCAATACGACAATGTGAAAAGAGTATATTGCCATATGAGAAATGGCAGTTGTGAGCATTTCTTTATGGGTACTACTCCGTTTTGAAGAAATTTTTGATAATTGTTGGAAAATATGGTTGCTGTAATTACATGAGAAGTTCAAATTTCAGCTGTATCTTTCCTCGAACCTTCCTCTCGTAAATGTTGACGCCGTTCGTCAGTTGTGATGATTTGAGTTTAATGTTCATGGCCAAGTTTGTTCGATTGAACAATCAACTGTATCTCCGCCATTTTTCAACCGATTTTCAATTTTGAAGAAGAATGTTATCACAAATTGCGTGTTCTTCCGGACAAGGAAAAAAATGTACAGGGTATCATTAAAAAAAAAGTTTGGTGTCACTTCAGGTTAAACCGGAAGTGGTGAATTTTCGGTAATGAAGTCAAAATATACGTATTTGAGTCATATATCGACGAACCAAATTTGAAACCTGTATCTTTGAAACTATTGAAAAATTGGGGCGTACCTAACTTCGTGGTCACCCGGTATTTGGCAATTTATTATTATTATTATTACCATTTTAAGTAATATAAAAATTTTACGGGAAAACAACAGTGATTATGAGTTCCTGTCCTCCATATTTCATTCAAATTCCTCGTCAACTTGCATGTATATCCGAATTGTTTTCGTTGAATTCATTACATCGTCGCAGGAATTTTCAGAAAACGCTGTTCACAAAGTAATCTCCGAAATGAAATACATCTCCACATGTCGCCGTTCCACTGAAACTCAACCGTCGGTAATAAAAAAGTCAGCCAATTAAGTTCTGACGACTTCAAACGCAGTAAATATCTGAAATATCTCCCGAGGAACAAATAATCCTGCGACTGCAGGATTAATAAATTCCAGGCGATAGCTCCGCCGTAAAGAGCATTCGTCGACGATTCTACATTGTTACATCGCGGGTTAGTTTCCTGCAATGATGCATGCTGCGACTGGTTATGTCGAACGTTAATGATTTTTTCGTAATCCCATACTGTTATTTTGATCTAACGGTATTCAGATGACAATTGAAAAGTTAATGTAAACATCCTCCGTCCTTTAAGGAATCACATGTTCAAATATTTTTGTCAAAAATCTATTCTGCTTACAATAACAATAATTATAATAATACTAAGTATTTATTAATTGGAAAAGTTATTTGAAAATTGCTAATATTTGAAATTATTCCATCGATGAGAGATTTACCTTGTATAGCACCAGTATTTGAACTTGTTGTCGGTGCGGCCTCATCACTATGAAATGGTTGTCTCGTTATCTTTATTCTCTTTGAAACTGAACTTTCAATATACGGTTCCGCCATCGCAGAGAATTTCTAACCTCCAAGTTCTTCTACCGATAGTAGATCGCCACCATTTTCAACAAGCATAGTAGCCAAGGATCTGCGAAACAAGTGCCTTGTGTAGAGCTGAGGATTTTCCAATTTTAGGAATCCAACAATTTTCTTTGGAACAGCTTCAATAGTATGAATGCCCACAACTTGTTTTACACATTTAACATTTCTGTAACCAATGAAGAATCGCCGATTTTCCAAATTTGAAGGCCACAATTCTACGTATTTTTGGTATTATAAACCATAGACATTAAAAAAAAGTCTTTGGGATGGACATATACCCTGTTCTTTTTGTTTTCAGTATACCTCAATGTAACCAAAACTCTGGTACTGGTGTTTTCAAATTCATCTACAGTAAGCTTAATAAGTTCGTCACATCTACAGGCGCCAAAAATACCACATATTGATACAACCTTTCCAAGCAACCTTGTATGATCATCTGCCTCTAACAGAAACTTAGTTACTTTTTCTTCAGACAGAATTCTTGCTTTCTTTGGTGCGTATCTGTCAGAATTTCGTCTCAAGAACAAAATGATTTTCCAAATCTGAAAATACCATTTCTGTAGATGATACTCTAATATGGTATACGATTCAAAATGGCTCAATAAATTTGTCATAAAGAGAGTTTCAACATTGAAATCCGGGTCCACAGCGAGTTAGGAGAATAAACCTCTGATTTTCTTTTCGTATCGGCTTATAATACATCTATATTACCCACCTTTACATTCTTGCTTTTACGACACTCGCGAAATGGATGATAGCATCTCACAACCAAACGAATCTTTGGATGACAATACTAACTCTTTTTATAAATGTTGCGTTGAAGTTTCCACGTATATGAACGACTATCTATTCATATGATTTTTTGCAAAATAAATAAGTGAATCTGGCGCTTTCTAATTGACTGTATTTCCAATGGCTGCTCTTACTTTGATTTCGTCGATATTCTTTATTATTATTATGGTTATTATTATGAATGTTATTCTTACTAATATATTGTTTTCAATTCATCCACTTATTCATTTTGTAAACAATTATATGAATAAACAGTTATTTATATTTGTGAACTTTAATGTAGCATTTATGAAAAAGATAGTGTTTTCAAGAATTTGGGTGTATATATGTAGAGCCATGAAGATGATAGCACAGACAGCTATCGAAAGCGCTCGCATGTAACATTTAGAAGCCATTAAAGTTTCATATCCTTTTTGTAAATAATGTCAATATTAAAATATCGAAAGTTCCATTCATAGTTTGCTTCCAACACCTGAATTAACCCATTCTACCTGGAAAGTACTATCACGTATCAAAGATGCAGACATTTTCACGGATTCATTTGGCTGTGAGGAGCTATTATCAATTTCGAGATATTCTGAGGAAAATGTCTTGGACCCCATTGTTAGATTATCGATATTTGTGAGAAACAAATCACATAGAATAGAATAGAATAGAATAGAATTTTTATTGGTCTAAGATATACCGTAGTGTTTTGACAGGTCAAAATGTATACGTTACAAAGCAGTACACTATCAGTTTAAAAACATAGAATGTGTTATATTATATAGTAATACAGTTTACTGAATGTCAAACTTAAATTCTGCTATGTCGTAGTAGGCATTGGCTATGAGATGATTTTTCAAGGTCAGTCTGAATGTTTTCATATTCATATTTTTGAGTTGAGTGGGCAATGAATTCTAAAGATTAATACCCAAATTATATCTTCTTGTTGATTCAAGTCTTTGTTTGGGTATCTGTAAATCGTTCCTATGGCGAGTATTATAAGAATGATTTTCTCCATTGGTTGGATGTTTGGAGTCATCTTCTTTTATGTTAAGGAGATGGCAGAATATGTTTGCAGATGGTTATGTCATTATATTAAGTTTTATAAACCATGGTTCACATGAGTCATTTCTTTGAAGACCTACGATTGCTCGAATTGCTCTTTTCTGCAGGGTAAACACGTTTTGCATGTGAGTGGACATTCCCCAGATTATCAGCCCATATGTCATTGTACTATGGAATATTGCATGATAGGCAGCTATAGCCGCATTTTGACCAAGTTCATTTTTCAATTTTCTAAGGGCATATACTTTCCTTGACAAGTTGATTGTCAGATTATCAATATGAGTTTGCCAGGTTAATTTTGTATCAAACCATATTCCCAGTGATTTTACAGCTTCTGTTTCGTTTGGTTTCATTTCAAAATTTAATGTTTTAGTTTTATTTTTATTTAGACAGCTTATTTGCATTGAACCAATCTGATGTGTCCTTTATAATGTCATTTACAAGAGATGTCACATCAGTACCTGTATTGAAGCGTTCGGCAAAAGTTGTGTCATCTGCGAATAAACAAGAGAAAAGTGGTGAACTGTTCAGAAGGTCATTAATATATATAAGGAATAATAGGGGGCCTAGGACATTTCCTTGTGGTACACCATTAATAATTGGAAGCGACTCGCTCAAACTGTCGTTGACGGATACACACTGCATTCTGTCAGATGATATGACGATAATAGTGCTAATGTTTTTCCTCTCAGCCCATAGTGTTCCAATTTATTCAATAGAATATCTTTGGAAACACAGTCGAAAGCTTTACTGAGATCTAAAAAAATTCCTATTGTAACCCGTTTGTTTTCAAAACCTTCTTGGATGTAGAAGACTAGTTTTAACAGTGCTTTTGAAGTACTTCTGTTTTTCCTAAATCCAAACTGTGCTTCTGTAAATAGATTGTGTGACTCTAAAAAATTCGCTATTTTAATGGCAATAACTTTTTCTATGATTTTTGCTAAAATGGGAATCAAGGCAATTGGGCGATAGTTGGATATTATTTCTGAGTCTCCTGATTTGTAGATTGGTATAATTTTAGCTATTTTCAATTTACTTGGAAATTCGCCATGCAAGAGTATCAAATTCACTAGATGAGTAATTGGAGATAAAAGTGTTGACATATTTTTTTTGAACATTACCGTAGAGTGGTTAAAGATGTCAGTGGCATTAGAGTTTTTGAAAGATGTAATGATCTTTTTTACTTCAGCTTCTGTGGTTGGATATAAGAAAAGTGTATTATTTGCTGTTTTTTGCTCCCGTAAGTAGCTTTCATATGATCGGTTTGATTCAGGAATTTTTGTTATTATTTCACTTGCTATGTTTACGAAATAATTATTATATTCGTCACTAGAGTTTGTATTATTTGAGTGTGTTTGTTTATTTTTTATGCTGTTGTTTACTTGTTTCCAGATTGTTTTTGTTTGATACTCGATGTGAGAATTTCCTCAGTATTTTTTTTTTTTTTTTTTTTTTTTTTTTTTTTTTTTTTTATGTAAATGACATCAATAATGATACCAATTGTTATCTCTGAGAATACATGATTGAGATTTTTTCATTTCCCCTCATGACTGATCGCTGGGCTTCGTTATGAACATTTTGGAAAACATATCAGATATTATTGTACATCAGATATGTTTGGAATCGGTTATTATCGTTTCTCTTCAAAATATATCCGAAATATGTCATTTTCTGAAAATATAAATCATTCTAACGTCATCATGAGCATGGAAAGGTGTATGGAAAATATTGGAATTTGTACCTCATTTCATTGGCACTGTGGAGCAGTGTATGAAAAATTTTTGATAACTGTGCCTAATATAACTGAGGAAGATCATTTCTCAGTCGGGTTCAAGGCATCGAATGTTGAACTTCAATCCCAACATGATATGAGAGCTCTCCCATGAATGAGCAAATGCCACAAAAATTGGAAAAAATCCATTTTCAAGGCTTCATATCTCGAAAACTGTCCATATTTGAGCTTTTGTGGCTGTGGACATTTTTGATCAGCTCATAATGAACTGCAACATACCAAAAATTCAGCCAAATTCACGGAAAGCCATTTCCCATAAGAAATGTGCGGGGTCCTTTAATTAAACATTTTATCATCGAACTAAGTCGAAAAAAACTCTTCTCTGAAGCTATTCACTTCTTTTTCTTTACACTAATTTAAAAATTGGTCGTATCGCTGTTCGTATATTTCTCGTGTTTGAGTAGGCACTAGTTCGGAAAGGTGGTCCTTTCAAAACTAAAAAATGCACTATCTCATGAAAAAAATTCCACGCCAAAGACATCATTATACAAGCTGAGTTGAAGGTCGCGAAACAATACCAATTCTAATACACGAAAAGCGAGAAATTGCCACGAGATTCCAGCTAAACCCTGTTCCAAACAAAGTTATCTGAGCATGTTATTGAATCCCACCATGAACGTAACAGTAATGAAACGGAAAGCATGCCATAACCACACGAAAGTATATATAGAACAACCCCTCGCTTCTGAATCCCGTATTTTCGGAAGCAACAATTTCCATTAATTCATATTATTTTAATATTACTAGCCTCGCCCTTTGAACGCGAGAACGACCCATATATCTTTCCTTGAAGTAGAATATATAGTTGCGGAGAAGTTTACCCCGTTTCTTGATATGGAAAAAGGAAACGCGAGTTTATTTCATGGAGTTTTCTGTTCTACGATGTTCAGTGTACACTCCCATAGGAAACTGTTTATGTACTAGTGCTAGTTGTATGTATAGTGATTTGATGAATATAATTTCAATCATGACATTGCCGGCACTGTGAAGTTAGCTTCGTAAAAGAGCTCAACCCCCACCGAAAGTGCACATCTTGCCGATCTCCCAACTGACGAAGTTACCAGGAAATTTAGTTTCGAGACAGAATTAAATACCAAGAGTGGATGGAGCATAGAATCCATTCGAGCACTGGGAAAAAATACCTTAACATGGTACACGGACAGGTCCAAAACTCCCGACGGAACTGGAGCAGAAGTCTTTGGGCCTCGCACCAAATACTCCGAACCCATGGGCCAGTTCCCTAGTATTTTTCAAGCGGAAATTCACGCAATAAAAAGGTACATTCAATTCAACCTCGACAGGAAATGCCAGAACAAGGAAATCGCAATCCATCAAAGCGTTGAGCTGATATAACATCAACTCGAAGATGGTCTGGGAATGCCTAGACAAACTTAATGATCTAGGCAGGAACAACAAGGTGATCCTCCTCTGGGTGCCGGGGCACGTCGGAGTGGAGGGCAATGAACAAGCAGATACCATGGCACAAAAAGGGGCATCAACGACACTGATCGGGCCAGAACCATTCTGCGGACTTGGAAAATCTTACTTCTAAGAAGAACTCAATGAAACTGTAGAAGCAATAAGAGCAACATACTGGCAAATACTTCCAGAGCTAAGGCAGGCCGAAGATCTCATCGGCAACTTCAACCGAGCAAGATCGTAGATAACCTCAGCAAAACTAGTCTAAAGACAATCACGGCATTTCTGACGGGGCACTGCAGACTCAAAGAACACCTAAAGAAGCTAGGTTTAGAGGAGGACAGCACCTGCAGATTCTGTGGGGAACATCCAGAGTGTTGAGCTGTACATCACAAAAGATTGAATGTACTGGGATCACACCAGCTGCATGTGGAAGAAATTTCAGGAATAGACCTTCCCAAAATCCTTAAATTCCTCAAGGAATTGGGGCTTGAGGGGCTGCTGTAAACGAGAACACCTTGAAATAGCAGGAGAAGATGGGGCAACAAAGATCTAATTAGGTCGCAGTGCACCAATCACCATCCATACTTATCATTACCACTAGCTTCGTAAAAATGAATTAGGCATTATGCCAGCCCCTACCCCATTACTCGTCTTGAAGCCATTTGTGTACCAGATTTGCTCCCTCAACAGCATTGGTAGGACTCTTTAAGTGACTTCCCGATCTTGAGTGATGGTGGTGCATGCTCCATCAAAGGTTGAGGTTAAGGACTGGGGCAACGTTCTTTCCCTGAGGGCTGAAGTGATAGACACATAATATGATGTGTTATCAACCGTCAAGAAACACTGTCAAACACTGTCTTCATTCGAGTCACTTTTCAATCCTGCAGATTGGACTTTCCTGGACCGGATTTTCTGGGTTGATAGGTTTGTTGGTACTCTGAGAAGATTGGAAACTCTGTATCATCATCTCAGATATTTCTATCAACAATGAGAGGCAAATTGGTCTGAATGCCTTGGCCTGGGCATAGTTTTCTGTTAGATAGGCATGCTGATTTTCATGGAAATGCCATTGATTTAGAGCTGCTAGAAGATATGATGGGCCTATTATTTATTTTCGATCAGGTCTTGAAATAAAAGACCACGTTCACAGATTTCTAGATTCGTGGTGACTAGCCAAATACTAGGTTCATCTAGAAGAGTATGCATTACTCTGGTGCTAGCTCCTCTTTACCCTACTGAAGTAGAGCAGGATTCTGAATTCTGAATTCTGGCTTTGACATCTTCTAGTTTTTCATGTACGCTCTTAATTGACATGAATTTCATTACTGGTACTGAAATGTAGTGGTTGAGGGTGCTTGACCTCCAACATACAAAATATTCGTTGCTATGAAGTAGGTTTCTGAACAATTTTTGGAAAATTTAACCCATTACGCTTGGAAAAATTATTTTGCTGTGTATATGTACAGAACAATGGTCATAGCTTGGTTGAACTGTGTTAAAAGAAGGAAATAATTATTTATTTGCTGGCGTTACTACTATTGACTTTTCTACAGGGTTTATCAGCAATTTTTTTGGATGACTATGTCTGTGTCGATACATTCATTCACTGTGCTATAGTACTGTATCTACGGGGAAAATTGCTTACCCTAGCCGGCGATGGTTCCGGGATGTAGGGGGGGAGGTCTTTACGCATCTTCACAATCACGCAATCTGTCGCCCATGTATGAGTGATGATGACCTTAATTAAATTCGTTGGATCGGATGTTATTCCGGAAGAGCGGAGAGAAATTTTCTGTTTTCCCCTCTAATTGTGACTTTTGTCCGATGACCTTTTAGCACCGATGTACACCGGATAGAAGGGTATTCAGTAAGAGATAGTGTATACAGGGTGAGTAGACGGGATGATCGGTTATAATACCTGGAAATAGTAGTGGATTGAAATATCATCCATAACTTTCATACAGGATATTAAAGAATGAAATTACTTTTATCGACTTATAATCATCATGTAGGTGGGTTCTTTTCGAGGTGAATATTAGGTCCAGATCAAAATATCACAGATTGGAATTTCCTTGAAATTTTTCCATAAATGAGAACTTCATGAGAGAAAAAAATTAAATAAAGAAAAATATTCTTCAGTAACTAGAACTTTTTAAAATGATTTCTACATGTCATTCGATAATCTTAGTCAAATATTTGGCAAATAATTTTTTTTTACTCATAAAAACTCTACGAGCATTTCCCTAGGTACAGTATTATATGAAATATGTGAATACTATGGTATACCTGCCCTATGTTTTTAAAGCATTATTCTGTATAGTTGAAATTACCAAAAAAACTGTTGATCAATTATATATTTCATGAATGAGAATAAAACGATGTTTTTTATGCATTTGGTGAACCAGACCAGTAAAGCACAACGAACATTTCAATTACGCAAAAAAAAGTCCCGACAATTTTTTTTCATCATACCCGAAATTATTACTCAATTTGCGACACATCAACCGCCCGATACTCCGACAACTACTCGGTCCTAATGCAACTTTAATAAGTTCCGAAATCGGAGGTCGACCGTGAGGATGATAATTATTTGGGGTCGAAAGCAGTGGCGTGTTACTTTCGCCTCGCTAATCGAATCATTCCCTACTTCCAGACGCACCTTTGGTTTCGATAATTCGATAATGAGGCCAGTCGGACGTCATTAGATTACGCCGTACGTTACTGGCTTTAATTTCCTCTTCGGCTCGACGAAAATGCGTTCTTCGGCGATACGTGAAAGGGGGGAAGGAAGAGGGGAACAACAGAGATTCATGAGGATTCTGAAGTTTCAGAGGAATTATTGAAACAGAACTAACATACTGATCGATTTATTACCACAGCGATACATCAACATGCATCGTAGATTTCATGAAAGATAATAATAATAATACTGATGAAGTTTTCAGCTCCTGGTGAAATGAACATTGTCCGAAACGAGGAAGAAAAACGGATTTATACCGGATGCTTTATCCGAACCATTCTGTGGTAATGACAAGCTGCTGTAGAATCTTAAGATTTTACCAGCTTGCCGCGATACGGCGGAAATCTTAGGTTGAAAAATGCAAAAAGCAGTCATCTTTGGTTCATTTCGTATACTGAGGAAGCAACTTTCATCAAAGGCAACAGAGCGGGTAATATCTAGAATGGAGAGAAAACAAGGTGCTTCTAAAATGCTTTCTATTCCTGGTCTAAAAACAAAAAGTCATTCATCCTTTATGCTCACATTTACAACAATTTACATGAGTCGACATTTCTCAGATCCGGTGAGTGGAATTTTAACATTTATTCATTTAGTACAACAAGAATTGAAGTTGTAGTTTTATGTCACCCTTTTATGATTGAGGATTCTAACTGATGTACGATAGAGAGTACAAAACTGAAAAACTAGAGAGAAGATAAAGAAGAATAACATGGGTTTGGAGAATTGGCAATCAAACAAAAATATTTTGATGATTGTATCGGGATTTAATTCATAAAATGTGACCATTAAATTCTTGGAAGCGTTAACATACAGAAGTAATGACGGTTCCACAATAAAAAAGAGTGGTTATATGAGCAGTTGCATCTCATGCATTTATTGAAATCGATAAAATCCATTAGGTTCGTATAATATTGCCAAGTCCACTATACAATGCGGCTTTTGATAGTCCCCCCTTTTAAATTTTGAGTAGTTTGACGTATAATCATGACAAAAAAACAGTTTGGTATTATCAACCGTTCTCGAGTTGAAATATTATCTGAAGTTGAGAGGGGTCATATCCACCAAAACTTTCTTTTTCATAATGCTTCTATGAAATTTCCACAGATTCAACCTTTTTCTATATTTGAAATCTGAATCAACGATTTTGTAGACTTTTATGGAACATATGCAATATCGAGTTGAAAATTTCTGTTTTTTCGTCAGATCCATTTTTATGGCAAACCTTGAAGCATAGAGTATACTCAGAATTGTAAAATTCTTCTGATGTTGAGAGGGGTCATATACGCCAAACTTTTTTTTGTAGTTTTTCTATAGATTTTCCAAATATTCATTCTTTTTTTAATATGCACACAGAATTTGAAATCGATTCCGTCTGAATCAAAGATTTCGTAGACTTTTTACGGAACATCTGCAGTTTCAAGTTAAAAATTTCTGATTTTTCGTTAATTTAAATTTTATGGCTAACCTAGAATAGGGGCATATACAAATCATATATTTTCAGATTCAGCATGAAATTTCGAATATATAGTGCGAATTTCAAGTGGATCGGATGATTTTGTATTTTTCAAGATTTGACTTTTTTTGAGTGATTATTTTTGTTCTGTGATTGATATGAAATTAACAGAGTATACTAATTTTATCATTCTGAATCGACTGCCGTTCGCAGAATTACTCTATCTTCAACCGTTCTCGAGTTGTAAAATTCTTCTGATGTTGAGAGGGGTCATGTACGCCAAACTTTTTTTTCATAATTTTTCTATAGATCTTTCAAATATTCATCCTTTTTTCAATATGTACACTAAATTTGGAATCGATTCTATTTGAATAAAATATTCCGTAGTCTTTTTACGGAACATTTCAATTTCGAGTTGAAAATATCTATTTTTTTGCTAGTTTCATTTTTACGGCAAACCTTGAACAGGGGCATATGAAAATCATATATTTTCGGATTCAGCATGAAATTTTGCGTATATAGTGTGAATTTCAAGAGAATCTGATCCCCCAAAGTCAATTTTGAGTATATAGTGTGAATTTCAAGAGAATCTGATCCCCAAAGCCCAAATGGTCGTGAAAAGATAAAAATGTCATGTTTTGATTTCTGTTTAGGAGAAGATGACTCAATTCTTCAAGTAGACAGGTCGTTCAGACATTCGCTTTATGGCAATAATGGAAGACAAATCATTAGATGATGGTTTACTTTCGGTACCACCGTGCGCATAGTCGAAATCCTCAGTGGTACACTACGTCAACTACTGTCCTCCAAAGAGTTTAATGCTACATGACTCCTCCATCCAAAATTCAGTTTTTTCTTTCTAGAGCTCTGGTTATTGATAATTTTGCAATAGCAAAATAACGGAAATGGCGAATAACGGTGACGTTAGTTTTAACGGAACTGATACAGCATAGGGCTAAGTATTGATAACTTTCGTCATGGCTGGCTCTCCATTCTCCAGAGATTTCATAAGTAGCCTGTTAAGATCGTCCAGTGCCAAGTCCGTAGACTGGTCTTGCTGATATTAGTGTTCGCGTTGAGAAGATTTGTTGATAGAGCTCCTTTCTTATGTACCTATTTATCAATTAGCCTTTCTAGCGTTTTTAACAAAAATTACACTAGACTGATTGGATGGTGTGATTTAGGAGCTGTCGTTTACTTAAGAATGTCACTTTGGGCATATAAATGAATCTTTTTTTTCTACCACTCGGCCTATACAAGCTTTCAATATTCTGCACAAATGAGGAATTCCAGTCCTTTTTGGAGTAAGTTAGGGTATGTTTTGTCCTCTCCAGGGGATTTACTTATAGCCCACCTGGTTCTGTTTGGATTTGTTATATCTATAGCTATTTGATAGTCCAAGGCATTGGGTCTTTTTGACATCCCTGAGGGCTGTTTACTGCTTCAGTAACTTACTGCTCGTTCGTTTGAATGGTCCAAGAGATGTCGCTCGAACCAGTAGCGTTTCCGTTCAATGTGTACGCCGCTGTAAAAAATGAAAGAGAATAAACGTTACGCGAAAACGAATCGGCTTTCTGATTAACGCACGAATTATCCCCGAACATAATTACGGCTGTCAGAAAGTCGTGTTCGGAACGCCAGCCGCACAGAATTCCGAATTCGGAGCGTACGAGCGGAGCGCGTGTGGCTCGTCAGCAACGAATTCCCTTTCATAATTATCTTACGCACCGCAAATACGAGAGTTCAATTTCGGGGTCGGCACGGGAACGCCGTTATTTATGTATCGCTCGAAAAGGAAAGTTGGGACCCGAGTTTTCCGGTCGAACTCGCTGAACGGGATCAGCACGGCGCGCGCTTTCCTGGAGGCCTCACCAACAGAACACTTTTGACGAGGGTCTGCCGGATTGAATATTCTAACAACTCATTGTTTTTGATTTTTCGGTAACGTTGTGCCAACTGAGCAGACACTTCAACTCAAAGAACAAGAACTTGTTGTAATCGAGATGTAACATTACGATTTACAAAAATAATCTCGCAGCACAACAAAATACTCTATACAAAGTAACTAACTGGTGCAACGAAATAGCTTTTCATGTACCAAGTGCGTTATAGAGATCCTAACGCCCGGAGGGCAACATTCACCCGAGGGCCTTTGGCCCGAACGATGATACGTCAAGAAAAGTACTTTGATCACGCCACTGAAGATGACTGTCGCAGTTGCAGTCAAAACGTTTGGAGATTTCAACTACAGACGACCACGGCAAAACCTGTAAAACAATCAGGACAGAACATCCATATGTTCCAAAGTAGAGCATTTGGATGTTACAAAACAGGGCATTCAGATGTTTCGAAGTAGAGACAGCAAGCACTTTTCAACTCGAGAACTGTTCAAGCAATTTTGCGAAAACTATTCGTGATCGGTTTAGTGTCAATGTCAAGTCTATCGGAGAATAAAAAAAGTACCCGAAAACATTCATGAAAAATACAAAATCATCAGTATCACTTGAAATTCGTAATGAATATGCAATTTTGCGAAGCCAATCGACTTAAAATGATCTGAGAATGAAAAATTTACCTAGTTATGCAAAATGTAATACTGATTCGGAAAGTATCTGATTTGTATATGCTCAGACACAAGGATTAGCATACAAATGTAATGAAACGTGAAACGTTCCTTCACAAAATAAAATTTAAAAAAATGTTAACTCGACATTACAGAGGATACGTAAAATGCCTATGAAATCTTTAATTGACGCAGAATTGACTTCAAATTCAGTTTGCATAATAATACGAGATTGCCTTTTACGGTTTTGATTAGAAAAGAATTAAAAAAGTTTTTAGGAGGGAAATGACCAATCTCAGCTCTATGTACGATGGTCTAACCCCAATTGGTTCATTGAGATCGACCAACCCTCCTCGGTGAGACCACTCCTGCACCTTATGATTCCTATGTAATGGATACTCTCTTCGATTTGGTTGTGTAGTTAGCAAAGGAAACAATTCATTCGTTTCTAGAGGAAGCTATCGATACTGCTGTTGCAAAAATCAACGATCGTCAGGAAGGATTTGCTTTTCATTGATTTTTTTATTTTTCTTCCATCCAACCCAAAATGCTCTCCCCATCCTGCTCCCCTGATATTATCCGTTCGATTCATTTTTTCCATTAACAAGTGGCTTGAACGAATACCACATCTGGTTGGGGTTTGTTATATTTTTTGAACTGCCGTTAATTGCGTTTGTGCGCCATTGCCTTTGATATACAAATATTTAATATCGGCAAGACATTTTTCGCTTATTTTGGTAAACGACTCTTAATTGAACGTAGAATGGCAGAGGAATTGATGGCGGAATCCGTGCCGTTTTGAATTCTTAATTGGAAAATTGTTTGTCAAGCAGGTCTCCAGAGTCATCATGAAATTTATTTCATTACAAGATTCAATCTCAGTCAGATATTTGTGTATTACAGCAAATTTATAATCCATAACTCACTAGTGAGTTACGGATTATTACACACTAGTGTATTATTTGACAGTTTACTTGTATAAAATGACATTAGAAATAATAATCATAACTGTCACGTGTTGGATAAACTCTATATTATAATTATTTATCACTTGCTAGACGAATTTCAGTCCAACACGATTATATCCGACAAGTCCAGTACAAAATTTCCCGCAACAGTATAGATTACTGACTCTCCCGTGCCATTACTTCCGATAATTATCTCAATGACAAATAACACCGCTCTCGAACTACCCCTATTTGAACCGAACAGGCGCACGTTTTATGGAACCGGGCGAATGCGAAAAGTTTTAATGAAAGCGAGGAGGCAAGCATATTATGCCGCTCGCGAAAATGAAAAGCCCTCATGAATTATGTAAAACGCATCCGAACTCACACTCGCACCCACACACACACTCATTAATTAATTGAGCGTGAATGAGACCCAGTGAAGGGTAAATTCGGGCGCCCGATGATTTTCCTTCATCGTTTCGAGAAAGGTTACATTAACGGAGAGTGGGAGGGGGAGAGCGTTGGAATAGTACAAGTTTGCGAAACGACATATTATCTAAAACTAAAGTTTTCGGATAGGCTGCGATTCACGAGTTGTACCCTGATAAGATAATTTTTCTTCAAGGCTGGTGGTATGCCTTTCGTGCGATCTCCATATTGGTCGGTGAGATGACTGTTTTAGAGGTACTTGGAGCAATTTTTGATCAAATTACTTTTTGCCTTTGTAATAACTTCTTGTGGGTTATTCTCAGCGGGGATATCTAGTTGAAATATCTGATAATACTCGAAATAACTCCGAAATATGGAGGAATTAGAAGTAACTATTGGGAAAGACTACAACTGAACACGCGAATCTAAACAAGGAAAGTCTACAACGTTTCACAAGTCAAGGTAAGAGACAGCTGTGTCAAACACTGGTTGCAGGAAAAACAATGCTTGGGGCACCACAACAAAATACATGTCGTCACTGTTGATAAAAACTTCTCTATGCCATGTGCAACAATTTTGAAAAAAATGGCGAAGGTAACATCCAAACACACACAGTTCTATTGTGCACTAAAAATTTATTAAGACTTGTTGAGATTTAACATTGAAAGTTAACGATGCACCTTGAAATTGCCTTTTGTGCTATGATGAAGCCAGAAATGGAGCCGAGAAAAGAAGAAGATAGAGCCGAACTGACTTAGAAGACCGATGAGAAAATGATAAAATATACGATTTTATCCGCAAACGTAATCAGTTGAATAAAAAATAGGTAAAGTTCGAGAATGAAGACCACTGATCAGCAAGATAATGCAAAAACATAAGGTGAGGTGATGAAAATATATGGTTAACAAAACCGTAATTGACAGTAAGTTGTTACTTTTGTGACGTTTGTCAACAACATGAATGTGTTGACGACAGTTCTGATTTTCAGTTTTCAAATGGCTGCCCGTTCTTATCCTGTAAATGATGACAAATAAAAGAACTTTCAACAAACCAGGAGTAATCGCTGAATTTTCCTTCCAAATAGAGCTTCCTGTTTTTTAATACCCTCAACTGAAGCCCCACCGCGCGACATTGCTCACCCTGCACCAATATCTCCTTCGCCCATCAACCCCGTCACTCTCATCAAGTCGCATGCACTTTTATGAATTATTAATTCGACAAGAGTTATGATGATGTAGTGCCTCCTGGGATAGCGAAGGGGTTTGAACGGGAACGCGAACGCGAGGGGCATGCACAGCCACGGACGAACGGACGTTCGAGGAGAACGTCAGTTTAATTTACGTCGATGCTATCTCCCTTCGGAATGATACGGAATAATCAAATTAGCATTCGAGGCAAACACAAGGAAATGCGCAGCCGGATTGGTCGGACGTCGCCTTCATGGCCGGTTTTCCTATCAAAACGATTGCGTCGTACTAGATCGCTAATGAGATGCTTGAGAGACTGAACGGTGGAACGAGAGCTTTCCATAGTAAATGTGAAGTGTTACCAACATGAGACCTGTGTGAATTATCTCCTTGTAAGATACAGAAAAACAATCGAACTACAATCATTTTCAAGAGAAGGTTAATATAATTAAGATAATTTCAAACAGCTATTCAACCCTAAAAGCTCTGGACGGCCCCAAAATCACTGGAATAATTTACGTTCCACACAGGGCATACAATAACTGTAACCAGATGCTTGCACCGTTGAAATAGAAATACCGAACCGCCCTCTCTTATCGTAAATTTGTTCCAACATTCCTGATTTCATAACCATGCTCGGTATACCAAACCTAAGTGTGTATGTCACTGACCGAAGCATATAAACAGCTTGACGACGGGCCAACTCACCCTCCGCCCTCCTCGGCTGGACAATGGGGTCGTTTACAGTCGCAGGGGGTAGCGGGAAAAATAATATGTAAGCCAAAAGAGGGTGTGATGGAAGGAGTACACTGAAACGAACAGTTTACTTCGTGATAAGAACTTTCGTCGATTTTCTGCGATAAACAGGTTACTAGGAACTTCAATGACGAAATATTGAACAATGATTCCTCGATAAATAGTTATTTATGTATCAGGGGAATTATGAGGCCCTTAATTACCGATGGCAAAGTTTTGATTTATTTCCCAAGATTTATGTAAATCATCGATTAGAGGTTAACAACGGAACTAAAGCGTTTGTTTTCGACGACCGACTTTTACAATGTTACCAGACGTTCAAAAATAGTTTGAAGATGTGGTAGAGTGAGAGCACACAGTAAAAAAAATATAAAAAAATCTTGCGCCCCATCCAACACCCCTATTATATTTATCCCTTAAATTTCGGAAACACCCAGTATAATATGATTATTTCTATTCATACATTCCTAAGTACTCATTTTACATTATAACATCGAATTTTCAGACATTATTGAAATGTTTTTATTTTTCACTCTGTACATAACGATATAATCTGCACCATCTGAATGATATTTATGATTATGAACGTACGTTGATGATAAGAGCGAAGCAAAATGCAGTTGGCACTTTCAAATCCCGAGAAAATACTTAAATAAAAATTACTGATTTTTTAATTGAACGCCCTCTATTTCAAAATCTATCCATCAACGAACTTTGCGATTCTGCACGTTCAATCAGTACATCGAATACTATAATATACTAAAAATTCATACAATTTCTCCAAGAACCATTTTACCTATAAAAAGTGCGGGGTCCTTTCTCACAAGATGAAAAGAAAAATAAGACTGTGGAAGGCTTTTGCAGCTGTTGTTACTTGGTTGAGAGTTTCTGGGGTTATTAGGCCAACTTGTGTCGAAAGTCGTTCTCGACGTTTCGCGGACACAACTGATTGGCATCTCCCAAAGAGGCGTTGGCAGTTACTCCGAACAGTGAACAAGGTCAAGAGTAATTGTCAACATTTCTCTTGAAAATGACAACCATTCGTGTTGACGAAACCTCGAGAACCTCTCACAGAAAACTATCATTAAAAAATTCATGTTGTTGGTGGAATGTGTATATGGCTGAAGTACTTCTGTTCGTTGTGTGTTTCTACTGTTAGGAAGTTGAAGTTATATAGTATATTTCTTTCAACGAGGACGAGAAATCCGAAATCGTGTACCACCCCCATTGTACACCTCTCATGTCTCTAATAACGGCACGCTATCCCATCGCTAGGCAGGTAGAAATTGCTGGCGAGCCGGCCAACGACAGGCACACTGAAATTGATTAATAGGATGTTTCTCCTCTCGCACACAACCATAATAAATGTTCTATGCAACCAATTTATTTGCATACTAGCTGCAATTTCATAATGGTGTGTGAGTCGAGTACATGAGGTTGTAGCTCGCGAACAACAAACTATTGAATTTCGTTACGTTTCCGTTTTGTTCCCTAATAGTACGGCCAACGGCGATATTGAATTTTCACAAGGAACTAGCCCCTACTCCATAGGATGAATTGGAAAAAAATTATTGCCGCCAAAACCATCTGAGGCTTGTTTACATAGAAAACTCCATAAAGTTTATTATCGAAATCGAAAAAAATTACTTGAATTCTTCGAAAAAAGTTCTGTCGAATTGATGATATCGAGCAGTAAATATTTTTTGACTAATAATACGGAGTACCCTCCTCTCAAAGCGTTTCCACCAAGTGGAAAAATAAAAGCAAACATTTATTGGATAGCTACTTTTCGAACTTGTTTCGGAATATTTCACTTCTTATCGACACAAAGCCCAATGGGATTGGAGTACCCCAGGGCTCTGTTTTGGAGCTAGTGTTGTTTGTACTTCATATCAATGAGTTGTTACTTGCTATTTCACCAGGAGCCTTATCTTGTTAAAGTGCTGACGACTCAACACTTTTGTTCCGAGAAAAGATTGAGTTTATTTCACAGGATACAATTCGCTCCACTCTCCAAAGTCTCTATGGGTACTTATAATTATAAGAAGAATATATGATTCCCACGGTTTACGGTTTACGGTTCATTTATTATTGAACTAATAATGTATATACATTGAAAACGAGATCAGTTCATAAACAGAGATTCAGTAGGTACATCATTAGAATTCAAGAATAAAACCTATTCTTTCAAGAAATCGTACATTATTGTACCTAAATTCCTACCAAATATTTTTGAAACTTTTTGATTATTATAGTGTATGTATTAGAATAAATATATTCAGAGTGCATTACAACTACTCTGCGACATGTCTAGCTTGCCACTATAGCCCTGATAAGAATGTACTTGATTTGACTGTTCCATGTCAGTTTTTGGTTGATTATAACTCCCAAGTATTTTATATCTTTCGAAAATGTGTCCCATTCAGGGTTGGGGCTTCAAGTTCATACTTTCGCCCCCTGATGACTAGGACCAACGATGTCTCTAAAGAACTTCACAATTTCATGATGACTTTGATTTTCTCATAGAAAAAATGCTTTTGCGTCTATATTTTGAAACAGTTTAACTCATTTCTATGTCATTGGTACTCTTTTGATGATAACCTGAGAATATAGAGGTGGGACAACACTTCCAGGACATCATTATAAGACCGTTATAAGGCAGAAGCTCATTTTGAAGTGAAAATAACTCATTCATAATACAAAGCGTAAATTGCTGTTTATGTACCGTCAAAAAAAAGAGCTGGTCAGAGAAGTTTCACTTACCGAAGTCCTATATGATATTCTTATACTGAGATGTCCATCATAAAAATATGACTCCACCATACCTACAAAAAACACATCAGTCAATATTTTCAAAAACATGAGCCATACGAATTGAATTGATCGTAGGAGAATATTTTCTATTTGAAATCATTTAGCAATCAGTGTAACAAAAAAAGTGAAGAATTGTTCAATGTTCTCATGAATATTATTCCAATATAAATAAATTTTTGCCAAAACATGAGTTATTTGTTTTTTTTACTGAAGGTAAACCAGGTGTTTGTTTTTGCATGGAGGCCGATTCAAATACATGCAATTTTGGTGCAGAGTTTATGAAGCACGTACGATTTGCACGGATATGCATTTTTGACCCTTGTGCATGAAAACTGCATGATAATTCACATTCTTTTACAACGTCGGTTCTGTAATATTTTTGTGGAGTAATGCCATTTTTCACTGAATCTTCTATTATTTTAACTGGAACATGTCATAATTTCGTACATGCTCACCTTGCGTTTTTTACGCACACCGACAGGCACAGGTGTGATGAATAACGGACGTATCTTTCAACTCTTAACTCAAAGTTCCCCAAAATTTCGATTGCTTCGTACAGAGCTCTATGCTATCGTAATCCTACATGTAATTTTAACTAGATTGGCTGGACTACTTCGTCCATTTCCTATAAGGTAGTCGCGCAAATGTGTTTGAATAAGGCTCATTCCCGAAGTAAATTGAATTTGTTTACGGATGATGTATTATCCTGATGGAAGAAAACGAGTCATGAACTCTCGAACCGTAGTTCAACGTATGCAGAATGTATGATGCATGTTTATTTCTTTTTTTATCGACCTATTGTTTGAGTGCTATATTTCGTTCACCCATAATGTTTACGTGCGTGTGTAAGGTCCCGCATATCTGTGATTTACTCAAAAGAGAACTAGAATGTAAAGGAGTTGAAATCAGGATAGATGAATGACAATTCGGGTATATCCAGTATTATTTTGGTTGGTTTTCAGGTTTTGTCGTGGTTGAAGTACTCTGATAGACGTATCAACTGAAACGGAAGCTTTCGAGTTTGCCACGTTATTTATATCCAGTATTATTGTATGAAATTTAATCATTGGTAAAAATAGTTGACATGCTGAATTAAATGATTTCAAACCCACTAATGATTTTCCACTGTAAATAAAAAGCAAATACCTCTATTACCAACAAAAAAGTATAGCGAATGAATAATTTATTGGCGTAAAGAAATGAATAACGGCAAGACATGCCATAATTTACACAAAATTATAATTTTTCCTATGATTTTTTTGAATTTTGTTATATTAGTTTAAAAAGTTCGATAACGAAACTGATGAAGGTTACTCTTTTCCTAACAGTACTTAAAATGTCTTCCCAGCCTTATTAGTGGTCTTCATTTTACACTCCAGATATATAAATGTTGCATTTTTATTATTATTATTCAATATTCAGGTACCAACCTACCTATACAAGAATTGTCGTCATAGGTCTAATATCCGGAAATATTTTTCAAGAAGGTATTTGAAATATTTAGTATACCAAACATTGAAACACTAGTTGAGAATTAGGTTGTGCAATTAAAAAAAAATTGCTCGTTTACAAGAAGTTCAGGAGTTCGGCAAGAAGTAAAATCCATATTTCAAATTCTTTCGTTGATTCCTGTTTCAATTTATTGTTATAATAATTACAAAGTTGTCTGCTACACCCAGAACTATGATCCCAGTTCCTCCGCCATAATTTTAAATAAAAGTCCACCATAGTCATTTTACGATTCTTCTTATTTTTAATGCTACAACGTGTATGATGACAGATAATCATATCTGAGAAACAGGGTTACGTTGTCAATGACTTGTAATAATATACAGTGTGTCCACTTAAATTGGTAACAAGTGGAAAAAATATGTTTTGTTTTAGAAAGAAAGTCATACTTTGTAAAAAGTTCTTTATATTCTAGAACCTAATTTTGATCAATGAAATTTCGAAATTTCTCATTTGAATATGAGTAGTATTGAAAGATTTCGATTTGGTATCAGAGTAAAGTGATTTTATTTATGAAAATATCGAAAAAAGTTTCAACGAAATGTTCAAAATTGGAAATCACGTTCAGATATGCAATCACATCCTTCTACATTGAAAATAGTATGGATTATTCTTTATAATGACACTTGAAGGACCAGAGAATATTTTGAAAAGAGGCAATAGGCCCAGCTAATATTTGATGGAAAGGTCTGTACAAATGGACAAAACTCAGTGGGACAGAAAAGAAGAATATAAAAACAATAGTTAATTTTTGTTGATAGATATAATTGCGTATTTAAACATTATTATTCATCCTGAACAAGTTTTGTCTCGTCTTGTCTCAAATAAAAGTACTTTACTGACGTACCAAATTCATATTTTTCATCACTACTCGTATACGATTGACAAATTTTGAAATTAAATTATTCAGAATTAGATTATGGAGGATGCAGAACTTTTCACAAAAGAAATTTGTTTCTATATGTCGTCAACTTAAATGGACGAGCAGTGTATATTAATTCAAGTATCAGTCTCAGTTTCTTAACTTGCTGTGAGAAGTAAATGGATAATTTCTGAAATATGGAGGTGAAAGCTTGCCATTTTATGGTTCGATGGTTGAAAAATTATCGTAGTCACAGCTACACCAAGTCGTTTTCTCAACGAAAAATCGATGTTAAGAGTAACTCGGTCATCACTGACTGACAGACATGATTTCGTATGAGATACGATGACTTTTCAGGGCAGTAAAATATGGAGATCAAACGTAACGATGTATCTTTTGTCTTTATTGGCTCCAGCGCACCCCATACATTCTTTCTTATGAATTCAGCCGCATACCCCGACATAAAAAAAGGATTTTCCTTCCATTTCCTTTGTTTATTAAGAGTTTTTCATTCTGAATAAATATTTCAAGAACGAATATCCCCAACACAATGTTTTACGACCCACTCAGAAGAAATACATTTCCCTATATTCTTTTAAAAAAATCCCACTTTACGACAGTACCAAATTAGCTTTTTTAATATCTCCAAGGCAGTGTTCTCTTATGGCAACATCAATAAAATTATCACAACGGGGCTGGGAAACATATTCGAAGGTGATGATATTATGAAATGTCACTACATTTTGTATTGTATTGATTTACTTGAATAATTGTTTCCTTCAACCTGAAATATGTCACGAGTTTGATGTATTTTTTCAGAAGAAAATGTCCAGTATTTTTTTTTATGTTTTTACATGTAGTTAGGTTACAGTAGAAGCGGCAACGCCGTATCGTTTAGGCGTGTAGATCATGTTCATTTATGCATACTGTCAAATTTTCAGGTTGATCCGTTGTCTGGTTTGCCAGAAACGTCTAAATAAATAAGTAGATCAATCAAAAACGATAAAAGGAGTTGTTGTTAATCATTCTGTTGTTAATTCTTATGTGCTGCATGGAGATTTTTCAGCCAAAAATTATGTATGGTCAAAAACTGGAAATCTCAAATGGCTGCTTTTGTGATGTGATATCCGTCATGTTCAATAATGTCTAGGTGTTGTGGATAAACCTACCGATCCGCTGTTTCGTTTTAAATTGCCCACTCTGTATGTGACTTTTCAATAACTTGGCTATTCACACTCCTATGAGCAACTACAATAATTTCTGGTAAATTTATCCGTTTCTTAACGGCATGCCTGGCTAGAATGTGCCGTCTAGTACATGTCCGGCTACACAACAGCACTTTTTCCATCTCCAAAAGCTATCGTAAAAAAGCCATAAAGCGTGAAAAGCCCTTTTGCTACGATCACCTACTAAACTTTTTATACTAAGCACTCCAAAGAATTTTATATGAGGCGCACTATAAATTTCGCAAAACAATCATTAAATTGAATTCGTTTAGACGAAACAACTGTTTGGAGAGCAGTTCCGAATGGGAGGAGAACAGATGCGTCTTGCTTGTTCGGTTTTCGAACGCTCATCTATAAAGTTCGTGAAATGTTCTGTATGCAGAGTGAGTGGGGAATTTCTATCGTTGCATCAGAGAAACTGGTTGAGAGATACACTTCAATTGATTGTTACATGAAGAGGATAATGGTTAATTTTTATGTATTTGTACATGGCATGGACACAGACAAGTTATAAGTAGAGTTACACTCATCAACTTCATAGATAAGCTTGTCGATGGTAGATTTTCATTTCTTGAATGCTCCTTACTTTGTTGGAAGAAATTGACTGGACAGATACGAAATATGTACGAAATATGTACGAAATATGTACGAAATATGTACGAAATAAAGTCGAATAAAATCTGAAAAGAAATTCTTCAGGATGTCGATCACCATTCTGTCATTTTTCACTTTTTTCCTGAGAAGAGGAAACGAAATAATGGTTCGATAAAAAAATTGAGTTTTTTTCAACTTTCTCCTTTCTTCGATGCTCAGTCATGTCAAGAAAAGTAGTTCCTCCACAATCTCGAACTTTCAATCAATACGTGTGTGTTCTTTGATGCAGTGAAAACAAAAGCAATATTTCTTTATGCCAAACCTTTGAATCTTCGGAATGGACGTAAAAAAATATTTTCCGAGAAATAATAATTTCTAACAGACGTCTGGCTTGATAAATATTATATTATTGTTGAGACCGTAACCGCTTTTGCTTTGCTCCGGTGGTTGTTGTTCTTTGTAGATTGAGTTTTGCGAACTTTTGTTTTGTTATTGTGGCTTTATCTCAAAGTAAAGCAAAGATTCTCGGCTCGATATGAACTTGTTTATCGATGTTGTTTATTTCGTTTTAGAAAATTCGGAATGAATAGCAGAAACTTCGGTTACTTTTATGAATTAATAGAGTTCGTGTTTTCGAATGTTCTAGAAATCCAGCCAGTGCCAAACTTACTTATTCATTTCTGAGAACTGAACACCTGACATTTGATATTTATCTCTATTTGAGAATCTGCGACATAATAAAAGACAGGAATAAAATACCGAGTATAATTGGAGCACCCGTAAATAAGATCAGAACTCTGAAGCTCTTTAGTTATGACTCAGAATCTCACAGGTTATCAAGCTAGAAGAACGTTCTATACTTAGCGACTGCTTTTATGGCCATTTAGACAATTTTGTTTGTTATGGTTCTAGATTTGATTCTGGCCATTAATACACTGGATTCTGATGATTACTCATATCCAAAATTGGATCGGAATTCTGATAAAGAATTACTTAAAAAATGCTTCTACCTACCTACCTATTGTTAACTTTTTTCTGCACAATATATATCTAGTTCACAGTCAGTATCATTTACCTAAAGTACTTCTTGTTCATGCTAAATGAGCATATTATCGTTTGTATTCCATTCATATCTTCAATACTAATTCATTTAGCTCACATTATCCATATACTGCACATTGTTTACACTTGTATAGTATTTCTGAATATGTGGTTCTTAATTTTCGCTAATCTTTGAGTAATTTTATCTCCATCAGGGGCCATGCAGGTAGAACATGGAGAGATTATACTGTTGCTAGTAGAACCTTCTTGAAGATTATCTTCTGACAATTCCAGTTAGAAAATCTTTGATTGGATTGGTTTATATTAGTCCACACATAGAGATACTGATAATCTCGTTTTTTTCTCTCTCTAAATTTGAAGAAAATAGTTTCAGACCTCAGATATTTCGGTTATTGTTGCTAATGATTTTTTTCCAGTTCCACACCATGCCCTATCAACATTAGACAGTTTATCTTTCAGAAACTTACCTTGCTCTCTAATGATTATCTCTAATGACAGAATATCTTTGTGGAAGTTAAACTTCGTCATCTTCTGTCTATCTATCTGTCAAGGCCATCAAACAATAATCATAGCAATGGATTTAAAGAATGGAATTGCCCTGGTAATGTTTTTAATAACTTGCTTTAGATACAGATTGAGAATCTCTGATAAACTAATCACATTTTACTTATTGTTTTTTCTATAGTTTCACCAAATTTTGTAGAGATCGCTGGTCGAACAAAGTTTCTGTAGGCGTTTCAACGAACGTTTGCGTCTTCAAACGGGTCGAATTTGAAATTTGATTTTTTGCAAATTTTCAAAATTGCATCGTGTTGAATCAATGGCGTAGGATACGGAAAAAATAGTGAAAAAATTCCAGAACCGTCGAAAGTATTTTATTTGGGCGGTTATATGGGTTAGCATACCGAATTGGACGTTCGGAGATGACCTGCGCCCGCCAGAAATAAAAAAAAAATTTCATATTATATTCGTGAAATGCAATGCTTTTTGTATAGTTTCACTAAATTTCGAAGCGATCGCTGGTCGAACATAGTTTCTGTAGGCGTTTCAACGAAGGTTTGCATCTTCGAACGGGTCGAATTTAAACTTTGATTTTTTGTAATTTTTCAAAAGTGTTTCGTGTTAAATCGATGGTGTGGAACACGAGAAAAATGGTGAAAAAATTTCAGAACCCTCGAAAGTATTTTATTTGGGTGGTTATATGGGTTAGCATACCGAAATGGCCGTTCGGAGATGACCTGCGCCCGCCAGAATTTCTTTAAATTTTTTTCCATATCGTATTCGAGAAATGCAATGTTTTTTGTTCAGTTTCACGAAATTTCGAAGTGATCGCTGGTCGAACAAAGTTTCTGTAGGCCTTTCATGAAACGTCTGCATCTTCAAACGGGTCGAATTTGAAATTTGATATTCTGCAATTTTTCAAAAATGTATCGTGTTAAATCAATAGCGTAGAACATAGAAAAAATGGTAAAAAAAACTCCAGAACCGTCAAAATTATTTCATTTAGGCGGTTATATAGGATAGTATACCGTATTGGCCGTTCGGAGCTGACCTGCTCCCGCCAGAATTTTTTTAAAAATTTTTTCCATATCATATTCGTGAAATGCAATATTTTTTGTATAGTTTCATCAAATTTCGAAGTGATCGCTAGTCGAACAAAGTTTCTGTAGGCACTTTAAAGAACGTTTGCGTCTTTAAACGGGTCGAATTTGAAATTTGATATTTTGCAATTTTTCAAAAATGTATCGTGTTAAATCGATGGCGTAGAATACGGGAAAATTGGTGAAAAAATTTCAGAACCGTAGAAAGTATTTAATTTGGACTGTTATATGGGTTAGTATACCTGATTGGCCGTTCGGAGATGACCTGCGTCCGCTAGAAATTTTTATAATTTTTTTCCATATTATTGGTATTTTTAATTCAATCAATTTAATTTTGTCAATACCGGCGTAATATAATATCTTCCATTATTTTAACAAGAACATATTCTAATAACGTGCGTGCTCACCCAGCGTTTATCACGCACGCGGACAGGCACAAGTATGATTGTCGGATTTCTCATGGAGAGTTGAAAATGTAGGGTGGGCACGCATGTATCTGAATCAGTTAGAGAAGTGCTTCCTGACTAGAAATACTTCTTGGAAGTGCTTAGTAATCGCGAGCATTTTCAAGAATACTTGGTGCATAGTGCTTCAAGCACTATATTTGTCAGTTCTGTTCAAAACCCACAAATTTGTTTTGGTCTGTTTTCTCATCCCCTTTTGTGTTACTATATGAATGTTTTCACGCGAACCAGCTCCACCATTCCGAATAACTGATCCATCCGTCAGCTACCATTGCGGATAATGCGTGTTCCAGATTTATATGGCGAATTATCAAGATTGAACGCAAAGTTATTAATAACACGTCAACTGTTTATGCATGTTCTCATTTTATTGCTTCGTGTTATGGAAATAGCTGCAGCAAACTTGTGGATAAAGTTATTTCCCGATAACGCTATCTGCACCTGATTTATGACAGATTCGGCTACGATTAGGGAAAGTAAGTGCTAAGTTGTATTTCGTGAATAATTGTTTTTCCTTCATCGACTATGGGATGGAAATAACAATGGAGCGATGGAATCGTGGAGTGTGATTCGGAGGAATGGGAGTTTGGAGGTACTGGAGCGAACTCCAAAAGTGATGACTGATGAGGAAATGATGGAAAAATTATATATAAATTCATTAATGATTTTTTTTTCACTTTCATTTTGTCAAAGTAAATTTGAAATTTTAATGACAAGTTCGTTTCTAGGCAATTCAATGGAAGAAACTGCCTCTGGAAAAATTGAGTCCCCTGGACAAAATGAGTGGTAATTTCAAGAGAATCTGATGATTTTGTATTTATTATGATGTTTATCATTGGAAGTTTTTTGAGTTATATTTTTTTTCTCTCTTGACTTGAAATACCAATTCTCATTCTGAATTGATTGGTGTTCGCAGAACTGCTGTATCTCCAACCGTTCTTGATTTGAAAAGTTTATGTTATGTTTTTTTCGTTTCATTTCATCCTCATATTTGTAAAATTCAACTTGTTTTGCATATGCCCACCGAATTTGAAATCGATTCCGGCTCAAATAGAGATTTTTATGAAACCTCTGCAATTTCGATTCGACCATTTTCGAAAATTTTTATGTTTCATTTTTCGACAAATCGCAAACCATTTCCATAAGAATTCCGACGAGTTGATTCAGAATTATACATCAACATTTTATTTTAGCCAAGAATTAACAGAATAGCTCATTTTTGCGATTTTGGCAAAATTAATGCCGTATTTTGGTTAATCCTTCAATCAAATTTTATTTTTAATGACATTTTCGGAATCAGCTTGACAAAATACGTTTGGGGGCACTTCGAGATTTCATCAAAAATGGAAAATAAAAAATTTACAACATTCAATTTTGCGAGAGAATTTTTGACGTTTTATCGCTATTTTATGGTACACTCTGTATCTAAGCTGATCCAAATCATACATTTTCAGAATCAGCATGAAATTTTGAGTATATGGTGCTGATTTTAAGTGATTCTGATGATTTTGTACCTTTCACGATTTTAGGGGTATACCCCTTGGGATTTTTTAGGGTGATTATTTTTTATTTTCCATTGACTTGATATCCACAGAGTATACTAATTTTGTCATTCTGAATCGATTGGCGTTCGCAAAATTGCTGTATCTCTCACCGTTCTCGATTTTTAAATTTTGTCTGGAGTTGATAGCTGTTATTTCCTGCCAATAATTTTTTTTTGTTTCGTTTTTTACTCATATTCAGGAAATTCAACTATTAATTATTTAATTTTGGTATATGCTCACCAAATTTGAAATCGATTCCAAGACAAATATAGATTTGTTTTTTTTGGTTTATCCTTCATTGAATTTGATTTTTAATGGCATTTTTGGAATCAGCTCTACAAAATATGTCGAAGGGCCATGTGTAATTTTCTCAAAAATAAAGAATTTTAAAATTTTGTTCATTTATGGTATTAATACTGCCCTTTCAATATTTTTATTTCAAATTTGCAGATTATACTGAATTTGTTATTCTGGATTGCAGAATTATTCTATCTTCAACCGTTTTCGATTCGTAAACTTCATATGGAGTTGAGAGCAGTTACTTCCGGCCAATAATTTTTTTTTATTTCTATTCAGAATATGACGAGCTACTGATGATATTTCTCCAGACAATAGTATTCAAAATACAGAAACTCAAGGGCTAATTGATTTATATTTCTTCGTCTCTAATTTTGAAAAATGTATTATTTCAAGAAAATGAAAATCACTCAGTCTATCTAATAGTAGGTTTCAAGACAAGCCTAAGTTGATGATAAATAAAATATTTTTGTTTTTATTAGAAATATTTTCAAATCTTCAATATGAAAATTAGTAAAAGTATAAATAAAGCTAACCGGTAACCAGCTGAAAATTTTTCCAGAAAAAAAATTTAGAACTTTTTTATAAGTCCATTTTTTCATGAGTTCAACTAATCGGAAGTTCCTCCTCCAACACTTCCCCTTTTCGGCACAACAAATTCCCCAATAATGCCGAGCATAATCCAAACCGTGCCTTGCTATTTACTTCTCGCCCTCCCGCCGTTCCGCCCCTCATTTGCTCCCCTGGGCCTCTGGATTGCCGGAGCAGATTGCCGAAAAAGTTTCAAATAATCGTTAGAACGGCAACCGCATCAGCGTCATTTGTGTCAGAAGGGGTTGAAAAAAATATCGCAAAACAAACGAAAATCACTGCGAAAACCATGAAAGTGCCTGAAAATGTTGGGAATTATAGCCGTTCATCATGGGATTTTCAGCATGGAGGCGGAGAACGAAACGGGGGGAAAGACTGCTGGGTCTCTATCGAGGAGTTATAGGCGGGGAGCTGGTTGATGCCCAGGAAAGGGACTAGGTAGTCCTTCCAGAGATGTTCAATTGTTTTGTCATGTGTCAAATTGGAGAACATGACTTGATGAAGAAAATGCTATTGCAAGTGTTTATTTTGTAGTTTTGCTTGGAACGACCATTTGCAGACATGACATGTTTCGAGATTTCGGTGATAAAGTATTTGTCAGATGTAGTTCAATGTCCGTCATGGTAGCAGCCAGGAAAGTGGTCCTTTTCCATCAGGTGTTTGCCAAATATTTTCACTTTGTTGAAATGTGTGGAGAGGAGGGTACTTCGACATCGTCAATTTTATTAGTATCATTCAATTGAAAGTCTCCGGTAAAAAAATTTATAATATTTCATTCGAATTTATTATTTCAGTAACATAAAAACACTAGGATTTTTTGGACACACTACGTTTTTTGATTTATTTATTTTAATTATCGTTTTTCTTGGAAAATTTCATCTACATATTTTGGGAAATAGAAACAATTATATTGGAGTGACCTCATTTGTACGTCTTGGAGTTGTATGACGATCGACTGATCACTGTATTTTGTACTTCTCCTTTATTCTTGGTTCTTGTGGTGCTCTTAATTGTTCCTAAGGGTCATACTGAATTGGGAAAACTCCACCATAATTCAAACCACCATTTAGTCCTACTGACTGCGCCAAGTTTCTATACTCGGTTCCACTGAATTCGATTAAAAACATACACGATACTATACCGATCGAATTATATTTGATCATTTCGAAATATGTAAAATTTTTTGAGAAATTTCGCGCATATCTGAAAAATTATCGCATGTTTCTCCAGCTATAACATCAATGACCAGTCCAATTTGAAGATCACCAGAAACGTACAAAAATTTCTTCGGAACGGATTTTCCTCTAGCCTGCCGCCTACACCGGTTGGTGTTAATGACTTTTTCATTTAGCGGCACAGATTGCGACGAGATAGTCTTGTGTCTTTGCGAACGTCGACAATGGCCGACTTTTCCATCACGATTCTGGAAAGGTTCTCTATATGAGAAAAGGAAAAGACCCCCTTGTGAGCGAAATGTCGCCCAGATGACAATACGTCATTGGGATCGGAAGCGTAGCGGAAATGCCTAAGTATTCTGCAGGATGTCCTCAAAATTGGTTTTCTGAGGAAAACTATGGATTCGGGATGAATTTTCTCTTATTATATTATCAAATCTACTGGACATTTAAGCATTGTCAGTTGGTGGTTCAAAAATTGGATTATTTAATGTATTTATCAAAAAAAAACATCGCTCAATATAAGAGGTTTTTGAAAAATCGAATGACCGTAAAAAATATGGCTTCAAGAAAATACATGAACGGAAGATGCCGTAATAGCTTTGACAAAAAAAATACACAGCGCACTAGAAAACGGACATTATTGTCTATGTGTTTTCATTGATCTTTCGAAAGCTTTCGATACTGTTACTTAATCACCGATTGCTCTTTGATACACTGGAACGAGTTGGGATGAGAGGTAAATGTGCAAAGTTACTCAGAAATTACCTCAGCAATAGAACTCAAGATGTGAAAGTTGCTGAAACGCTGAGCGATCAGAGATGAATTGAATATGGTGTACCGCAGGGAACCTTTATGGGCCCTCTATCGTTCAATCTATACATTAATGGACTATTTTCATTAAACAGCCAAAGATTGTCGTAGGATATGCTGATCAAACCGCAATAATATATGAAGCGAAAACATGGAACGAACTAATCTAAAGCTAAAACTGATATTCGAATCATTAAGGACGGGTTTGATGGTAGAATGTTGCCACTCAACACAGAACAAACCAACTTCATCATTTTCAGCTGCAATACGGCGGATAGAATCTGTGAAAAATATAAAATATCTTGGAGTATATCCGGACTCAAATATGAAATGAAACATTCATATAGGCTTCGTCATAAAAAAACTGCAATTTGTCCTATACAAATTGAAATATTTAAGTAATAACCTGCCGCTGAAAACAATGAAAATTTTGTACAACTTCATAGTGGAAAGTCATATAAGATATGGAATCCTGATATGGGGCAGTACGCCTTAAACTCTTGGAAATACTGCAAAAAAGATTTAAGAATATCCCAAGGAATTTAGTACTTTCATCATCATGCTTGATTTCAACATGGATATTCTCGATCCTGGTAGATCTGTAATAAAATTGCCTACACATAGTCGTTTCGGAATTAATAATCAAACAATTTCTCTCACACCAGTTGGTAAATTCTTTTACTGGAATATTCAATTTATTTTGAAGTTCCTCAGGACTCTCAGCATCAGCTGCTTATGTCCTGTCATCAGCATAAAGAACCACACAGGTTGTACTTATATTAGGGGGTACATCAATTATGAATAATAAAAATGTCAATGTACCCAATACGGATCCCTGAGGAACTCCAAAGTTCATCGTATAAAAGTCAACTCAACAGCCTCTGACCACACGAGTTGTGACAAGAGAAGTTATAATACAACTATATCATCTCGTCAAATCGTCAAATAAGCTCTCTAACCCCAACGCCAATCATCTGTTTAAACTCCACCCAAATTCGACGTCAATTTTCATAACTCCTCTCTCGAGTCATTCGAGAGAATCCCATGTTTGACTTTCCAAAGTGAACAACTTAATTAGCTTCAATATCAAACACTGCGAATATATTCCTAATAGATCAAAGCAAGCTCTGAACTCCTTGATCTGATAAAATCCGGCATATATGCGCGGCTTGCTCCGTAATAATAATATTATTATTTGTCTGTAACAGAAACGCTCTGTCTCTCTTTTCCTCGTTACGTCCCGTTTCAATTTCCCCTTCATTGTTGTGATGTCATTAGGCTTGTACAGGGTGAAACTCTGTTGATCTGTTGAAATCCTCGAAATCTGACCTTTGAGGTATAAAGTTATCGGGTTTTCGATGGTCAATGTATTTTTCCTATGAGTATACCTTTTATCGTGACTCTGGAAGAACTGCATCCTACTGAGAATACTTGTAATTTTGTTTTCCTTGAATGCAGTACATCGTGCAAATACGGGTGAAGTTAGATAATTTGTATCTGCAAAATAATTGTTGAGTGCCTCATCCCACCAGTCCACATAACTATCATTTAAACAAATCTGTTCAATATTGAGAGAAATGAGCGATCTTTCGAGTTTTTCGTGACTATTCTTGGAATAAGTTACATATGCGTACCAAATATCAAATTCTTATTCCCGATCGTAATATCCTTGCTCGATACGATGATACTGTCCTTACTTGTTTTTATTTATCCACCCAGTTTGGCAAAACATCATTAACAATGATACATCCGATGAGGATAATCATTAAAAAATTAGGATTAAAGAAATAGTCGATGACATCAAATCTCAAATTTGGGACACGCTTTATTATATTTTCTTACATCAAAAAGAGCGCAGTTCAAAATACTGATAGATGTATCTGAGCACATTTCCTACAAAAAAAAACTGTCTTTGCTTTACTGAATTTACTCCCAGTTAGAGACTCACACTGTATACCAAACCTGATATATGGTTCAATGTAAAAAAATGCCGATGACGTCACTTCTCCACCAATGGCACATCTACTGACTAACTCAAGAGGCATTATTAATAATTTGACAAAACAATATTCTTTCTTTCGACATAACCCATTTTTTTATGCTATTTTTGAATATTGTCAATTTTTTAATATGTTGGAAATCGATAGGTATGTCGTTTATGAATTTTGGGCCCAGATTGATTGCAAGACTGAGGAGTTTGTAGAATTCCAAGTGATCGTTTTTTTTACAGAAGGACTTCGTTATTGGTAGTTTGCAAGCCTGGCAGAAATTTTTCGTTCAATATTTCCAAGAAAATAAGCATTAAAAATTGCATCCTGGCGGAATTCATCATTTTCAATACTTCCAGCGTACACATCTCCAGATTCTTTTTCAGACGGACCTTGATGTTTTTAGACTTTATTGAAATATCTCCATCGTCAATATAGATCTTAACCGTCTAGATTTCTTCGTCGTATCTGCTCAGGAAGATTTCTTCATCACTAATCTGAAAAAATGTCTTCCCCTATTTCTCCTTGTCGATTTCTATATTGACTTTCTGTACTGCTTCAATCAGTCTATTCTATTATATTGTTGTTTTGTTCTTGTTTTCTCTCGATCCCTTGTTCCTCTTGCTCTTCTCACTTCTGTTTCGTCAGCCGGATATACAAATAAAAAAATTATGAACACTAGTAATGTTAACAAAAAATATAAAAGTATGATAGGCAGCAATAAAAAATCGGAGACCAACTACCTGATGATAAGTTCTGCGATAGTATATCCGACATACCCCGCAGCATAAGAATCTACAAGATTCTCTCCAGAAGGCACATAGAGGACCTCTAGAAAAGAAAGTTAGAGCTTTTGATAGAAAACCACTATCCTGAAAGTTCGACTCTTTATAACAATCGAACTCCCATCTTTGAGGGCGCCAAACGTCCAAGAAGGAATGATTGGGAGGGTGGTGAGGATGGTATATTTTTCTCTGCTTCAAAATGGACTGGAAAGCATCCAACTATCCTAATTGCAATGTATAAAGCTAGTCTGGAGTGGAATTATATACCACCCAGTTGGTTGGCGGCTAGGGTGTAATACATACCAGAAGTGGGCCGCACATATCCACACCAATCAGTACGATGAAACAATAATTAGTTTATTTTACGATTAAGAAATTATTTTAAATTTTGGCGAGAGCGCCGGGACATAATTTTCTATATTTTGGCGGAGGATCCTGTTTCGACCATTTAGGTATTTGTTTAACAAAATTATCAACCACCGTGTAGTAGGTAGCTAGATAGATATATATGTATTGTCCGTAAATAATTTGAATGATACATGATAATGATTTTTTTTCTCCAACTGCAGAGTTTCACTCTCTTCCTTGGACCTGAAAGATTTGAAAAGAAATTGGTGTCACAACAGACCCCTATTTCCTAAAATAATTTGGTGGCAGTTTGTGATTATTTATTCATTTATTTATTTCCAACAGGTGAACCCAGTAACAGGAAATGTTTACAGTAATGATTATAACAATTAACAATAAAAAAAATACAAATCAGAATACAAAATACAAAAATGTGTGATCATTCAAGTTTTGGAGGAAAAAATTAGGAAAACATCTAAAATTAATTAGAAATCCTAAGGATACGAACAAGAATTACAGTACAGAACAGAATCATAGGTTATAAGTTGACGTTAACACAGAACAACGAATATCAACCAGTGAGCAAGCATATATATCGCATGTATTACAAAAACTGTTGAAATTATTGCAAGTGATTGAGATTGGAGATTTTATTGATATATTCGTTCTTGCATTATCTATGTAAAATGTTTAAGATGTTTTCAAACCAGGCCTGGGAACATGAAAATTGCATTTCTCAAGCAGAACTTGAGACTATGTCTGACCATTCAGTAGGTTATGTAGGAAGAATATCGTTAGTAATATTCTCCTGGTGCTTAAAGAAATAAAGTCGAAATCAGTTAGAAGTATTGAGTGGTCTACACTACAAAGTGTTAATATTTGTTAGATCTCTACTATTTCTTCTAAGGAAACCGAGCATTTTATTCGCAGATGAAACGGCTTGCTCGATGTGGGGAATGAAAGATAGTTTTGAATCAAATGTCATCCCGAAATCTCTCATTTCAGAGCACCTATTCAGTTTCATGTCATCAATCGTATAATTGAATTCAATCATTTCTTTCTCTTTAGCAAAAGTCAGTACAAAACATTTGTTGATATTCAGTTGTAATTGATTTTTTAAGTACCATCTCGAAGTCCTCTCAAGATTCTCTTGTAATACTAGACAATCTTCATAATTATCGATTTTGTTAAAATTGACAATTCTGGACGATGGATTCGTCACCCTTTTTCAGAATTGGCGTAACGCGAGCTGTTTTCCATAATTCTGGAAAAGTGTGAGTGTCGAATGCCAAATTATATATATATGGAGTAGTGGTGGTAGTAGCACATGTATACAGTCTTTTGCTACGAAGCTTGGATTTTGATCGGGCCCTACAATGACTTTGTTTTTCAGTTTTTTTGCTGCTTCCGTTATTTTATTTAAATATATACAAGGAAAATAATCATCTGAGAATTTCAATCGATTACTCATGTCAATATCTGAATTGATATAAACACTTCGAAAGTAATTACCGAAGGCATCCACTATCTCCTGTGAGTTAGTAAAATCACGATCTCCATCACGCATACATCCTGGTATTCGACTATTTCCTATTTTCCAGTCCAAAACTGATCTGGATTTTCAATTATATCGTTTTCGGCTTGACTAATGAATATATGATAATCAGTCTTTATCTTTCTTTTCACTTCAGGTCTCAAATCTACAAATTGTCTCTGATGGAAGTCGGTTTTATACTTCTTGTATTTTTTGTGAGCTCGTTCTTTTTGTCGGATTTTATTAATAAGTTCAGTGGAAAACCAGGGAGGATATCTATGTTTTGATATCAATTTTAAAGGGACTGTTTGCTGAAATATATCAATTAGTTTTTCATTTACTCTGCAACATGCTGTGTTCACATCTTCACAGCGGATTACATCGTCCCAAACAGTTTGACCAATTAAATCGTACATCAACGGGTGATTAGCTTTCCTAAACTAAAAATGCTTCGACAGTTTTTGTTCGAAACAAAATTGCTCTGTTGTTGTATATAGAAATTGAAAGTAAAAATGAGAGGTGGATGGTGACTATCTACTTTAACCAGTATCGACCAAGCCAACTTCCGGCACGGGTGTTTCTGCTCCAACTGACCCACAATTCACAAACACCTAAACACCCATTTCTCCGAAAGCCGTAAAGAACAACACGTGAGAAATATGAGTTGCGAACAGCCTCTCCTTCGAAACTATCGCACCCTCCGCTCTCGAAAACTTCCAACTCCCTCGGCATCCGGCGAGAGAGTGCATTCGTACAGATTAATTAAGAACCACTTACGGGATATTAATCACCTGGATGTCAAAGTTTGTTGTGTGCGGAGCGTCGTATGTCATTCTTGTCTCCGGATAATTCATGAGACAATCGCCGAACAACACAAACAACGGACGAGAGGAGCGCGAGGAATTTTTCTTCGTTATTTTTATTACTCGCGAATCAGGGGAGGGACGGCGTGGAAAATATGGGTAGGGAGATGCGAGGACTGGAATTTCCTGTATTAATTTTTCAACAGACAATATGATTTTCAAGGAGATACTTCAACATAAGTTTCAGGCAAAAGTGTTTATGGACAGGGGTGGACTGAAATATAATTAGGACTAGGCAGGAAAATACACTTTGTCCAACAGAAAGTTCGTCTGGAGTTGAGAGCGGTTATATTGGGGCAAAACATTTTTTTTGATTTTTACCTTAATACTCGTGAAACACAAATTTTTTGGTATGAGCTCCCCAAATTTGGATCCGATTCGGAGTCGAATAGAGATTTGGTTCACAAAACCTCTGCAATTTTGATTTGAATCTTGTTTTACAAAATTTTTATTATATATTTTTCGAAAAATTGCAAATTTTCTTCAAACGTTTCTCGTCGATGTGATTTCAAAAAACGTCTTGAAATTTGAGTTCGACAAGGAATTAACAAAATGCACTTGTTGGAATCACAAAAATGGTCGTTATTTCGTTATTCCTTTGTTGAATTTTATTTTTGATATGATATTCGGAATCAGCTCGTCAAGATACGTTCGACGGAAGTTTGCGATTTATCGACAAATTGAAAATAAAAATGTTCGAAAATTTGATGGTGTGAGAGAATTTTTGAGGTTTTATAGATTTTTATGGTACACCTTGGATCCGAGCATACCCAAATCATACATTTTTGGAATCAGCATGAAATTTTGAGTATATAGTGGTTCTGATGATTTTGTACTTTTCATGATTTTTAGGGGTATATCCCTTGGACTTTTTTTGGGTAATAATTTTTTTTCTGCCGATCGACTTAAAATCCACAGAGTATACTAATTTCATCATTCTGAATCGATTGGCGTTCGCAGATTTGCTCTATCCCAAACCGTTCTCTTGTCGAAAAGTTCATCCGCAGTTGATAGCAGTATTATTTGGGCAAATTTTTTTTTCAACTTGTTTTTCCTCATATTCATTAAATCCAACTTTTTTGCATACGCTCACCAAATTTGGTATCGATTTCAAGTCAACTAAGAATTTGCTAGATTTTTTACACGCTTTTATATAACTGTATGTATGTTTGTAACAGACTTCTTTACACTCAATTTCGACCCACTTTCAACGGTCAGATTCAATTGTAACTTTGTACACTTATCAATAACCGGTGAAAATACCATAATTTGATGAGTTTATAGTATTATCCTGATCAGGATCGCCAGAATTAACTAATTTGCCTCTCATATACTCTGTGTGAGATCCTTCGCCAAAATTTCAAAAATCCACGTCGAGAATGAATAGTCGCCATTTTCTTTTTCATACTCTTTCTCTGGATTTTTTTATTTCATAATAAATTGGGAACCAAAGAGTGAAAAATAAATATATTTAAAAAAAACTAAAAAACACGCTTTTGTTACACATTGAATTGAAAAGTAAAATATAATTGTTTATATAGGCAGAAACAATAATAAATGAAAAATATTAGTATCACTTTGAAGCGTGAGAAGTTCGATATACAAAAATACGAAACAAAGCGCCCCACAGTGATAATAATATCTTTCATTCAATAACATTTTCAACCAAAATAATCAATAACTTTTCACTTTTGAATTCGATGTGTAGTTTTTAGTTTATTCAACTATAATTATTTTTAACTTCTGCAGTTGAGATGACACTCTTTCACTATTCAGACATATCTCGACGAGCTGATTTTGAATAACGTCTAAAAAAATTATTTCGACAAAGTTTTAACGAAATAAAGGCAATTATTGGGACGAAATCGCAAAAGTGTTCGTTATTTCTTTAATTCTTTGTCGAATTCAATGTTTGGGATGATATTCAGAAAGATTATGCTGTCAGTCTTGCATGTAATCAACAAGGGACAAATTCCACAATTTTACTCCTATTAAAGTAGTGTCTGGTTGCATAATCATGTTCAGATTTATGTAGGCAATGCTAATAAATATTTTTTCTACTCATTTATATGAAAATAATCATTTTTCAACCGAATACCCCACATGGAAGTAATAATTTTTCACTCTAGAGATGAAAATGAAGCGAATGAGAATTTAGCCCTATGCTGTATCACTTCCGTTAAAAGTAACGTCACCGTTATTCGCCATTTCCGTTATTTTGCTATGATTGGTAATAGCAATTGGATCTACCGATACTTCATGGATTTTCGTCTGTATCGATCTGTATCATTGAAGGCCGAACACCACAACGTAGTCCTGCATTTCGTAGATCAATAATATCTCCAACGTACTCAAACACCAGCCTACTTCGTCGCTACGCCTCTGCTAAATGAAAACTTCCTGCAGGACCATATATCCGACCTTCCACATTTTTGTTTGCTCGTCCTCATGATGAACGCCGCACATCCAGGGCGAATGTAACGAGGGTCGCAAAGGAACGTGTGCCGTGTTGTTATGAGACGAGTCTTTTCGAGTAAACACAGATAAAAGGACGTTCCGAACGGAGTTTCAAAGGCATCTTCTTTTATGAGGAGTGTATGAGTCGGCCAGGCAACGGCCGAGAGGGACGGGAAAACGGGAACTTTTACCAGGTTTCTGCGACTGTTACGATTATTTTCGTATGCTGGATAGGGTGCCTTGTCATTCTGGTTATTTCTGGATCTTGGAAAAATTGATTCTGTTGAATCACACATTCAGCTTCTTGTGAATCTCTAACTGAAACAAACTCCTGTGGATCTCAAAATGATTCAGTTGTAACCTTTAACAACCAAATGAATCGAAAAAAAAATTCGTAAATAGATCTCGTACCAGTTCGTTGGACGAGCTTCTGGAAAAAAAATTACAATTTTTAGAGCGTTTTCATTAATAATTAGTGAATCCTCAACATATCTATCAGTGTGCCAGATCTTTGGTAAATATGTTCTCTCTTCTTTTCTGTTGAAGTTTTCTGTGTTTGTGTATTTCTATTGCTTCTAGATACATTCTTGTTGAATAATGATTCGACGTTGCTAGTCTCTCGGTATTATCGAAAAGGATCTTGTGTTCTCCGTCAGACAATGTATGCTCGGCGACTGCGGACTTCTCGGTTTGTTCTAAACGACAACTCCGCTTGTGCTCGACTAGGCGGGTACCAATGGTCCTTTTCGTTTGTCCGATATAGACCTTCCCACAGTTACATGGAATTCTGTAGACTCCCGCTGATTTGAGTGGATCTCTGCTGTCTTTGGCTGATCTTAGATATTCCGATGTCTTCTTCGTTGGTTTGAAGACGGTGTTAGTTTAATTTTCTCCTTCTTCAGAATTTTCCCAATTCTGTTGGTGACACCTTCTATGTATGGCAGATAGACAGTGCCTTGGGGTTGCTCTTCATTGGTGTTCCTTTTCTTCTCCCTTGGGCGCGTAGCACGGATGATGTCTTTCTTGTTGTACCCATTCGCTTGTAACACAGTTGTAAGGTATTACAGTTCCTCGTCGATGTGCCTTGGTTCACATATTCTCAAAGCTCTGTTCACTAGGGTGTTGATGACGGTTCGTTTCTGTTCTGTTTCAACACCTTAGCTTCAGTTTCAGTTGATACGTCTAGAAGAGTACTTCGACCACTCCACTGAAGATGACTGCCGCAGTTGCAGTCGAAACGTTTGGAGATTTAAACCAAAGAAGACCACGGCAAAACCCGGAAACCTACCAAAATATTGACGCCAGCCGTGAAAGCCAGCCGTGCATGATTCGAAAATGTTAGTAAATTGAGATCAATATTGTCAGTTCACCTAGTAATTTGGGACAAGCTAGGTCCCTAACTTTCAATGGCATTAACAAAGCTTTTGATAATATATAGGGATACCAAATCCTAAAAAAGCCCCAAAACAGTAATATCACAGAATGAATAAAAAAAACATATTTTTTTTAAGGTACCTCCCCATGTCGGAATCAAAGGGAATAAAAAAGTAGACACTCTCGCCTGCAAAGCAGTTTCTAATGAGGACTCACTTTCTCATAACAAACTTCCGGCTTTGGATCACAAATCGTCAGTCCAAAACTTCATATCTCACACTTGGCAATCAACTTGGTTTGAATCTACAACCAAATTCAAAGGAAACACCAAGTAATAATCAACCACCTTCCTCTAGAACAAACACTCATAACTCACCAATATATCCCACAGAAATATCCTATTTCCATCTGTGATGAAGAAAAAAAATCATCAGAACTGCTTTAACTATGATCATCAAAAAGTGCTTAATATTTCAAAAGACATTCATTTCATTCATTTGTATTGTCAAATCTGATATCTTATCAATGGGTGTTTGTCCCTCCCTGCTAATATGGAATGATTTATCAGGATCGCTTGTTTATAGAAAAGCCCTTTGTCGTTCCCAATCCGTAAAAGTTTTTTGAAGATCTCTCAGAGTTTCTCGAAGGGGTGCAGCCAGATAACTGTTAGAAAAAAACATGAAAAAGTTAAGACTAAAATTATTGATTGCAAATATTAGACACTGATATTTAACGAGGTGAGATGCTAGATTATTCATGCACAGCTTGAATAGTAGTGGCCTCAGGTGAGACCCTTGTGGAACTCCCGATGTGACTTGTTCCAGATTAGATAGATTATTGTGGAAATATCTCTATTTATATGGAATACGTGTTTAGATATTGCATTCTTCATAGATAATGAGGTTTCATCGTCGCCATCATAAGAAGATGCATTTTAACCTTTTTAAAAGTTTATTTTTGGGTGTAGATGGAAATATGGCCTTTCGAAAAATCACTTCTCAGTTCACTCTCCTGTGGAAAACACATGCTTCTCATTATAGCAAATATACGAGTATGTACTCCTTAAATAAATGAATATTTGTTAACATTGGTATGAATAAAATTTAATTATTTGATATGATTCACCTAGTAACCATATATTTTTTTTAATTCAAATCCGAATCGCAGTGTTATTTAGTGTATTTTAATTTCCAGAAGTCAACTGGTATCGATTTGGAACAGATTTTTTTTAAAAGCTCATCCAAAAATTCAGTATTATACAGTGTGTTCAATCCAAAGTAGGAGCTGATATATTACCGTATGTTGAAAATATTACTAGTCTCTTTAAATTATACCCAAATAAATGTTACTCTTGACTGTCGATACTTTTGAACATACTGACAGATGAAATAGTGGTGAAGCACCCTGTATAGACTTCTTCAGTGCAATCTAATTTTCTCGACGATGAATGCTTTGCTCGAAACTCAGGGTCCACATCATTGAACATCCCTCTCGTAAACAGAGCTGCGTCTAAAGCAACATAATTTCATGACATTTAGCATAACATTACCATATATCCAGTTAAGACCCTCTATAAAATGAGGAATTTCCTCAGCCTCGAGTTGCAGAAAGGCCTAAATGTTTCGCATTGGAACGGTGTGCAGGCATCGGAGCTCATTTAATACGAGGGAGGGTGGGCTCCTTTGAAATGTATGTCTTTATACGACAGCCGACTGAAATGGAAATTGCCCGAATGACGGGGACCGTATCTGGATTTGGGGACAGCTGCATTCGCCGAATTCGGTTGAGAGTGGAAAAGCCGTGTAAGGGACGGTACTTCGGGTAAATTGAACTGATCTTTCTGCATCAATCGAAGAATTATAGCGATGTTCCAGAGAATTGGCGCCCGTGGCTGGCATACATCGAGGACATTCGAGAACGTATTCGCAAAATCAAGAAATAATCGAAAATCATGCATCTTCAACTTGTGCTTATGAAGATATTCTGATTCCGATGATTTGATGAAGGATTGAGAAAGAACTGAAATCAATCAATCATTTCGTTAATCCTTGGTGGAATTCAAGTTTTGATACATGATTCGAAATCCGGTCGTCGAAATACGTAAGAGGGCAGTGAGCGATTTAAAAAAAAATGTGAAATAAAAATTTTTGGAACAGGGCTCATTTCGAAAGTGCAGAGGTTCCGTAAAAAGCCTACCAAATCTCTATTTGACTAAGAATCGATTTAGAATTCGAGTAGAATGTATTCGAAAGAGTTATTTTTGGGAAAATGATACGAGAAAAGTCCAAAAAAAGTTTATGTCGGAAAATAACAGCTCTCAATTTCAGAAGAACTTTTCAAATCGAGAACGGTTTGATATAGATCAATTCTGCGAACGCCAATCGATTCAGAATGACCAAATTAGTAAAGTCTGTGGATTTCAAGTCAATCGGCAGCAGAAAAATTATTACTTGAAAAAAGTCCAAGGGGTATACCCCTAAAAATCATCAATAGTACAAAATCATCAGAATCACTTGAAATTACCACCATATACTCAAAATTTCACGCTGATTCTGAAAATGTATGATTTGGTCATGCTCAGATACAAGGTGTTCCATAATATAGCAATAAAATGTCAAAAATTCCCTCACACCATCGGTTTTTCGAAAAATGTTAATTTTTCATCTTTCGAAAAATCCCAAAGTCAAATTGGAGGAGCATATACAAAAAAGGTTGATTCGAACGAAAAAGAAACGAAAAAAAATTCAAAAAAATATGGCAGGAAAATAGTTCTCAACTGCAGCTTCATCTAGTACATCAATTTTATATTCATCTAGAGAAAAATAAGGTCTACGCACTAGCATTTCAGCAGTTGTTTGTACATTTTTATCCTAGTAATTACAATTCCTGATTCAAAACCCCGTAAGTAAAGGTTTTTTGCGGTGATATCTGACGGAGGCATTAATCCTGTGACGTTATTACAGCTTCGCGGTTTTAAATTATTTTTTAAAATACCAGAGAAAATTATTGCTACTTATCTCAAACTCTAAAACCAACTTTATATACTGGTTATTAAACATTTCCAGCTATTTTTCTTGTTGATGTGGCTGGACACAAAATAGATTTACAAGAACTTGGTGGTTGGAAATCGAACAATGTTGTGAGAGAGTATTCAGAAGATAACTTGAGTAAAAAGATTTATATTGCGCAAAAAATCCAAGTTGGAATGTACTAAAAGCTATAACAGCATTCATAGCAAACTCCAAAAAAAAACAATTATACAATTTTGTACACATTTATTACAAATTTGCGTCCCATACAAAAAATTTTACACTCCACGTCTTCTAGGGAAATGGGCGTTGGCTAACTTTAAACTAAAACTGCACTAGGCACTTAGTATTTTTTTAAAATACGTAACTATTGTTGATCGAAAGACTGCTGAAATTTCTTACACATTAATTACAAATCATTGACGTGTTGAAAGTTCCAATATTTTGATTCCCAAAGAGTTAAATACCCCTTAATTATAAATAAATCCCCAATAAATATGGACCCAACGTGGCCAGTGCCAGCATTTTTCACAAGATTATTTAAAATTGTCCTGCAAACTATCGAAGAGTTGACAATTACAAAATGAAGGACCCCCAAGGTGTATTCAGTGTGTCCATTCAAGTTGGCGACATACGGAAAACATTTTCATTATTCACTTTCGGAAAAAATTTAATTCCCTCCAAATGTTCTGAAAATTCTAGTACCTAATTTTTAATGATCAAATCATGAAACTTGTCAGCTGTATACGAGTAGAGTCAAAAAATAATATGAATTCGGTAATAGAGTGAAATACTTTTATTTGCGGCAATATCGAAGAATGCTTTGATGAAAAATTGTTAAGAATTGAAAAGTTTTAATGTGCATTCAAATCCATCCAAATTTCAACGAGTGGGCTGTGTTAATGAATAGTTTTGTCACGATATGACGGGAATACTCGATAAATTGGAGTTCAAGTAGATTTTCCTATCATATTTTCATACAACTATTTATTAACATAGCCCACTTTTCAAAATTTCTATTTTTTTGGTTGATATAGTCTATACGCACCAAAGGACACTTAATAGAAGCTTGAGGGATACTGTAAATAATTTCAATATTCTATGAAATGCAGTTCAAGTAGAATATCCCATTATATCGTGACATAACTATTTATTAACACAGCCCATTCGTCGAAATTTGAATGGATATGAATGCACATTTAAACGTGAATTTCAATTCTTAACAATTTTTCATCAAAGCAGTCTTCGATATTGCCACAAATAAAAGTAATAATGAAATATGGTGGAGTACATAATCCAATCTTCCGCAATAAAACCTACACAATAGGTAAAGTCGTCGGCAAGTATTCAACAAAAAACAACTGCTGCCCCCTACGACCATTGAATTATATTTGTTTAATACTTGGAAAAGTTTTCTACAAGAACCACTTTGCAATGCATTTCACACTGAGGTATGAATTCAGCGCCATCTCTGGGTTCCAGTTTAAAATGCACTCCGACTACGTGTCGACTTCAACATTCAACATTGAATAATAATCCACCATATTTCATTATTAGTTTTATGGTCTTCCGTCAAGTGGTGTCGCCCCTCTTTCATGACAAATAAAAGTATTTCACTCTATTACCGAATTCATATTTTTTGACTCTACTCGTATACGGCTGACAAGTTTCATGATTTGATCATTAAAAATTAGGTACTAGAATTTTCAGAACATTTGAAGGGAATAAAATTTTTTCCGAAAGTGAATAATAAAAATGTTTTCCGTATGTCGCCAACTTGAATGGATACACTATATACACCTTGGGGGTCCTTCATTTTGTAATTCTCAACTCTTCGATAGTTTGCAGGATAATTTCAAACAATCTTATGAAAAATGCTGGCACTGGCCACGTTGGGTCCATATTTATTGGGGATTTATTTATAATTAAGGGGTATTTAACCCTTTGGGGATCAAAATATTGGAACTTTCAACACATCAGTGATTTGTAATTAATGTGTACGAAATTTCAGCAGTCTTTCGATCAACAATAATTGCGTATTCTTAACAAATACTAAGTGCGTGGTGCAGTTTTAGTTTAAAGTTAGCCCACGCCCATTTCCAGAAAACGGGGAGTGTAAAAATTTTTTTGGATGGGACGCAAATTTGTAATAAATGTTTACAAAATTGTATAATAGTTTTTTTTTGGAGTGTGCCATAAATGCTGGTGTAGCTTTTAGTACATCAAGTCGGAGACGTTTCTGTAAACATTGTCTCATGTACGAAAGAGACCATCAAACTAAATAAAAATGTTGCTGGCCAAGATTCAGCGGACATGCCAATCGTTTTGTAGAAGAATGGTGCAGGTGTATCTATCAATTTTGAAAACTGTCGAAACATTCATGTCAATTTTTATAGATAGATTTTGAAATAAAATGGGTATCTAGGGTATTATAAAGTAACGAACGTATTATATTTTGTAATACTACTACTAAAGGAAGCTTATTTTTCAATGATACAATAAATATATAAAAACAGATCAATACCAAATAATATACGTCAACTGCAAGATAAATCCAACGTATCCCAGGCTGTTCGAGCAAGTTACGAGCTTCCAGAAACTGCAAGTGAATCAAAACGAGCGTGTTCGGTTTGCTGCAAAGCAAATAACAGATGTGTTGATCTAATAAGCTGCGATGCGGGCTCTCAAACTCAACTCAAAAATCCATTCCGGAAACTCCAACAAGATATTACCGTCCGCTCGAAGCAACATTGCAGTGAAACGTAGTGCTCCGTCTTTTCTGCGAGTACATATTTCGTACGCGAAAGTGCAATATTCCGTAAAACCGTCGGCCAGAGCTTGCAAGTTTGTGCATTAACGTCGCATCATTGCAGAACAAATTAAATGAAATTGGGTCTTTCCGGTTTAGTCCACCGAAATTAGCAAATTCATCGGGGTTTACCTTCAGAATATTAATCATAGGTATTATTTTTTGTGACCAACATTACAGTCTGAGTTCGGGACAACTGAATAGAATTCGGATCAAATTTACTGAAATTTTTTTGACAGTTCTAACAAACATTACAATTTTATAATTTTGTGTCATATGAAACAATTTCACCCAAATATGTCAAACGTTGACAACTCAGCCGCTCAAAATTGAAATGTCTCGTTTCGTGTTGTCTTCTATAAGAGAAATCAATGTATATATAGCAAATCCATCCCAGAAAATACCGTGAAGAGTAAAGAGTATATGAACTAGTATATTTGAATGATTTTATACTGTTCATGAAATAATCTTCCTGAATATCACTCGACCATGACAAATAGAGACTATTATTTTCTTCATAATTCTATGGAGAGTACCTTGTATTTTGAGACAATCCAATTCGACCATATGAACATTAATAGTCAAAGAATAACTCCCTCGAGCTAAAGCTCTCGGGAGTTATTCAGATTAACAATGTTCATATGGTCTCATTAAATTGTCAAAATACAAGATACTCTCCATAGAATTATGAAGAAAATAATAGTCGGCTATTTGTCATGGTCTTGGGATATTACCTACGCTTATTTTTTGACAATTCTTACAACCAATCGAAACCATCAATTCAAAGCATTCATGTACGTTCAGGCCAATCAGAGCATTATTATAGTGAGAATTTTCTACCTCGAAAATGGCCGCGGGAATTTTTTGTGGTATTTTGTTCTTATTGTGTGATGACTGATACTTTTGATTCGACGTCTGTCATCAGTTTGCATGAAAAGTGAAAAATGATTCGAAAACGGTTTAGTACATCAAAATCAACGAAAATGTATGTAAGAATAGATACTATTTTGAGTAACGTGTCAATTTGGAAACAATTTCAATCGATAATCTAAGAGACAGAGAGAAAGCAATAACTTTCAATCCAACAGAACAAAACAATGTTACGGAATCCTCCAGCCAAGGACAAAACATCCATAATAATTGCATATTTCATGCTGAGAACTTCAAATTCCATACTTCATTCTGTTTATAGTGATTCAAGTGAATTGTTGAAATGAAAATGTTATAGAGAGAATGGGTCTATGATATATCGAATATCACACGAGAGTTCGATAAAGTAGAAAATAATTCTCCAGATTTTTTCTCAAACTTGTTGCCATTTGGCAATAGCCACTCGAGCCCTTCGAGCTCTCGTGTTTATTGTCTGGCAACAAATTTTCGAAAAATCTGTCTAATTATTTTCACTTTATTCTCAGTCTCTTGTGATATTACAACTGATCAGTGCAATTATCAATCACTATGACAACACGATTGGGTTTGACAACTTCATTCCAAATGAATTTCAAAATGTCACGTTTTGGCAATGCAAATGTACAAAGTATTCAGAAATACAACCTACAATCACAAATATATTTGGGGAATATTCATGGAATTTTGCTGCGAACGAGAATATGAATTAAATGAACATGGAAGCTTAGAAGAATTGGCGTTAATACTAAAAGATTGGGCGTTCAGTGTGGGAAAGAGAGATAGGGCCGAACTTAAAGAAGCAACGGTGAAGAAAATGTGGAACGTTTCATACAAACTTTTGCAAGAAAAGTACTATAATGACTGTATTGTTATGATTAACCCATTTGATAACACAGTATTTAAACCAGCCCGAGATGTCCGCGATGCAATCAGGAAGAAACTACAAGCAGATTCATGTAAACGCAAGTTCAGTTCAGTTTCGTTGAATTTGTCTGAAGTTAACAAGATAATATTGCTATGGAATGAAAATACTCCTGAAGCTCTTATGCGTAAATTTTACCATATTACTGTGGTAGAATTAGCGTGCCGAGGAGGAGAGGTAGTTGCTTGTCTGGTGGGTTTTTTTCAAATAGAGAAAAAAACGATGACTCTCTAACAAATCGCATTGGATACAATCTGGTGGTCAGTTAAACGTGCCAAGGTGGTTCTAAAAGCTGTACAAGTAGTAAATAGTTGGTTTCCAATGATGAAAGACAAAGCTGCATTGTATGTCTTTTTCATAACCTGATATCAAAACGAGGCGACAATATCACCTCACCACGACTGTTCTTAAAACCAAATCGACACTGGAATATGAAACTGACAACTTGTGCGATAATTTACCTGTTGAAAGAAATACAATGAATGGTTGGACTAAATCAGCTGCTGAGGTAATTGGCTTGAATGTAAAGGACAAAATGATAACAAATCACTTGAGTAGATCAAGTGCTGTTAGCAAATTAGCAAACAGTGGTGTAGAATTGCTGTGAATTACTGGTCATAGCAATCAAAATTCTATAAAACCATACTCAAATCTTGATCAAGAACCCCACAACAAGATCATAAATATTATGCGTGATGATATATCTTCTATAGTAGAAAACAGCAACGAATCTAATGTAATTAGTAAAACTCCTATAGACCTTTCAACCTCACAACCTCACAACCTCACACATTATGGTCAAAGTTTTCAACGCTCTACTAGATTAGAATATAAAAAAACTAAGGACTGGGTATAAAGCCACGGAAGCTGTTGTTGTTCCAGATGACTAGTAGTTGATAATCCATTCCAGATGTGAGTTTCTATTCATATCTTCATCCAGGGTTACTCTCAGATATTTCACTTCACTTCACAAAAATTGTTGGGCCACTAAAGAAAGGAGGTGTTGAACTTTCTAGATTAATTTCCCTGGTAGATGATACTATGACGATTTTGAGGAGGGTATTGAACATTTTCCCCATCTTACACCATTTATATCTGGTATTCAGTATGTCATGGGATAGAAGTTTCTTTCAAATCTCTGTTAAGTCAGTTCCATCAAAGAATCGATGTGAACAGTTAGTCAGTTACTAGCCAAAACATATAAAACATATAAAATTTCATTACAGTTCGCAATTATAATGATTTCGCCTAATTTGGCTGGAGCAGTAGAATTAGCGCCACGCCAACCATGGTACAAAAGCAAACAGTTCTCGTGCTCTAGCTATGAGCTTTATTGCGTCTAATTAAGTAATTGTATACACGACCCGAACCGAAACTTCCATTTAGGGATAATAAACGCCAACATATGTAATTACCTTATTTGTTTCTGCATAACCAGATATGCAATTTCGGGAAATTTCTGCTCGCTTTGAGATCAAACCCGTGTACTGGCGCTTTACAATGTACTAGAGCATTGTGCGAATTTTTTGTGTCCACAGTTTGAAGACCGACAGAATGGAGTGAGACGGAAACTTATAGAAATCACCATTTCGGAATTAGGAGACTATTATTAAGACGTGTAAGGAACAGCCGATATCATATCCATTCCACAATGCATTTCTTTGAGGATAACAGTAATAATATTGATAATACAAGTATACATTCACACGAATTCGTCACCTTCTTGATGTCATCACTTATCACTTCACTAAGCTCAGCTCAGTAAAATGTGAAGTGAACCTTCCTGAATAATGTAAATTGTTTAAATAATTGACATAAAGTAAAAAAAGTAGGGGCCCTAGAACAGATCCTTAAGGAACTCCATAACTTACGTTTAGCATATAAGTGGTGTAAGATCTCAACTTTTTTGTCATTCCAATGAATGATAGGTACACCTAGATTCTTTTTGGGATGTTATGAAACCTGGAAATTCACCATAAAACGACGAGATGTAGAAAAATATGGAATAGAAACTCTGTTTTGCTTGAGTACTTTCTATTCCTTAATCGAAGTTTTTTCTGATGCGAAAGTCTGGAAGATTAGTCGAAAATTATATCTACACGGTCATCTGTTGAAGGTCATTTTAAGGTCGAACCAAATAGAGGGAGCATTTCATGCCTATTGAGGTCAATTCAAGGTCATCTAAGGTCACTTCGAGGTTAAACTGAAGACAGTGCTTGTGATGCCTTCAGAGACATGAGTTCATAGGTTTTTGAGGTCGCCGAACCAGAATCTAGCGATCGCTCATTCTTACAACGACATCTTGGGGTTATTTAAAGTTCAAACTAAAAAAAACCCATTGATTCCTTCACCATTTAAGTACTAATATTAGAGACTCAGATACAGTGACTCAAACCCACAGGCAATATCACACACATCCTCCTCTTTATCTTTGAAAATATCCATCGGATCACTTTGGGCCAGTGACAACTTTTGATTAGCGTGTCGAGAACTATAATTTATCACAAGTTCAGCCATATCGGGCGGCACCCAATTTACATTCATTTTGTGCGGGGTCCTTTATGTTTATTTTTTGTGACAATAAAGAAAATGTCGATACGGAATTCAAAATGTAATATTCCTTGAGAGACAAGAGATAACTGTTGATATTTTTCATTTACCATTCAAGTAATAAAAACGGAGTCGTCACCTTCAGGAACTTACTTAATTACACAAGCAACATTTTCATTAAGAAAAAACTAGTAGTCTAGTAGTTTCCTTAATCAATGACATTTTTCCACCGCTATCAGAATATTATCATGCACCCAAAGTAACTTATCGCTTCTGCCATCTCCCCTTCGACATCCCATAAATTTCCTCCCCGTTTTTTGACTCTTCAACCTCTCCAGTCGACATGTCGACATCGCAACAATCGATCCGAATATTTGTAACGTTCAATTCGCCTCATCGGCATACAAGAATTGGAATTTCTGAAAGGCGCGTCATCGCGTCATACTGTACACAATCACTTTTCCTTCATTCAAAGTCCTCCTGAAAAGCGCTTCATCGATTCCCGTTCCTACAACAGGTTGAAGTCCCGCGTTTAAATCGTTGGAGAGAACTTGAGACATGCAAGCTGTTCGTCTCGTTCGCGTTAGTGCGGTCAACCGGGTGATGTTTTCAATCACGGAGGGGGTTGGTGAAGAGAAGAACCAAGTTTTGCTATGACTATTGAAAGCCTTTATCATATTTCAGAGCTGCCGAAAGGATTTCAAAGGAAAGACATGGATATCGCTGAGAAAGAATGATGACAAGTTCCAACTATTGATGTAGTCGCAAAACAAGCATTCAAGAAAGAGATCCTTGAGTTACTCTAGCTGCATTCGATAACATGTCACATGCTCCAATAATCAGATCACTAGAGGACAGGAATATCAATGCCTCATCAATTACATGGATACAAGCAGTACTGGAAAGCAGAATCATCATAGCGATCCTGGGGGGAGAGACAGTCAGGATGACAACGGAAAAAGTTTACCCCCAAAGGGGAGTTTTATCACCTTTACTGTGGTCACTGGTTGTCGACGACCTGCTAATGGAGCTACAAGCATCTGGGTTCACGACTCAGGGTGTGATAGGTTCATATACACTCACCTTGTATAATAATTATAATGTTTATTCAAATAAAAGATACATGACGTTGTCACAACTTAATGTCCGATGGACAATGAGAATTATACCTATCTGAAAGTGAACGAAATTTTAATTATCTTATAAGTTTATAACATGGCGCAGTCGGTAGGATATTGTGAGGAATAATTGAGAATGGAGTTCAACAAATCGAAAGAACTAGATATACATGGAAATATTGCTGAGGTTTGAAGATGCATACGTTCGTTGAAACGCCTACAGAAAATATGTTTGACCAGCGATCGCTCCAAAATTTTACGAAACTATAGAAAACATATTCCATTTTACGAATATGATATGGAAAAAAATCAGAAAATTTTTTGGCGGGCACAGGTCACCTCCGAACGGTCAATCCGGTTTCCTTACCCATATAACATCCAAAGAAAAATACTTCCGAAAGTTTTAGAATTTTTTTACTATTTTTCCCGTAGTCTACGCCATCGGATTAGTATTATGGAGATTTTGCTTATGACATGTTACATGTTTTTTTTTTCGTACGCTATCTCTACCGCGATGACTAAGTCCAGTCGAACTTCAACGTCGTAAAAGTACCGTAATACCAAGGAATTTCCGCGACTATTCCATTTTCCTGTAGGGAATTTTCTCAGCTTTCTTTTTATATGAACATGTAACTTACAAATGTGTCTCCTTGTGGTCGAAAAATGCGAAAAAAGTACCAGGTATAGGATCCGATATCCCAATCCATATCACCGCTCAAAAAATTACTTCCGACTGTTCTGGAATTTTTTGACAATTTTTTCCGTGCTCTACGTCATCGAATTAATACGACAAATTTTTGAAAAATTGCAAAAAATCTAATTTCAAATTCGACCCGTTTGAAGATGCATACGTTCGTTGAAACGCCTACAGAAAATATGTTTGACCAGCGATCGCTTCAAAATTCGATGAAACTATAGAAAAAACATTGCATTTCACGAATATGATATGAAATAATAATTTAAAAATTTGTGGCGGGCGCAGGTCACTTCCGAACGGTCAATCTGGTATCCTTACCCATATAACAGCCAAAGAAAAATACTTTCGAAAGTTCTAGATTTTTTTTACAATTTTTCCCGTATTCTATGCCGTCGGATTAGTGATGATGAGATTTTTCAAAGACATTTTTGCACGATTTTTACAAAAATCATATACGACAGGGTTTTGCAGTCATTATTTTTTTACTGCTGTCTTGAAATTGCAAGTATCACTTGACATTTTGATATGATTCAGTAGAGATCATACATTTCGCACCTACTGTAAATGATTGACCACATAGAAGTCTACGAATCAGAATATTAACGAATCTCTTAGTTGCTGAAACCCACTGTGACACCGTTAATACTTGTTATATTCTAGTGTTTTTATCACCCACTGAACTTCATATATTTTTTATTATACGAATACTCTTATTGTGTATACTGTCGATGCGATAGTCTGAATATTAGTACACTTTGATGTATATTTCTCTTTACAGTTCATTAATACTTCCAATTTGGAGAGATGATTTAACAGGAGAGAAAAACACAGCAAAAAGAAATAGTACTGAAAAAATTGGTATTTTGAGCAATTCTTTATATGTACAGGGTATGCGTCCAGAGAAGTTTATCTTAGTTTAGGCTTATAATTCTCAGGAAAAGGAATCAAATGTCCATTGGTTATCTGAATGAAACAGCCTAGAAGTCGACAGAAATTTCATTTTTGGTCTCTGCAGGCCCTGACCTGACAAAATTGGGGCTTCCTAGAAGAAGCTGTGGTCCTTGTTTTCGTACAAATGAATTAAAAAGTTTTTTGAATTTTCATGCGTCTAACTGAAAGGGTTTCCTTCACGGAGAAAGATAAGTTCTGCACCCGGTCTATAATTGTACAACTTTATGAATGGTGTATTTGGTGAATCCAGTAATTACTACTTTTATCTTGTGGATCATTCACATCTTCAGGGCGTTTCTGAAATCCACGAGTCCGATGATGTCAGTTCTTCGCACTACCCTCAAAATAACAAAAATCTACAACACAGTTCTATGGATAATAGGTTTCAATTGTTCTTCAATATCGATGAACTTCTGACTCCACGTCCCGGACTAATATTCTCTGGCAAAAACCGTCATCATCCTTGTCGCAAATCATTCCAAAGAGTTGCATTAGATCGTGTTCTTGCTTACTTCTGCACCTCGTTTATATTCAAAGCGTTTTCCTGCGACACAGAGTCGCAGAAGATGACGTCGTAGTGTCACACTGAACGAATGAGACGGATTGAATTCGAGATTTGGGCTTGTCGACTTTTTGGCGAGAGGTTTCATTGAAATGAGGTTTTTTTCTGGTCTCCGGTCGGAGCAGTAGTCTTTTTTCACTCCGCGCTTTCAGTATTGACGAATGAGTTGGCCAAGTGAGGCTTAATGCACTTTTTGAAATACGCGAACTGGTAGGAAATTTACTTGGGACCATTGTTTCGTGGTTTCACCGCTGAAAGAGGTTCAGAATGAGGAAAACTTCAATACCGTGAATTGGTGTCAGGTGTGGGGTGATACAACAATTATAAAAATCAATTCAACTTGGAATCAAGAATTACATTAGCAAACGATGGCATGAACAATCAAAAGGTGAAGCACTTTCCAGTGTTCACTTCCGAGAATCCCTGTGCAATTCGGGCAACACCGGCTAAAAATTAATGAGCAAGCTGATAGCAGTTTACGAAATCTAGTCTCTCGCGAATCGGCTGCTGTAAAATTGCCACTCGACGAAATATGTGCGTGTGTGCGAGATAGTGCGCAATAAATCTGGATGTCCCATGGGGATTTATATGTACGTGACAGCTTGCCACATCCTATATTATGTATAATAAAGTTGGATCCGTTACAGGCTGTGAACATCTTCAGATTGGAACGTCAAACACGATATAAATCTTTGATAGAGAGATTCGGCGAGCGAAATGCTGAGGCGTTGGGAGCCAGATTTAATTTTGGTAGATGGAGGGTAGTTCAGCAGAAAGCAACATATTTGTATACCTACATTTTATCCATTCAAAAGAACCCAGATAACAGAACTGTGGCAATTTCATTGAACATGCGTTTGGAAAATCAATATGATGGGTTTGGACTAAATAAAATTGTGAGCTGGACCTATTTCTGTCATTAATTCAGCCTCCCATCATTCTATGTATTTTTTCTGTCCGATTCATTGAAAATAATAGAAGATGATTTTGAAACGTTTTGGAGAAGTTTCTTTTATTATATTTTGTGGAAGAAAAATCAATATTTGCAATTTGGGAATCAAATAGCTCCCAATATTGCTATTCATGTTGGCAAACTTCAGGTGAACTAAATAGGTTTTGGTTGAGTTCCCATAATTTTTTTTAAGTGTTGAAATTGATCTCGCAAAGAGCTTCATAGTTGACTACCATTTCAAGAAACCCCCCCAAAAAAAAAACGATGCAGAAATCAAGTAAAGAGTCAGTGTGAATTGAATAGAAAAACCTATTGTTATACACACAAAATATATTGAATTAGTGTGCACAGCCATCAAAACATCCAAGATATCATCAAATGATAAACTATCTGTAGTGTTTGATATATCGACTGAATTGATTTAAAGGTCGTATTTACTCATTACGACCCACAATAACGAATTATTTACTCAGAGAGTATTTACTTTTGACTCGATTGATATAATATCAGGGTCCCAACTAATAATATCGTTCGATCGTTTGTGTTCATTCCCTTGTTTAATACAATCATTTGCCTGTAAGCAACAAAGTGTTATGCAGAGTAAACTACCACCACTTTCCGCTAAATGAATTGAATGTTTGGAGGATACTTACAATAAGAAATTGTTGCCTAATAATCACCCCACACATGCTCAGAAAAAGAATTTATACAGAAACCATTTGAATCATTCAAAATGAAGAAAGATAGATCAAGTTTTTCAACACGGGTTTTGTATTACATCGTATTTCATATTGTAAAAAATGGTTCGAACATACCGTACAAATGGATTATTCATTATTCTTCAGTAAGTGGATCGTAAAATTTGCAATTAATTACGTATGGTACGATTTCTATACAATATAAAGAGTTTCGAAGGTCAAAATCTCCATAAGCGAGTGAAATAGGGTTCAAAATGGCTTGCATACTTCTAGAGTGAATTCTGAGATATTGAAATAAAATTAAAAATTGCTTGCAGACTTCGAAAGTAAATGCTAGGACATAATTGAAATTTCAATAATCTTAGCCAGCTTTCCCTTCTTTTCACGCCCACCCCTCTGCACCTCCAACCCCTCCTACAACTTCCTAACTATACCTGTACCCCTTTTTCCTCTCTTAACTTATCACCAATCTCTCCCTTCTAATCCCTTTCGCCACTCTTACACATCTTACCCCTCTTTCTTCTCCTAATCCTCTTTTTCCTCTTACCTCTTATCCTGCTTTCAACTTTTCCCTCTTACTCCTCTAAACTAACCTAACCCAACCCAATCTAAACCCTTTCCACTATTCTATTGACTGATATATTATTTTTCTGTAATGTTGCTTACGTCTTACGTGTCGTCTTACGTATCACTATCGTTCAAACGATCTTAAAAATAAGTTGTGAATCTCTAGGGAAAAATTTTCACTTACACTACGTCTATCAAAATTCAAGTTTTGTTTTCTTCAGGATGCAGTTCATCAAAAATTCGTTGTTTTCTTCAATCTCTCACAGTTTTAAAAAAATCCCAGGTTTAGTAAAATGTCAATAAAAGAGGGGTTAGGTAAGGTACGGTTAGGTTACGTTAGGTTAGGTTATGTTAGGTTAGGCTAGGTTAGGTTAGGTTAGGTTAGGTTAGGTTAGGTTAGGTTAGGTTAGGTTAGGTTAGGTTAGGTTAGGTTAGGTTAGGTTAGGTTAGGTTAGGTTAGGTTAGGTTAGGTTAGGTTAGGTTAGGTTAGGTTAGGTTAGGTTAGGTTAGGTTAGGTTAGGTTAGGTTAGGTTAGGTTAGGTTAGGCTAGGCTAGGCTAGGCTAGGCTAGGCTAGGCTAGGCTAGGCTAGGCTAGGCTAGGTTAGGTTAGGTTAGGTTAGGTTAGGTTAGGTTAGGTTAGGTTAGGTTAGGTTAGGTTAGGTTAGGTTATGTAAGGTTAGGAAACTGATGAGAGGAGGGAACAGAGACTAGGAAGAATGAAAGGCAAACTATCCCAGTAGACCTGAATGATGTCTTAAAGATAGTACCGTGTATAAGGGAACAACAGGTTGGGAAGGAGGAGTTTTAGGAGGCTAGCAGGACTTGCACTACAATCCTGCAGCCCTCTCCACCAGAAAAGGGAAGAACTAGTACCTGTAATGTTCAGAATACATTTATTTCAGTCCAATGTACAAGATTTCATGTTCGAAAGTTATTGTTGGGTCGTCGGAGGCGTTCGGCCGATTTTAATATTTTTTCAAGAGGTCTCAAAAATAGAATTCGAGTTGGCGCGATTGGTGGTGGATCAGAAAACTTTCAATTCAGTCCAATTCACAACTTTTCATGATTGAAAGCCATTGTCGGGTCGTTGTTGAGTTGGTGCGATTGGTGGTGGGTCAGAATACATCAATTTTAGTCCAATTTGAAACTTTCCATGTTCAAGTTATTGTCGGGTCGTCGGAGGGGTAAGAAGGTAATGACCCGACGTTACCTTCTTACCCGTCTCATCCCTCTTATCCCTTCTACCCCTCTTCACCTCCTACCCCTCCTGCCCCTCTTACCTCTCATGCCACTCTAACCAAACCTATCCTAACCTAACCTAACCTAATCGTTTTTCCCCTCGTCTATTTGTCTTTTTCACGCCTTTTCTGTCATTTAGACTGATATTATTATTAGTATTTTTTTCGAATATCTTTGGAAGTGATCAAAATGTTCTCAATATCTCAACACGTATTTATCGACCTCTTAATTGTACAACTTCTTGCTTGTTTAATTCACTTTGTAACTCTTACTGTTAGCGAGATCCCCATAATGTTCATCCTCATCTTGGGAACACTATACCGTATTTGATCCTATTCAAGATAGTAGTGTACTAAGTTTTGGAGTCTGTTTTTCAAATGATAACATCACACCCTTCACGATTCCGTCAAAAACTCAACTTCCTCAATCATAACTTCGCATCGAGTCGACTGTGGAATAACTTCTCTGTTTTTCTTCTGAATTTCCTCCGACGAGAGCGACACGCACACCAGCTCACGCAGAGGGCATTGTGTTGGAAGCGTCAATAAAATGTTTCTTGTTCAAATCCGAAATCGAATAATTTTCAACACGGAACAGCACTTAAGACACGTGGAATGATTTATGTGCACGAACATTTTAATATTTACATTCTCGAATTGAGTTTTTCACGAGGTGCGACTGCCGCCCGATTGTTTGTTGATTGAAAAGAGATAAACCCCTGTTTGCCGGAGTTTTTGTTGCCGGAAGTTCATTATTCAAACTTCGACGCCAACGGTGGCGTGAAAGGTGACTGGGGGTGTGGGCCGCCCTTTCAATAGGTCAATGGTGACGATGGAGAGCTCTACGGTGAACACTGAGTTTGCTGTGTCATTTGAACATCAGTCGGAACTGTTGGAATTTTGAATGGAAAATCACAATGTATTATCTCGATCACTATATCAAACACTTCACTTGTTGAAAAAATAAAAGGTTAGGAATCACGAGGTCTGATTCAAAAAAATCACTGAAGTTTCCGCTATCCATACTGCATCTACTACAAAGTGAAACTGTAAGGACTTTTCCTCCAAAAGACTTCTGTACTGAAGAAGTGGTAGGCTCTGTGCCATCAGAGAGTCCAAGAACATCGAATGATGTTTTTCTCCTGCCCACGAAGTATACCAAAAATTCGGAACTATCTTGTTGTCCTGACGAAAAACTTGTTGGCCCCAAAGACTCTATGGAATCATGCGGCGAATGAGAAGAAACTCTTTTCAAAAATGTTAGTTTTTTGAACATCTGTTTCAGCTCAAAGAATAATGAGAAATATCATTATCGATGGTTAATATATCGTCTCTGAACGATTCTGTCACAAGTAGTGCTTGTAAAACACTTTACATATATCGAGTATGGTTCATAATGGATTCTGCTGGAGAAGATATATATTTATTATCAAAATCCCAGATTCTATAAAATATGGTGAAGAGTTTTCATTACTCACGTTGTACTACCCTGAAAATACATAATTGCTTCTGATGTTTTGTTTCTGTATATTGCACAACTTAAGTTGTTATTGTAGATATTTTTAATTATTATTAGTGAATTCCCTCTCTTCTTGTATTTTCTACTGTATCGAAAGCATTTTCAAGGTCTATGAATTCCATATGAACTTCTTCTCATGACTAGTTATATTCGAACATGTAGATGCACAAAGGGCCCAGGTGGCTTCAAAACATGCCTACTCGTATTATAAATTAGTCCACTTGAACGTAGTTCATTGTTGACGATCTATGTAATATTTCGTGATGAGAGGCTACGATTTTGAGTATCTGGTAGCCATGGTTAGTGGAATGGAAGATAGATGGATTAATGAACTAGGAAATTTCATGACTAATTCTACCTCATACAATTTCACAAGATTTCCAGTTAGGGAAAATATTTCAACAACTTCCTTTTGGATTATATGACTGATTTCTGGTGATCACCCGTTGTAGCTGAATTTCTAAAAGCATTTGGAATAGACTGAGTGTGGTAACAAGTCGTCTCATTCAACTTTTTTGTAATAGCTTTCGAAATTCTACGAATAAAGTAAATTTCAGAACTTTCCATGAATACAAAAGTAGAAATGAACACCTTAGCAAACAACAAACTTTAAAATTATTGGAATTTCTAATTACCAACACCTCGTAACTTATTTGGAAGCAAATAGTTAAAAAAAATCTTGAAAAATCATCGTGTAGAAAAAGCAAATTCCCCAAAGGTTTGTTGAAAGTCATGAATCCAAAATTAAAGTAAGCATTTGTAGAAAGTAGAATAATTTCCAACAAAATAAGTTTCCCAAAACCTGACCTAACTAGTACATGTAAATTTCCTTCCTTTAAGAAGTATTGTGAAGTGAAAAATCTGAAAATCCTGAAGCCAGTCAGCGTTTCAGACACCATCAAGAAAAAGGCGTTCAAAAAGCTTATTCATATCATCCTTCATCGTTAAAACTATCTGGAACTATTAACTACAACATTATTTCAACGTTTTTCATCATAAATTCCCAGAATATCAGAAACCCTTTCTCCATAAAAGAACTGTCGCGCACTGCTTGTGCAAATCTTCAAAGTGATACAAACTTTCCAAAATTTAACTCCATGAAGTCAATTAGTAGTTTTTAACTGGTAGAAATTAGGATTATATATTAAGATATTAAGATATTAAGATATTATTTATCAATCTAGCAAATTTCATGAAATTGGCGCACGCGCCATTTTATAGACTCCGCATAAAGAAGAAGAGGATAGTGACCAAAACCAGCATATGACTGATTATCTGGCAGTAGATGGCGATCATGAACAAGAAATGTCAATTCGTAGTTAATTTCGATGAGAAATATAAATATTGAAAATTTATACAAAAAAGAAGTAATAAGAGAGATTAAAAATCATAAAATTTATCTGGATTCCATCTCATATAGGGATAGCAGGAAACGAAGAAGCGGACAGAAGAGCAAAAGAAGCCATAACCGACACAAATTCTGAAACGGTATCTCTGGCAGTGGCAAACGATTTTTACTGCACAATAAAAGACAGTATACAAACTGCATGGCAAAATCGATGGCGTCAATCCACCTCCAAACTACGTGAAGTAAAGACTTCAGTAAAACCATGGCAAAACCTACCTAAACATCGTAGTGACCAAGTGCTCCTTATCCGTTTGCGTCTCGGACACACCCGACTAACCCACGACTACCTCCTGAACAACAAAAACGAACCCGTCTGTGAAACGAAAAATTATCCATCAAACATATCCTGGCAGAATGTCCACTCTACACTCCGCAGAGAAATGCCAACAAGATACAGGGAACTCTGGAAACAATCTTAGGTCCAAATTGTATATTTCGCAATGTTGCAAGTTTTCTTAACATGATAGATATTTGAAACAAACTGTAGCAAATGTATATTGTATTGTGTCGCTAATAACCGAAATGGTTGACGCGAATTTGGTGAAATAAAAAAAAAGAGAGATTTGACTTAATAATTATAATTTTTTGTGTTGCGAAATTGATTATACCGGTTGACCACGAGGTGAGGTACGCCCCCCAATTTTTCTATATTGCCATTTGAGAAATGGCAGTTGTGAGCATTTATTTATGGGTACTACTCCATTTTGAGGAAATTTTTGATAATTGTTGGAAAATATGGTATCAAATTTGATATTTGTATCTTTGAAACTATAGAAAAACTGGGGGTGTACCTCACCTTGTGGTCACCCGGTATGTGTAAAACTAATTGATTTATTTCTGTCATTAGATATTGTCATAGGTTGGTCTGAGATTTTTATTTTTGAGAAAAAATTTACAGAAACAGCATAACAGGGCGAATCCTATGGAACTTGCCACTAAGAATGGAGTAAAGTTATTGAGAGTCTAGCCGAAAGATCAAGAAACTTGAAATATAAAAACAAAATCATTTGAAAATCAATATTATGAAAATAGAATTACTAACTCAAAATAATTGTTGCTCAAGTTGCGTGAGACTAAGTCATAACAAAAAATAGAAATTGCTAAAGATATGGCGCCCAACGTGAGGTCAAGGTAGGGCAAGTTACAAATCAGTCTCTGTCTATAACCCTTAATGTATATATAAGTAGGGCTTCTCCAAAACCCAACCTACAGTATTAATGAAATCAAATCGATTCACTCGATGACTATCAAACCCTCTCCTCCTAAAACCTCGGTTGGAAAACTCGAAAATGCTTCTGACCCTATCCGTCTCGATTTCCAAACGGGAAACTTCCCAGCACATTAGCCATCCCGAAAATCCTCCGACCGCTTCCCAAACAACAAAACAGGAACCCGACCCATTTAACCCCGCAAAGAAGTTCGAACGTACATACGGAACGCCATCGCGGTGTCCTTGGACGGTCGCTCGTCCGCTCGACCGTATCAATCTGTATGCAGCGGGTTCAGAACAATTTCTTCAGAAACGCGTACACCACTCGGGTCCTATTAACTCGGAAATAAATCTCCCCCTTCGGCCGGCCGCAAAACGGAACAAAACGACGACGAACGCGAGGACGTGCACCTATTAGTGGACCTTACAGGAAGGACAATGCCGCCGGGTCGGCGCTATACAGTGTGTCCCAACTAAAAGTTGATTCTGATGGGATCGATAATAGACTTGGATCAGATTAGATTAGATTAGATTAGATTAGAGAATAATTGAAAATAAAGTGCACTTATATCAAACCGGTATGACTTTGAAGGTGTTGTGTCAAAGTCAACTTCTGCCAAACTACTCCTGAGAAACTACCACTAACCTCAAATTTTCAAGTGGCACACTACATTTTTTTTTTGGAGTTGTGAACTGCAGTCAATTCTAACTTCAACGATGTACAGTTCGATTGTTTTATCTTTACCCATGCGTCATCAATTTATGATCGATGAAATCATACACCCTCTATCGAACATCTCTTTCTATCAATCGCTATGAGCGAATCAAAATTCGTTAACATTTGTCTTCTAAGCTGGGAATTATGGTATTGTGATCATCGATTAAAACTCAAAGCAGTGAAAAGAGTGTTTAACATTTCTACTAAACTTGCCAAACATTGTATTGACTAGCGTAGTACTGTCAATTGCGTCATTGTTTTCTATCATATTGTTTGTCGCCAGTTTTATTTTGTTTTGCAGTCGAATAAATTATAAAAACTGTTTTTTTCAAAGCTAACCGTCTCTTGGAATCATTACTTCCAAAGTAAGTACAATACAATGTGTTTTATTCACAAATACCCTTTTAAATTTCCAACCTCACAATTGACATTCGTGACTATAATCCCGTACTGCCGGAATATTTACACAAGAGTTATTCATAGTGTGAAAATCCTAATGAGAGAAAAAAATTACCCGAATCTACATATAAATAAAGGTAAAAACATTCACAATATTTTTGAACTCTTTTTTAGATTATGCCTGTAACTAATTCACAAGCACAACAATTTGTATTGGAAGGGAAAGAGCGAATGGTGGACCTTTTTCACCACTTTCATCTGTTCAGGAGATAGCAATTTAAACCACAAAAGAAGTGTCATAACTTTTCTTTACTGTATTTTAGAGGTTTGCAGATGCACTTAAAATATCTCGAAAAACGGTGTACATCAAAATAAACGAAAATTAACCCATCCCATCAACACACACTGAATCACCCATTGAAAAATAGTATGAATAAGAAAAGATCCTTTGTGATATGGTTATTAAACCCTATAAACATTGGTGAGAGTTCTGAATCTGAAAGTGATTAAATATATTAATTTTGTTTTTCCTTTCATAACTGGACATAGTTCTATATGCTCGCAATACATAAATTAATGTATGAATAGATTTTTTGTTAACCATATATATGTTGGGTATTTCTTTACCAAATATATTTCAACTGGTGTATTTTTACTTCTTAGATATTAATTCCTTTATCATTATACTGTGTGTCCACGAATAGGTATTGTTACGTTTTTTTGCTAAATAATAAGCCGAGAACACTACTAAACTGTTTATTTTCTAACTTCACTATAAACAAACATACAACACTTCACTGACTAATAAAACTCTTAGATCTATACAACAACACAACTAGCTAAATATTCCAAACACTTCTGCTTATTATCCCTTTCTAATCTTCTTAAATAATTTTCTACATAAAAACCCTTCCCAGTCAAATGTCTCGCGTTTATATAGGTACTCAAGTGTAACCAGAATCATCGCGAAGCGACGGTTCGGTTATCCCGAATATTCATTACCGGCAGCTATCTGCCTTTTTCTCGGAAACCATATCGACGATACGCGTACAAGTCTATCCAGCGGCGTACCTAGGGGATTTTTATCAATCTCGTAACAGTATTTGAAGAAGTTTGAATACCTAAGTCTAGAAGATTCCTTTTCTGAGTTTTAGTCTTGTTTGACTGGAAACTCATTTTTTGATATCAAAGTATGCAAAGGTTTTGGAAATATTACACTCCAACCTAGTTTTCTGGACAACTTATTTCGTTAACTGTTTCATATACAGAAATTGCATCATTGTGGATAAAATTAGGATTTGATGGATTTGAGTCAAACGGCTGCGGAGGTATGGATAAAACAACTTCCTTATATGAGTGTGACTGAAATTAGAATACAGTGGGGGGGTTTTCGCTTTTGTTTCTCCGGCAATATTTTTGAAATTTGGAACATTGAATATGCTCACTAGACGACACTTTTTGACATATTTGGAAAATGGAGGAAAAAAGAAAAGGAAAGGAGAAAAGTGGGGTGTACCCATGAGTGTGTGCCACACGGTATTCTGTTGGAACTAAAAAAAATCTCATTTTCTGGTGGTTCGCCATGAATTTGAAAATGTTAATTTGGTTAATTTAGTAATTTATTATCCTATCTTATTACGTACACGTTGTAATTTTATCGGGATATTAGCCACGGTATTCTACATTCAGATATTATTTTGACTGAAACGTGTCGACTTATTTCATATGCATAACATTGATGACGCACGAGCAAAGATAAAATAATCGAACTGTATCACACTTGATATTTTGACAGATGTCAAACTGACAGACTAACCGAGTTTGAACAGTAATGTACAAAATTACATAACACAAAATTCATGGATAACCCATGAATCATTATTATCATTATTATTGACGCATGCGTAAATCATTTCTTTCGTTACTGTGGTGCAGAAGCGTACAATTTTCTTTTGTAAGTCGTTCAGGTCTATTCGTATCATCATACATGATTTTCTAAAAATAAAAAAAAATATATTATCACCATAGATCTTTTCATACAGTCAATATCTCAGTTATGCTCCTTAGGATTTTTTTAGCACGCTCATGTCAAACCCATATGATTTTGGAGGTGTTATGCTAAAGTCAACTTTTGTCAAACTACCCTCGAGAAAACACCCCCCAATCTCAATTATTCAAGTGGCGCCCTATACATATTTTCTATGACTTGTGAAGTGTGTGTGTGAAGTGAATGTTTAGTGGAGGCGGTTGAGCAAGACCTCTATTAAAATTCAAAAACTCCATAAAACCGCCTTTTCTACAAAAAAATAATTAATAGAAAATAAAATTCTGGTTTGATACTAAACTTGATTGATATGGTCGATATCGCAAAAATGATAGCCATTTCGATAATCCTCAGTGGAACTCAAGTTCCGATACAAAATTTATGTAATGTAAATGTAATGTAAAATAACAATTCTGGAAAATGGTTGATTTCGAAATTGCAGAGGTTCCGTAAAAAGGCTATTTGACTTGAAATCGATTTCAAGTTCGGTGAGCATATACAAAAAAGATTGAGTTTTACGAATATGAGAATGACGAAATGAAAAATAAATATTTGACGAGAAATAACAGCCCTCAACTCCAGATGAAGTTTTCAAATCGAGAACGGCTGGAGATAGAGCAATTCTGCGAACGCCAATCGATTCAGAATGACGAAATTAGTATAGTCTGTGAGTATCAAGTTGATCGGCGGCAAAAAAGTATTACTCGAAAAAAGTCCAAGGGGTGTATACCCCTAAAAATCATGAAAAGTACAAAATCATCAGAATCATTTGAAATTACCACCATATACTCAAAATTTCACGCTGATTCTGAAAATGTATGATTTGGATATGTTCTCATACAAGGTGTACCATTAAAAAGCGATAAAACGTCAAAAATTCCCTCGAACCATTTTTTGAAAAAAAAAAAAAAAATTTTTTTTTACCGTAATACGCATCTTCTCGAGCTGATTCCAAATATATCATCAAAAATTAAATTAGACGAAGTATTGAGCGAGAACTGAAAACTATTAGGTGGAATTCATGAATTGATACAAAATTCGAAATTAACTCGTCGAGATACGTAAGTGAAATATTTTCAATGAATTCAGAGGAAAGAGAAAAGAAACTACTAATCCTAAAATGGATTCGAACACTCTCATTGATTTTTATTGATCAACAGCAAAGAACCTGAATACTATTGAATCGAAAGAATATATTAATAATCCAGGACATTTTTGGTTGCAATCAACTTTTCAAAACTTATAGATCACTCTAGTAAAAATTTAACTTGTTTATTCAAAAAAAAGGCAAATTCGAAACCAACAAATTTTTTTCGCAAAATCTTACTGTCCTTACGGTCAAAATTAGTTAGATGTTAACACAACTTAGTGAAGCGACTGTAATACTATAGGTATATATAGGCAAGACAGGATGCAGTTTTTGTTAGCGAATGATGAAACATCCGAAAAAAAATAAAGAAACGTGATTCAGAACTATGCCGATGATATTTTTTGAATCAAATCGTAACTTCTTAGACAATCCGGAATTGAAAATGCAACTCAAGAGCTTAAACGCTTGACAATTTGAATCGTAAAAGTGTTATGCCGAGTTTTCCTGAAACTCCATCCACCACGACATCCACTCAATACATACACGCATGGCTGTGCTAACCAAACTTTCTGAATTCAGCCGGAATATGGTCATAATCGTCCCCATAAAGTCTACTTTCATATCTGGAGTATCTTCCCGTACACGTGCGTCGATAATAAAGAGATGCTGGGCCCTTATCGGTACATTAATCACGGACGTACGGTCAATGCGATGCGCTCTCCCATAACATACAGGGTCATTCAAGAGAAAGTGCATTTGGGGCTAAACATCTCCTTTGGTGCACTCATTGAAAGAGTCGTTGCATATTTTCTATAGAAATAGACGTCATAATTCATGGAACAGCACTAATCATTATATCTATCCTCACAAAATATTGATAAAAAAGTGTCTTAGATGGCATAAAAAACACTGCAAATCTAACAGCCTCGTGGATCACCCTGTAAGCTCCTCACAAATGGGCCTTTCATTACGGAAAGAACCGTATAGGCCATGCATTACGGCCGAAACCGGTACATTTTATTTCTCAGCGTAATACTGCATGGACATAACTTTTTGAAATGTGACATTATGTCATTTCTTTGGCGTTATCAGAAATAATGAACGTCATCATTGTGCCTTTACTTGTGCCCCCAACTGACTCATCCTCGTTCTAGTTTTGCCACGTTCCATACGACCTACATGATTCGGTTTACGAGAATATACAGAGTGGTGTTCCAACTGTGGGTGTGAAGCATAATGGATTCTGGTTAGTTTTATGCATAGTAAAAGCATCTCTGAGAGTGTGCAGGAATATTGCATGAAAAACGTGGGGTTGTAACCCATCAATACTGCGATGGATGTACTCCATGATGGTGAGACCTATGATTACCTACGGAGCAGCAATGTGGCACGGTAGAACCAAATCCACCATAACAAAGAAAATCCTGGAGAAAGTGCAAAGACTAGCATGTTTTTGTATAACAGGAGCAATGAGGTCGACTCCAACAGCAGCAATGGAGGTAATTCTGGACCTCACTCCTCTCCATATCATGGTGAGGAGAATTGCTTGGGGAGCAAACCTCAGGTTGGCTAAAGTCGGAATCAAAAGGACAGCATACAACGTAAGGGGATCAACCCCCAACGAAAGTGCACACCTTGCAGATCTCCCTACTGACGAAATTACCAGAAAATTTAGTTTGGAATTTTTTTTTTTCGAACGGAATTGAATAACAAAAGTGGATGGAGCATAGAATCCATTCGAGCACTGGGAAAGAATACCATAACATGGTACACAGACAGGTCCATAACTCCCGTCTGAACTGGAGCAGGAGTCTTTGGGCCTCGCACCAAATATTCTGAACCCATAGGACAGTTCCCTAGTATTTTTTAAGCGGAAATTTACCCCATAGAAAAGTGCATTCAATTCAACCTCGAAAGGAAGTACCGGAACAAGGAAATCGCAATCCTCTCCGATAGTCAAGCAGCCATCAAAGCATCGAGTTCATATAACATCAACTCAAAGATGGTTTGGGAATGCCTAGACAAACTTAATGATTAAGGCAGGAACAACAAGGTGATCCTCTGGGTGCCGGGGCACGTCGAAGTGGAGGGCAATGAACAAGCAGTAACTCTGGCACGAAAAGGGGCATCAACGCCAATGATCGGGCCAGAATCATTATGCGGACTGGGAAAATCTTACAAGAACTCGATAAAACTGAAGAAGCAATGAGAGCAACATACTGGCAAAGACTTCCAGAGCTAGGGCAGACCAAAGATCTCCTCAGCAACTTCAACCGAGCAAGATCGAAGACACTGATTAACCTCTGCAAAACTAGTTCAAAGCAATCACGGGATTTCTGACGGGGCACTGCAGACTCAAAGAACACCTAAGGAAGCTAAGCTTTGAGGAGGACAGCACCTGCATGGAACATCCAGAAACACCACACCATATATTGATGGAGTGTTATGCTGTACATCACAAAAGATTGAATACACTGGGATCACACCAGCTGACTGTGGGAGAAATACCATCAATATACCCCCTCAAAATCTTTAAATTCCTCAAGGAATTGGGGCTTGAGGGGCTGCTGTAAACGAGAACACCTTAAAATAGCAGAAAAAGATGGGGAACAATTGATCTAATTAGATCGCAGCGCATCAGTCACCATTCATACTCACCATTACCATCATACAAATTTATAGTACGGTACAACACTCAAATAATTAAAATGCTTAAACTATATCAAGTCACGAATGGATTGGGTGGCAGTGATATTGCATTTAGCGGCAAGGGGATTACTCCTGCACTACTGATGGGTCAGCGGGCTGGCAGAATCAGCTCACACCTGCCCTGGGTCAGGCTCCATGGTGTTGTGTAGGTGGATGAGTCGAAGTTGTTAATTCCTTCATCTCCAAGTTATGTGGGGGTATCGTTTGTTTATTCGTAAGTTACATTTATTACTGGGGTTTGAGTAATCTCCTGGAAAAACAATGAAAAAAACAGGTTCAATCGTTGTCACGGTTTCATGTATGGTTCATCACTCGTCTTCTGGATTCTCGTGGAAAACATCAAGTGCCTGGTAGATGAGCCCTCTGTGCCCCGGCATCCAGAGGAGGATCACCTAGTTGTTCCTGCCTAGATTATTAAGTCTGTCCAGGCATTTCCAGACCATGTTGATGGTATATGAGCTCAACGCTTTGATGGCTGTTTGACTATTGGAGAGGATTGCTATTTGCTTGTTCTGGTATTTCATGTAGAGGTTGAATTAAATGCACCTTTCTATGGCGTGAATTTCCGCTTGAAACATACGGGGGAACTGGCCCATGGGTTCGGAGTATTTGGTGCGAGGCCCAAAGACTCCTGTTCCAGTTTCGTCGAGAGTTTTGGACACGTCCGTGTACCATGTTATGGTATTCTTTCCCAGTGCTCGAATGGATTCTATGCTCCATCCACTTTTGTTATTCAATTCCGTTCGAAAATAAAAATTCTAAACTAGATTTCCTGGTAATTTCGTCAGTTGGGAGATAGGTAAGGTGTGCACTTTCGGTGGGGGTTGAGCTCCTTACGTTGTATGCTGTCTCTTTGAGTCCGATTTTAGCCAACCTGAGGTTTGCTCCCCAAGCAGTTCTCCTCACCATTATATGGAGAGGAGTGAGGTCCAGAATTACCTCTATTGCTGCTGCTGAAGTCGACCTCATTGCTCCTGTTATACAAAGACATGCTAGTCTTTGCACTTTCTTCAGGATTTTCTTTGTTGTGGCAAGTTCGGTTCTGCCGTGTCACACTATTGCTCCGTAGGTGACCGTAGGTTTCACTATCATGGTGTACATACATCGCAGTATTGAAGGATTACAGCCCAACGTTTTTCCTGCAATGCTCCTGCACACCATCAGTGATGATTTAAATTTTTATAACTTTATACGCAATACATTTTTAGGCTTTTGGCTTCTGAATGACCTTCACAGAATTCGTCCCGTCAAGTATCTATAAATGTCACAAAAAGCACTCGTATGACAACATATTCCGAGTACGTTCACCAGCATAAATATCAAACTTTATGATGACAGTGTCAAATTTGACATATCTACATCAGCGTTGCCATATCTCAAAACGTAAGTAGCCATCCCTGTATATCCAGACTATCCAGAGTCAGTTCGTCAAAATTGTCAAATTTGACATCTACATCAGCGTTGCCATATCTCAAAACGTAAGGAGCAATCTCTGTATATCCAGACTATCCAGAGTCAGTTCGTCAAAATTGTCAAATTTGACATCTACATCAGCGTTGCCATATCTCAAAACGTAAGTAGCCATCCCTGTATATCCAGACTATCCAGAGTCAGTTCGTCAAAATTGTCAAATTTGACATATCTACATCAGCGTTATCATATCTCAAAAAGTAAGTAGCAATCCCAGTATATCCAGACTATCCAGAGTCAGTTCGTCAAAATTGTCAAATTTGACATACCTACATCAGCGTTGCCATATCTCAAAAAGTAAGTAGCAATCCCAGTATATCCAGACTATCCAGAGTCAGTTCGTCAAAATTGTCAAATTTGACATACCTACATCAGCGTTGCCATATCTCAAAAAGTAAGTAGCAATCCCAGTATATCCAGACTATCCAGAGTCAGTTCGTCAAAATTGTCAAATTTGACATACCTACATCAGCGTTGCCATATCTCAAAAAGTAAGTAGCAATCCCAGTATATCCAGACTATCCAGAGTCAGTTCGTCAAAATTGTCAAATTTGACATATCTACATCAGCGTTATCATATCTCAAAAAGTAAGTAGCAATCCCTGTATATCCAGACTATCCAGAGTCAGTTCGTCAAAATTGTCAAATTTGACATCTACATCAGCGTTGCCATATCTCAAAACGTAAGGAGCAATCCCTGTATATCCAGACTATCCAGAGTCAGTTCGTCAAAATTGTCAAATTTGACATCTACATCAGCGTTGCCATATCTCAAAACGTAAGGAGCAATCCCTGTATATCCAGACTATCCAGAGTCAGTTCGTCAAAATTGTCAAATTTGACATCTACATCAGCGTTGCCATATCTCAAAACGTAAGGAGCAATCACTGTATATCCAGACTATCCAGAGTCAGTTCGTCAAAATTGTCAAATTTGACATCTACATCAGCGTTGCCATATCTCAAAACGTAAGTAGCCATCCCTGTATATCCAGACTATCCAGAGTCAGTTCGTCAAAATTGTCAAATTTGACATATCTACATCAGCGTTATCATATCTCAAAAAGTAAGTAGCAATCCCAGTATATCCAGACTATCCAGAGTCAGTTCGTCAAAATTGTCAAATTTAACATATCTACATCAGCGTTGCCATATCTCAAAAAGTAAGTAGCAATCCCAGTATATCCAGACTATCCAGAGTCAGTTCGTCAAAATTGTCAAATTTGACATATCTACATCAGCGTTATCATATCTCAAAAAGTAAGTAGCAATCCCAGTATATCCAGACTATCCAGAGTCAGTTCGTCAAAATTGTCAAATTTGACATATCTACATCAGCGTTGCCATATCTCAAAAAGTAAGTAGCAATCCCAGTATATCCAGACTATCCAGAGTCAGTTCGTCAAAATTGTCAAATTTGACATCTACATCAGCGTTGCCATATCTCAAAAAAACGTAAGTACCAATCCCAGTATATCCAGACTATCCAGAGTCAGTTCGTCAAAATTGTCAAATTTGACATATCTACATCAGCGTTGCCATATCTCAAATGAACGTAAGTAGCAATCCCAGTATATCCAGACTATCCAGAGTCAGTTCGTCAAAATTGTCAAATTTGACATATCTACATCAGCGTTATCATATCTCAAAAAGTAAGTAGCAATCCCTGTATATCCAGACTATCCAGAGTCAGTTCGTCAAAATTGTCAAAATTGACATCTACATCAGCGTTGCCATATCTCAAAAAAACGTAAGTACCAATCCCAGTATATCCAGACTATCCAGAGTCAGTTCGTCAAAATTGTCAAATTTGACATATCTACATCAGCGTTATCATATCTCAAAAAGTAAGTACCAATCCCAGTATATCCAGACTATCCAGAGTCAGTTCGTCAAAATTGTCAAATTTGACATATCTACATCAGCGTTATCATATCTCAAAAAGTAAGTAGCAATCCCTGTATATCCAGACTATCCAGAGTCAGTTTGTCAAAATTGTCAAATTTGACATATCTACACCAGCGTTGCTATATCTCAAAAAAACGTAAGTAGCAATCCCAGTATATCCAGACTATCCAGAGTCAGTTCGTCAAAATTGTCAAATTTGACATCTACATCAGCGTTGCCATATCTCAAATGAACGTAAGTAGCAATCCCAGTATATCCAGACTATCCAGAGTCAGTTCGTCAAAATTGTCAAATTTGACATCTACATCAGCGTTGCCATATCTCGAAACGTAAGTAGCAATCCCTGTATATCCAGACTATCCAGAGTCAGTTCGTCAAAATCCTTACGCTGTACACTACGAGTCGCCTTGACGGATCAATCACACCGGAGTGATACGCACACGCAATATGCCGCCTACGGGGGCGGCTGAGCCGCCCGCCCGTCATATCCCAGCCGTTCGTTCGTCGACCCCCGACCCTCCCCACACCCCGCTGCCTCTGGCTCTATGCACTGCTTGACATCTTCATGAATTTATTAGCTCATATTCTCCTCGATATGTTACGCTTCAAGAATGACGACGTCGCGATCTGACTGCCACTCCTGCCACGTCAACTAAATGCTCCTGCTGCTCTTTCTCGCAGGAGCGACGCGAAAGGGTGTTTGCCGGCGAATCGTTCTCGAAATTTGCGGTTTCTGTTGGGAGCGATCGAACCGAAATGAATTATGGCGTTTGCGGAAATTGAGTCGCGCTTACGGAAGGATAGCAGGAATAGGTTCCATTTGTTTACAGTTTAATGGTACTGATGAATAATAATAATAATATTAATTTTTATTCTCTCTTTGAACTCCGCAGGCTTTACCCAAACCATTCTGTCATGATGGTGGTTCTGATAATAGGGGTCCTTGGTGGACACACTGCTCTCGAACTTGGAAATCATACCGGCTTGCCATGATGCGGCAGAAAACTTAGCTGGAAGAATGCAGAAGGCCGTAAGGGTTTAAATAATAATGGGCATTTTACAGTAATTTAATATTTAATTGGTGTTTGAATTTTCCTAGATTGAGTTCTCTCAAAGGTATTGGAAGTTTATTATACAATTTCATGCCTAGTTGGCTACGATTTGTACTGGTCAATCTTTTTTGTTGACAAGAAGTATAGGATGATGTGATTTCATTCAGGATTGCTCTTATTCGATATGGAAATTTGTGGAGAAGTTTCCTTTCCAGCCTAATATTCATTAGTAAATGTGGCAGATAGCAATATCATCAGGGTGGAAGGGGATTTTATTCAAGTAGATCGTATCGATAGGCATGTCTTGTTGTAAAGCTATACTTAAACAAATAGCTATGAAAATATTTACTTTAAATCTCTGTTGTCAATATGACAACCAACTATCCATTTCTTCATACGAACGTATTTATCTAGATTTATTGTTAAATAAATAATTTTTTCTGCTCACTAGAATAGCTATTTATGTAGAAAGTGCATTATATAGATCTTAACGCCTGGAGGATAACATACTCATAGTATTTACTGAGAACAAATGAGCTTCTATACAATTGCCATGGAAACATTGAAGAGGTTGCTAAGGGTTGTTTATTTAATAAAATGATTCCGCATTTTTGTAAGAATTGAAAGGCTTTTTAGTAGAGGAAACTAAAACCGGTTGTTTTCTTATCAATTATGGAGATCCCACAGAATGTGTTGCTCAAAGCTGAAAAATCGTTAGGAAGTTTATTGCATGTGAAATACAAATACTTAAACGAGAAGGAGTATGACTTTTTTTTGAATTGGAAAGATGAAAACAGAGTGAATACCGTAAATGTGTGTGTGTGTGATTGAGTTTTGGCTTTGGGTATACCAATTAGCCAACCGTAAATGAAACTGTCTTAATGGCATTCTTCCAGGAACTGGTGAGTTTATCTCATGAACAAAATCAATATTTTTTATATATTTTATTATTTCAGTCTGAAAAATGAAGTGCAAATAGTCTATGGACCAAATACTCACAGCTGAAATCAACATTGATTGTTGAAGAAAATATTAATATATCAGCATTCAGTCAACTAATAGCCTTTCTGAAAGTTAATTCAAGAGGTACATTCCTAAAACATCAAAGGTGTTGGAAGGTGGACAAGTATTACTTTTCATAAGAAAAGCTCCATATGATACTTTTCTGCTACATAAAGTTGTTCTGGTAGTGGGTGTATTTGGAGGCTTAAGACGTAATGAAATGGTCAAGATGACAATTGATGACATTGAAGACAGAGGAGCCGTTTTACTGATCATGTTACCAGAAACCTAAACCTGCACCTCAGAAAGTTTCACCATTGTTGAAGAAAGCGAAATAGGACCCTTGAACGTAATTGAAAAGTACATTGCACTACGACCAAAAGGATGTAAACAACGTAGGTTTTTTATTAGCTACAGAAATAATAAATGCATTGATTTACCTGACGTATAGGAAGTGTTCCTTCCATCATATTGAAATACCTTAATTTGGAAAACCCGAAAGGTTACACCGGACATTGTCCACGCCAAACGTCGTCAACGCTTCTTGTTCAAGGTGGTGCTTCCTTTAAAACACTAAAATTACATGTAAAATGGAGGAGAAAAAAAACATTTAGCGGGCGTTAAGGTTCATAATGCCCTCCATAACGCCCCAGGCGTTATGGGTCTGAAAACTTAATTTTCGACCCCAAAAAAGGGAGAAAAATGGCATTTTCAGCTAATAAATTTGTTAATTTCAACGAAAACGATTTCGTTTGAAAATGTATCGAGTTGAATTCGGAGTTTTATGTTCTGAATAAAACTCGAGAGCATTCAAGCTCATCAAGGTCTTTAACGACAATTTTAGTTCTTTGTCCCACAAATGCCAAATCGTAAAGCTGTCTTAAAAAACACAATTTACAAAAAAGGCTTATATTATAATTTAATTAAAGCTCCTGAAAAGTTAGTTCGATTTCTGAGGAAGATAAAATTCAAATGACCATTCATGCAACCATTTCTTGACTCACCAATTTCATACTTTGTCTTTGAAGGTGGTAAATGCTTTTCCTTCCGCAGATATTTCGATATCCGCGAGAGAAAAAGCATGATGATTTTTATCTTATTTAACATTTAATAAAGTTTTATTTTGAATACTCACTGTCTCTTGGTATGCTACCAAACGATTTACTAATAGTTTCTAATAAGAACTGTATTTCATTTGATTTAATTTCGTTTGTTGTCGAATTGAAGTAAATAGTAGTCTTTTAGGACGTTTAGGTCTTTTTCCTTGAGCTGTGAGAAAGTATATTAAATGTTTGACCTCAGAACTCGCACTGTTTTTCAAGAGAGTAAAGAGTCATATACAATTTCTTGCTTACAGTGAGATGGGAGAACGATATTTTCCACATTTTTATACCAAAACGAAAGAGTAATTGAGCAGTGACAATCGTGTCATGAGATATTCCATTATCTAAATGGATTCCTGCCAAACAAACGCTAGCAGGGATAGCACATCAGAATCCCCATCTGTCTCAAAACACCCATTATCGCATCCACTAAATTCAATAACAAGCATTACTTCAGTTCATCCGTCACGGCTTACACGGGCATTCTTCAAGACACCCCCCGGTTGTCTCTTGTCCTCTCCCGGCGAGAAAATCCAGGAAATCTGACGCAAAGCGCTTCTTGCCTCGCTTTCGTAAATTAATGAAGGAGTTGTTATTCCACGTCAAACGCATGTTTCGCCGGCGTCTATTGAATGCCACCGACGCGAAATAGATAGCAGACGTTCTCCGATGGTTGCTGCCCTTCCGTCTTCTGTAAGCCTGGAGCGAGGACTGCGGACCGGGACAGCATCCTGATGGGTCTGATCTCCGTGGGAAATACCTCCCAATTTCGATCAATTGAGCGCGTTTAGGAGACAACATATCGACATATTGGTCGCAGGACCGTGAAACCGATGATGCTGTTGCTCATCTGGAAGTTTTTGATGTCAAGGACCTGGTGTTCGATAGAAACAGCATCAATCAATCTAGGAACACTTATTCTTACTCTAGATTCTGATGTCAAAGTTCAAATTGTAGCCTAGAACTCATTGAATGTTCTAAAACTTATATTTCTCTATAGGTACAATGCATTCCATTTAAAATGAGCCACCTTGAATAACATTCGGTACAATGAATTTACAGGAAAAATTAAAAAACACGTCAACAATAGTATACAGGGGGACACAGTTTGACATATTTACATTTGATGTTACTTCCCCTATCGCACCCCCAGCGCATGTCATCATTTTTTAATGGATCACCCTATATTGTTTTGCATCATCAGATGTTCCATGATAATTATCCAGGAATTATTGAACAAATTTATGGAAACTGGATCTGTTAACAATAAAAAGCATAACCGTTCAGGAGTTGTCAACGATAAAGCTATTTGTATTGCAGTTTTAGGGCACGTTGGACTAATGGAAAATACGCAATCTCTTACTGAGTTATCTCGAGAATCATGAATTAGTCGTACAAATGTTTGCAGGATCCTTCATAAGTACAAATTTCATCCATATAAGATAAGATTAGTTCATGAATTGAACGAAGATGATTTCGATATACGTATCGAGTTTTGCGAAAGTCTCACTAAACGGATCAACTTGCATGGGAAATTTTTGTATAAAATTTGTTTTTTGGATGAAAGTATGTATAGTTTGAATGGAGAGGTGAATCGGTGATCATTTGAAAATAAGTCAGAATGATACGATGAAGTATTTGGGAGTAACGATTGATAAACATCTTAGATGGAAAAAGCATATCTTAAAACTACTATGCAATAATTTGAGGAGTATCTTATAGAAACTCAAATTTCTCACCAAATTTTTCAAAGAAAAGCATGCAAGAGTGATTTATCGTTCCCCGTGTATATCACCCTTTTTGTGTAGTTATTTCATTTCCAGTGTATCTAGGTATCCTGAAAATTTCATGATTCTACGTCGCAAAGAAGTGAAATAAATTCGAACTTTTCAGGACTAAAAATTTTTCAGGAGACAGGTATTTTACTAGTAATTTGGGAATCCCAAAAACGAATCCGAGGGAATTTTGGACCAATTTTGCCTCTCAATATACCATTCTGGAAAAATGAGTCGTTCCATCGCTGTTGGCGTGCAGTGTATATCACGTAGGATAACACCTTTTGTGCAATTACTAGTGTATCTATCGCATTATTAATAACTGAGATATTAGGGTGTATTCATGAAAAGCGGGACGCACTGTATGTGAAAATGTCATGCCAAAATAAATGATTATTAAACTTTTTAACAGCAAACATAGTTAAATGGCAGTCTTTTATATATTCAGAAAAGTCATTAACAAATAGCACACATAATAATGGACCCAAAACCGAACCTTGTGGAACACCCATTTTAACATTTCGTTCGCTCGACATTACAGTATTATTTTTGACAGTCAGTTTTCCATATATTATCTCAACCTGGTTGAATTATTTTCATATCTTACTATTATCATTTTCTCTTCTGTCCGAACCGAGGATGTGATCGTTTCGGAATGCTTTATGGTTCGAAGGTGATTTACTCCCCTGTTTACATACGTGTGTACAAGGACGCTGAACGAAACATTGTTCGATGGTTTGCCTTGCGATTTATGTTGCGAACAAACTCTTTCAAATATGTGAAGTAAGTGAACGAATGGACTCGACTTGAGACATAACTCACGGGGATTTCTCGAGTTATGTTTTGCCGTTTCTCCTCCATATGCATGCATTTTCGGTGGGTGATAAGTCTTCGCGTTACGCGATGAAAGATGGCGAAACTTGGATGGCGGCAAACATCCTGTTTAACCTTAAACTTAGCGGAACGGGTGAGAGGGAGTATTGTAGTTGATAACAGAGTGTCTGCTCGAAGTCAGGTTGGAGTGTAGTTTGTCAATATCAAAGTAACTTCACACGCGAATGTGAGATTTATAACTTAAACTGGCTATCTGTATAAGTTGCCAACTACGTGAGTACCTGCTAAGTTCCTCCGTTTAACACCATTCCAACACCTTCGAGTTATGTTATTCATTGCAAATTTCCTAAGTCAATAGGCGCTTGCAAAATTGCCCTATCTTCAACCGTTCTTGAGTTGAAAAGTTTATCTCGACTTGAGAGGGATCATTTACCTTCAAAACATTGAAAAAAAAGTTTTTTTTACTCATATTCTGAAAATTAAATCTTTTTTGAATAAGCACATCGATTGAAGAATTGAAGATTTCATATGCTTTTTACGGAACCTCTGCACGATCTAGTTGAAAATTTCGAACACTCGCTATTGGACTCGTACAAAAATATTGGTCCGTTGATACTTTCATTTCATATCCACGAATTATACTGACTTCATCATTCTGAATCGATTGGCGCTTGCAAAATTGCCCTATCTTCAACCGTTCTTGAGTTGAAAAGTTTATCTCGACTTGAGAGGGATCATTTACCTTCAAAACATTGAAAAAAAAGTTTTTTTACTCATATTCTGAAAATTAAATCTTTTTTGAATAAGCACATCGATTGAAGAATTGAAGATTTCGTATGCTTTTTACGGAACCTCTGCACGATCTAGTTGAAAATTTCGAACACTCGCTATTGGACTCGTACAAAAATATTGGTCCGTTGATACTTTCATTTCATATCCACGAATTATACTGACTTCATCATTCTGAATCGATTGGCGCTCGCAGAATTGCACTATCTCTAACCGTTCTCGAGTTGAAAAGTTGATCTCGACTTAAAAAAAATCATTTTCCCCCAAAATATGGGAAAACAATTTTTGTACCCATATTATGAAAACGCAATATTTTTTAAAAATGCACACCAAATTTGAAGTCGATTTCGGATCAATTGACGATTTCGTATGCTTTTTACGAAACCTCTGCACTATCGAGTTGAAAATTTCGAACACTCGCTAATGGGCTCGATTGAAAATATTGATCCGTTGATACTTTCATTTCAAATCCACTGGGTATACTAATTTTCCATTCTGAATCGATTGGCGCTCGCAGAATTGCCCTATCTCCAACCGTTTTCGACTTGAAAGGTTGATCTCGACTTGAGAGAAATATACCCCCAAGACATCGAAAAGAAAAATATTTTCTCCCTATATTCTAAAAATTTAATATATTTTTAATATGCACACGAAATTTGAAGTCGATTCCGAGTCAATTGAAGATTTCTCATGTTTTTACCGAACCTCTGCACGATCGAGTTGAAAATTTTGAACACTCGCTAATGGGCTCGTTCAAAAATATTGGTCCGTTGATACTTTCATTTCAAATCTAAAGTGTATACTAATTTTGTCATTCTGAATCGATTGGCGTCCGCAGAATTGCTCTATCTCCAACCGTTCTCGAGTTGAAAAGTTAATCTCGACTTGAGAGAAATCATATCGTTCTCGTTCAAAAATATTGGCCAGTTAATACTTCCATTTCAAATACACAGAATATACTAATTTTTTATGATATTGCATAACTCATCCATAAATATATATTTGTAATTTTGAGGACTACCAATTGTTGGTGAACACCTAGTCTACCATTAGTTTTATACCGATCAACCAATTGGTTAAATTTGCTCGAAAACAATATAAATAAACTCATCAGTTGCTGTAATAAACGCCTGAATGAAACAATCAACGTCTTTCGAGACACCATATATTATTTTATAACATCGTATCAAATTTAGTCGTTATACCAACTCCATTCATCCGATATTCAATCTGAATATTGCCTCGAGCGAGAAAAAACGCGAAGAGCGAATTTTCATTTTCCAGAATTGAAATAATTCCATGGGAAATGGACAAATCCTGCTTTGGACAAATCCTGCTTTACACAAATACGCGAATCAAAAGAGACTTGCTTTGAAGAGGAGTTTTCCATCCCATAGTACGTTTACAAAGCGCGGAAATTCTTTGATGTTGCGATATACATATTTTTCAATTTGGTTCAATTTTAAATTAAATTTATTTACATGGAATTTCCCGATACGTGGAAAAGCGTTTGATTTTGTTGCGCTTATACAGGAAAGTAGGGCTTTGATTGGTCTTTTATCCGCAGAGTAATAAAGGGATTGGTTGCATAGTTCCCCGATGCAGTTGGGACGTTTGCCTCTGATATTTTCGATGCTCATGCGAAGAATTTTCAATTAGGAGGTTATCAGAAGAGTTATTCGGGCACTTGATTGAACATGGAAAGAATTAGTTATCAAATGAGGGCTTTCATGGCCGAAAGAATGATCAGGAAGTGTGCTTTACGGGCTTTGGAGCCGTGGTGGAATCCCCTCCGTGGTAACGGTAGTGGTGTGTTGAAGAGGAACATATGATAGGTCAGAAAGTCCGTTAGAATATAAATAAAATGTTCAGATGAAAAACACCAGTCAATGAAATTGAATAAAAATGCAACGTCACAGCTTATGAGAGCATTATGAGGGAAATACATGAAATTTAATAAATAATTAGTAAGTATCATTCAGATACTCCTGCAGAGTATAGCAGCACCTGTCAATCAATGAAAATGTAACTCTTTTACAAAAAATTTTGTCATTTCGGGATTTTATTATCTCATTCGGCAATTTGTTTTAGAGAGACAAAGCATTGAAACCAGGGGAGTTTTTGTATTTAGAGGTTTTATGTTTTGGCATTCGCAGCTGTCACCCAAATCTACGTTCATGTGTTGATGATATTGTTTCAAAAGACTCAAGGTTGTTTCTTGCAAATTTAACACATTCGGAAATATAAATAAATGGAGCAGATAGCAGTTTTTCTCTGATGAAAACTGGTTTGCAACTATCACGATAGTCCATGTTGAAGATGAGTCTCAAGTTACGCTTTTGGCCCACAAAAACTCTATTCAAATCAGTTTCACACCCCCATGCCATTATGCTGAGAGATATACGTGAAAATGCCATGGCAAAATAAATGCTAATAAACTTTCCTTTGCTACAGAGGATTGTATTTGTTTGATTGCAAAAAATGCTGAAATGAGTTTATTGCAAACACTATTGATGTGCTGATCAAAATTCAGATGTTCGTCTAACAGAGTTCCCAAGAATTTCACTTTTTGCGACAAAACTATTTCTTCACTGAAGAATATTTCGTTTGGTATGTTAACCTTCCTATTGAAAAATTGCATAGGGTTCAATTGTCGATATTAGAACTTGTAACTGTGATCGTGGTATTATCAGCAAACATAGTTGAGTGGCTGTCTTTTATGTATTCAGATAAGTCATCAACAAATAGCACAAATGATAATGGACCCAAAACCGAACCTTGTGGAACACCTATTTTAACATTCTGTTCGCTCGACGTTACAGTATTGTTTTTGTCATACAACGGTTTTCCATATTGTCGGTTTAAAAGTGACACCTCGTAACTAGCCAAATTGGTCATATTTAGATATTGATAACAAATTTTTCAGAAACACAAGACGCATATTTCTCGTGATTCCACAGTATTAATGGTAAAAATAAGTGAGTGGTGTCATATAGTTATAATCGCATGAAATGGAATTAATGTAGTTTTTAATTCGTTTTTTGTTTCTCCTGTGAAATGAGGTTAATGTGACTTACGAGGTGTCACTTTTTAACCGACAATATATGATCTCAACCAGGTTGAAATAATTTCTGGAAAAACAAGTGCAGCTGTCTTATGGGTTGAAAAATACGAAGATACCGTATCGAAAGCCTTCGATAGATCAAAAAACAGACTGATAACAAGGTTATTAGCGTCAATTTCTTCATAAATGAAGTTGAGAAAATGGTAGGTTGCTGTTTCGATGGAATAGCTTTTTCCGAAGCCATCTTGATTCCCACATAAGAGATTGTTCGTTTCCAAATGATCCACTAATCTGTTAGCTACTGATTTTCCAAATAAATTTCCATTTTAAATTCTACTCCTTTCCATTACGCTATACGCAAACATAATAGCATCAACTTACCAAGACCAAATTCGTCCTTAGTGAAGGATTTATCTAATTACAATGGTTGCAAGATGTTCAATCACCTACCAGATTATAATAAGGGATATGGTCAACGCTGATCATTTCGAAAAGGCTGTGCATGTGTTACCATGCGACTCAATCTTTTTTGAATATACACACCAAATTTGAAATCGATTGTGACTAAGAAGATTTCGTATGCTTTTTACAGAACCTCTGCACGATCGACTGGAAAATTTCGAACACTCGCTAATGGGCTCGTTCAAAAATATTGATCCGTTGATACTTTCATTCCATATCCACAAGGTATACTGATTTCACCATTGTGTATCGATTGGCGCTCGCAGAATTGTCCTATCTCCAACCGTTCTCGAGTTGAAAAGTTGATCTCGACTTGAGAGAAATGGTATACCCTCTAAAAAAAAATACTCCTCATATTATTTTTAGTACATGGAAGAATATTACCTCAGTATAGCATGGAAGAATATTATTCTGATACTTTTTAACCTTTTAAAATGTTATCAATTATTCTGTAATCTCAACATCATGCTCATAACTTCACAATCATACACATTTATTAATTTGTTTATTATCAGTGTCATGACCGTGTTATAAATACAATTTTGTGATTAATGTAAGCGCTTTGTCCATAAGAATCAATTTTTTTCATAACAATGAAGTATATATATCTCTCTCTCTCTCTCATCACACTTATACAACCACCTCAACACATCACAATCGAGCAGGTAAACAGGTTAATCATGACAGCGTGATCGTGCAGGTAGACAATGGCAACATCTTATCCGGTCAGGTAACCCAAAAAACCCCCGGCAAAACAAATTTAAATTATTCGAAACAAAGTTATTAGCCAGGCTGTTACTATCTATTGCAAGTACCATTCACCTGCCGTGTCAGTAGTTTTATTTTTTTTATCTAGAAGTCAATTTTACCTAGTGTTAATACCTTTCTTTTCGGAGAGGCTCTGATCCCCCCCTGTGGGCAAAGCCTTGCTCCGCCCTTTCCAGGAAAATCACTCCAATATTCACGTCATTTTGGCGTTAAGGAATTAGCTAAAATCATCAACGTAAAATTTGTTTTTCTGTTATTCGTTCATGTTGAAGAACTAAATATTACCGTCAATTTCTCCATTATGCCAACAATTCCCCTCAAACCGACCCCGTCCAAAACCAACGACATCAAATAAACTGCAGGAGCATCATCGTATTCCCGTCCAGCTGACACTTTCCTGGAAGCCGTTCAAAAGCATAAATCAGCCGGCCGGCAAAACCTTTTCCAAATCGCCTGGAGGTCAACTTCAACAACAAGAAACAAACAGATAGGTCTCGTATCCCATCAAATGCCTCGTTTCATTCGATCAAACAATTTCAGGAAGCTGGCAAGTGCCGGCATCCGCTCCGTTCCTGCTCGCCCGCTCCTGCAAACTTATCGTTTGTCATTGCGCTAACTCCAGGAAGGTAAACTCGGAGTTCGGAGTTGTGTACGAGTACGGAGGAATGCGGCTGGCAGATTGCGCTGTCGCATAGATCAAAACGGATGTTGTGCGGTTCTAAGGATGACGGTTCTATTGTGTGGTCTAGTTTTTGTCCGACTCAAGTGAATTTATATCATTACACTTTTCCGTAATCCCATTTCATTCTGAATTATTTTTATTATTACTATTATTTCTTGTGAAAAGAAAATAGGACAATTTCAATATCGAGTGGCTCAAATTTTGTCTCTTGTTGTGGCATACCGACACAACAAGGTCAAAAACGAATTAAAAATAAATGTGAAAGTTACCAAAACTGATGAATTAACTGAAAAACTTTGGTACGAAGAAGAAAAACTGATCAAATACCAGTGGTGCGTTGACGCATCGTGATTTTGATATTTTTATTCATGTTGATACCGCGAGAATCGGTTGATATAACCTTTCAATCCGCTTAGACAGTGCATTCAATTCAAAACGAGCCACCCTGAGTAACTTATGGTACAATGATTTTAAGGAAAAATAAAAAAATACGTCAACAATAGTATACAGGGGGACGCATTTTGAAATAATCACGTTTGATGTTACTTTCCCTATCGCCCTCAGAGCAAGTCACCATTTTTTTTAATGGATTATCCTATATTGTTTCGCATTATCAGATGCTCCATGATGAGCAGATTTCAACAAAGTAGAATATATTATGGTCTGAAGCTCATAGTTTGGAAGCTGAAAATACGAGCCACTCTGAATGAACTTCTGTAGATACAATCTGTTACCTAGGTTTCATAGGTGTTTTTTGGAAGTATACTTCAAAAAAGTCTTATTTTGCCTAGTTAAGTTTGAAATCAATGTTCTCTTCATTTTGTATTTGTCTCATTCTACAATAATGATTACTTACCAGGTGAAGTTACCATTGGTGTTTCTGTTTTTGTGAATTCTTGGGAAGTAATGGTTTATACGCTTCGAGAACGGATTGAAATAGTGAGTTTGTACTACGAGAATGGAAATAGTGCTAGAGCTGCTGACCGTATGTTCAATGATAATCATCAAATACGTTTCGGAATTATTGAACAAATTCATGGAAACTGGATCTGTTGACAATAAAAAGCATAACCGTTCAGGAGTTGTCAATGATGAAACTATTTCTATTGCAGTTTTAGGGCACGTTGGACAAATGGAAAATACGCAATCTCTTACTGAGTTATCTCGAAAATCATGAATGAGTCGTACAAATGTTTGCAGGATCCTTCATAAGTAAAAATTTCATCCATATAGGATTAGACTAGTTCATGAATTGAACGAAGATGATTTCGATAGACGTATCGAGTTTTGTGGAAGTCTCACGGAACGGATCAACTTGCATCAGCATTTCTTGTATAAAATTTGTTTTTCGGATGAAAGTACGTTTAGTTTGAATGGAGAGGTGAATCGGCAAAATTATCAATATTGGAGTGATACGAATCCTCATTTATACCGTCAAGTTCAAACCCAACGACCTCAAAAACTGAATGTGTGGGCAGGAATTTTAGGTGACCACTCTATAGGACCATTTTTGTATGGATGATAATTTGATTGGTGAGAAATATTTGGATATGTTGGAGAATCGAATAATACCGTGCGTCAATAGGGCAATTGAGGAGGATATGAATTAATTCGAAAACGAAATAGTTTTTCAGCAAGAAGAGGTCCTACAGAATGGCCACCAAGGTCTCCAGATCTCACTCCTTTAGATTTCTATTTATGGGGTCATTTGAATTCTGAAATATATGAAATAGAGTCTACAACAGTAGAAGATTTGAGAGGGAATATCATGAGGCCTTGCAGAGAAATAACTCCCGAGATTCTCAACCATATGAGGGCGGCAATGGAAGCTCGTTTGTACCATCGTATGGAAGTTGGCGGAAACATTTTCTATAGAAAATTTGTTTCTTCTCATTGGCCAGTCATCAGATTTTGATTCACGAATTTAATAAAAAATCTCTTTTTTTGATTTATTGCTTCCACATTTGTCTCTAGAACGAATATTCCTCCCTTATAATTGTTGACCGGTAAAAAAAAATATTTTGAAAATTCATTTCAAAATGTGAAATAATAAATATTTTTCTGCTAAAACGCGTGTTTTTATACGTTTGTCATCAGAGACTTTTCCCGATCAACACGAAACGAATGTTTCTTGGAAAAAATACAAAAAAAGCGAGTGAAATGATAAGTACGCTGTTCTCGAATTTGCCAATTATACCAGTGTGTCGCAATATGGTAAAAATCTTGGCCGGATGAAAGAAGAAGGCCGTTTTCCTTAGTTTACTTCGTCTGCTCTGGGCACATGATTCCCGAATTCAATAATCACTCACTCCACATATTTCGGAGTATGGAGTTAGTTCAGAGGGTGGTATCCAAAATGAGTATTTTTAGCAAAACATAAGAAAAATTCAGGAATTAAGAGTTGGAATTTTATGAAATTGAATATACGATCTGCGATATGAACTATTTTGGACAGATGAGAAAACCTATGACAATTAGATACAAAGAACACTGAGAACAAGTAAAATACTGAAGCACGAAAAAAATGTGTTCATTAGGATTCGTAGAACAAGGTAGTCACAATAGGCAGCTAGATGCCTAGAGATGAATAAATACAAAAAAATTATGGATAATGTTGGTGGATCGGTGTTTTTCAACTCATTTTACAGTTTGTTAAAATAATCTACCAGTCATCTGATATCACATATTCAATTGGTATAACTAATTGACTTGAATATTTGATAAAAAATTCAGATACCTAATTAGTGAATCAAGATAAATTTGTAAATGAATCAAAATAAATTCAGCTGGTTACTGGAACACTGTCCAGCTCTCAAAAATGGTGTTTTATGTTGAGATACAACTGTATTATATGCATTACTACACCAAAGCTTCTAAACAATGCAGGTCAACGAAATAACCATGGATGAATATACTGAAAGCTGCCGACAATTTCCTCAGAGCGCATTGAAGGATGTAAACACCAAACGAGATCCCTGTTTGTTCGTATTCCCCTGACAAAAGCCTACCTTTCTTGCCTTGTATATACCGACGGAGCATTGGCAGCATAAAAATGTCACGAATCGACATGATCCTTGCATGTGACCTCTGACAAAGGTTGCTGGCTATAATTTTCATATTGGTTATCAGCCAATATCAACAGCAGAATCCCGTAGTACGATAAAAATGTGCCAAAGGGTCAAAAAGTTGCCAATATACCTAAGATTGTGTCTTTGAGTCATGATTACGTTCCACAGAGATTTATTTTTCTTGAAACCGAATTGTGTCTACATGTCAGTACAAAATATACGAATTTTGAGATATAGTAACCTCACATAAGCCTTGCCTACGGAAATAAAAATACTCCACAGTTGAAATAATACACAAAATATAATCAGAACTCATAGAGAAACATGAAGAATACGAAGAAAATTAGGAAAATATCAAATATTCATTCAATTATTCAATTGTTTATTTAATTCATTTACCGAAATCATTCCAACAAATGAGTTCGGTTGACTTTTTTATTGAATATGAGAAGACTTGGGGCTTTCAGTCACAAAAAAAGGAACTGATGGAAATATGTATACCAAATCCTCAATATATACAAGGAATATTATTGGACCCAATATTGATCCTTAAAGAACCCCACATTTCGAAATTCCGATTTTTTTTAAATTTGATTTCATCCACTACTTTGATATAAGTAACGCAAATATAGCGAGTGGGGCAGCTTTTCAATGGTGAAATTGATTTTTTTCACCATTAGCGTGTTTATTGCTGCAAGAAAAGTTCTACAAGTCTGGCTACTATAAAATTCAAGATTGTCATCACAAATCTACTCTCAAACTGGGAAAATCTCTGAAAATAGCTGTAGTTAATTTTTTGGAAAACGAATTTTACGTTTTTAGATTACCCAACAACAAAAAAGCATTAACTTGATATGATTACGATACTTTACTATTTGAAAAGTTCTGAAATGAATAAGTAAATGTAAATGTAACAAAAATACTAATAATAATCGTCTTCAATGTTCATTCCCTGAGTTTAGTGAAGAATCACTATTCACAGTGAAATGAGTCACCTATGAAAAGAAATATCCTTTCAAAACACATCTTTTTTTGATGACCGAGTTATTTACATCAGTAGAATTCATGCTAATTCGCTCACCACAGTCGAGTTCATTCTATCAAATAACAGATAGAAAAATGTTGAAAAATTTTTCAAAAAATATAAATCTTTTCCCCAGATGCTCTTCACAAGTATATTATTATATCGTAGATCAAGTATGATTAATTTTGAAGGGGAAGAGAGCCAATGTATGGCGAAACATATACCGTTACCTTTCGAAAAAAAAAAAAAACAGTTTGTGGTTGATTTTCAATGAATATCAAGTAAATCTAGCATTTGTTCGGTATGCCAATCGAACTATCCGAAAGCTAGACTGCTCCTTCGTAGCACAATACGTAATTTTGCTGGAGCACATCTTGGTTCGCGATATCGGACGCAAAAACTCTCTCTGGGGATCGCATCGAGCTCTGCAAGACTTATTTTCGGAGCGTAAAACGTTGTTCGTTTGTCACTCTGGCGACGAATAGAAAATAGAAAAGATCGGGTGAGGTGTTAGGCGTGTTTGTATGGGAAGTGTCGATTTGTATAAGTCAGATGATGTTCTGGGAATACCGGTGATTGTAGATGGGACGAAGCGTCGCATCGTGAAATTGCGTAATGACGCGTATTGCGTGTGGCTATACATGGTGTATCTCAAAACTCAGGATGCGAAAGGTAGATGAATTCCCTCACAGTTGAAGAATAAGGTTTTCTAGTACCTTACTAGGAAACTAATCTTTTCTTATTTTCGCATTAAAAATGTGTAATTCAAAAGTAGGCTATTTTTGAAAAAAGCACAAAAAAGTACAGAACTATTTTATTTAAATTCAGGTAATACACAATACCCATCAGTCTCATTTCAACAGTTTCTTATCAATCATATTATAATCATATCCCATCCATACTGAGTTTTCACAAGATTTATATCAAAAGTACAATTGCTGATATTCTGTATGTTAATTCCAAACGATGATGGGGATAATACTAAATCGAATGGCTTTCCTTGCGTAATGTTACAAGTATTACTGTTCTCGACTTCGACATTCCCACTTTTCTTGATATCACCACTAAAAATACTGCTGGGAGATCATTATCTGTCATCAAATAAAATGTATATCCAACATGATTCAATTCTGTGCGTATTATATTCAATCATAAACATCATAGGAAAGGAAGCTACTCAAACATAAATAGTTATAGTTATAGTTATAGTTATATAGTTATATAGTTATATAGTTATATAGTTATATAGTTATATAGTTATACAGTTATATAGTTATATAGTTATATAGTTATATAGTTATATAGTTATATAGTTATATAGTTATATAGTTATATAGTTATATAGTTATATAGTTATATAGTTATATAGTTATATAGTTATATAGTTATATAGTTATATAGTTATATAGTTATATAGTTATATAGTTATATAGTTATATAGTTATATAGTTATATAGTTATATAGTTATATAGTTATATAGTTATATAGTTATAGTCATAGTCACAGTCACAGTCACAGTCACAGTCACAGTCACAGTCACAGTCACAGTCACAGTCACAGTCACAGTCACAGTCACAGTCACAGTCACAGTCACAGTCACAGTCACAGTCACAGTCACAGTCACAGTCACAGTCACAGTCACAGTCACAGTCACAGTCACAGTCACAGTCACAGTCACAGTCACAGTCACAGTCACAGTCACAGTCACAGTCACAGTCACAGTCACAGTCACAGTCACAGTCACAGTCACAGTCACAGTCACAGTCACAGTCACAGTCACAGTCACAGTCACAGTCACAGTCACAGTCACAGTCACAGTCACAGTCACAGTCACAGTCACAGTCACAGTCACAGTCACAGTCACAGTCACAGTCACAGTCACAGTCACAGTCACAGTCACAGTCACAGTCACAGTCACAGTCACAGTCACAGTCACAGTCACAGTCACAGTCACAGTCACAGTCACAGTCACAGTCACAGTCACAGTCACAGTCACAGTCACAGTCACAGTCACAGTCACAGTCAGTCACACAGTCACAGTCACAGTCACAGTCAGTCACACAGTCACAGTCACACAGTCACAGTCACAGTCACAGTCACAGTCACAGTCACAGTCACAGTCACACAGTCACACAGTCACAGTCACACAGTCACACAGTCACAGTCACAGTCACAGTCACAGTCACAGTCACAGTCACAGTCACAGTCACAGTCACAGTCACAGTCACAGTCACAGTCACAGTCACAGTCACAGTCACAGTCACAGTCACAGTCACAGTCACAGTCACAGTCACAGTCACAGTCACAGTCACAGTCACAGTCACAGTCACAGTCACAGTCACAGTCACAGTCACAGTCACAGTCACAGTCACAGTCACAGTCACAGTCACAGTCACAGTCAGTCACACAGTCACAGTCACAGTCAGTCACACAGTCACAGTCACACAGTCACAGTCACAGTCACACAGTCACAGTCACACAGTCACAGTCACACAGTCACACAGTCACAGTCACAGTCACAGTCACAGTCACAGTCACAGTCACAGTCACAGTCACAGTCACAGTCACAGTCACAGTCACAGTCACAGTCACAGTCACAGTCACAGTCACAGTCACAGTCACAGTCACAGTCACAGTCACAGTCACAGTCACAGTCACAGTCACAGTCACAGTCACAGTCACAGTCACAGTCACAGTCACAGTCACAGTCACAGTCACAGTCACAGTCACAGTCACAGTCACAGTCACAGTCACAGTCACAGTCACAGTCACAGTCACAGTCACAGTCACAGTCACAGTCACAGTCACAGTCACAGTCACAGTCACAGTCACAGTCACAGTCACAGTCACAGTCACAGTCACAGTCACAGTCACAGTCACAGTCACAGTCACAGTCACAGTCACAGTCACAGTCACAGTCACAGTCACAGTCACAGTCACAGTCACAGTCACAGTCACAGTCACAGTCACAGTCACAGTCACAGTCACAGTCACAGTCACAGTCACAGTCACAGTCACAGTCACAGTCACAGTCACAGTCACAGTCACAGTCACAGTCACAGTCACAGTCACAGTCACAGTCACAGTCACAGTCACAGTCACAGTCACAGTCACAGTCACAGTCACAGTCACAGTCACAGTCACAGTCACAGTCACAGTCACAGTCACAGTCACAGTCACAGTCACAGTCACAGTCACAGTCACAGTCACAGTCACAGTCACAGTCACAGTCACAGTCACAGTCACAGTCACAGTCACAGTCACAGTCACAGTCACAGTCACAGTCACAGTCACAGTCACAGTCACAGTCACAGTCACAGTCACAGTCACAGTCACAGTCACAGTCACAGTCACAGTCACAGTCACAGTCACAGTCACAGTCACAGTCACAGTCACAGTCACAGTCAGTCACACAGTCACAGTCACAGTCAGTCACACAGTCACAGTCACACAGTCACAGTCACAGTCACAGTCACAGTCACAGTCACAGTCACAGTCACAGTCACAGTCACAGTCACAGTCACACAGTCACAGTCACACAGTCACACAGTCACAGTCACACAGTCACACAGTCACAGTCACAGTCACAGTCACAGTCACAGTCACAGTCACAGTCACAGTCACAGTCACAGTCACAGTCACAGTCACAGTCACAGTCACAGTCACAGTCACAGTCACAGTCACAGTCACAGTCACAGTCACAGTCACAGTCACAGTCACAGTCACAGTCACAGTCACAGTCACAGTCACAGTCACAGTCACAGTCACAGTCACAGTCACAGTCACAGTCACAGTCACAGTCACAGTCACAGTCACAGTCACAGTCACAGTCACAGTCACAGTCACAGTCACAGTCACAGTCACAGTCACAGTCACAGTCACAGTCACAGTCACAGTCACAGTCACAGTCACAGTCACAGTCACAGTCACAGTCACAGTCACAGTCACAGTCACAGTCACAGTCACAGTCACAGTCACAGTCACAGTCACAGTCACAGTCACAGTCACAGTCACAGTCACAGTCACAGTCACAGTCACAGTCACAGTCACAGTCACAGTCACAGTCACAGTCACAGTCACAGTCACAGTCACAGTCACAGTCACAGTCACAGTCACAGTCACAGTCACAGTCACAGTCACAGTCACAGTCACAGTCACAGTCACAGTCATAGTCATAGTCATAGTTATATTTATAGTTGGACCGAGTTATGCCTGACTCGACCAAGAGTTAAAATGTTTTTTTCAGAAGAGTAAAGAAACTCTACCAGTTTATTATAATTGAGACGTGATGAAATGAAAACTACTATTGGTGTGGAGTATAGTAATATTCCACAGAGATATCAACAGGACAATTCTCAGATGATCACAGTTGGGACATGGTGGAAACCTCTGATATATTCAACTCTCGTAAGTTGACATCAATTTGTTTCTATGGTAAAACATTCTTCTGGCATTGTTGAGTTTTGTATTTGGTTTCCAAGGATTCATCATTTACATTGCGAATATAGTCGTGAAACATCATGTCTGTAGTATTGATAGAATTGATTGCTCAATTTGTGATCCACACTTGTGTCGATTTAATTCATTACCTGGGTTAAGAAAAAGATAATAACTACTTTATCCACTCATGCTTAAGCATGTTTCGATCTATTAGCCATTTCAGTGTCTTCATGACTTGGGAGTAGTTTCTCCTAGGCTTTGGGATAAAAACGGGTATTACCAACCTCCAGGTAAATGGTATTAACCGAACAAAATCGTTGAATTCCATATTATGCAGTTTTCAAAAGTCACCATTCATTATGAATAAGACTATTGATCGTAATTTATCAACATTACAGCATGTCCCGCCTGATATTCAGTAGCAGAGGGGTTGAAAATTGCTAATCAAATTCCACCTGGGAATATTTTAACGACGAATCAGTTCGTCCATATCGACTCATTATCCCAATAAACGACTTCGAACAATGCCCCTGCCCTGCAATATAAAGTACGGATACTATAACTGTCTGACTGAACGACCCGGATAAAATAAACATCCCTGCGGCCCGCGACCCTCATGACTGGTGACACAAAAAGTGACTCTGATCGACTTGCAATTCACGGAATACGGAACTGGAAAAGCGTCCGACTCGGTCAAAATCCTCTGATAAATCTGCCGAGAGCAACACATTGTCGAAAATAAAGTTTTGATGACACCTTGATGGGGTAATTAGCGCCAGCAAGGGATGCCGATGGGGACGCGCGCCACCGTCATCTGGAAAATGCTGGGGTGAAAGGGAAATTTACACCTTTCACCGGATGCTGTAGCGAGTGTGTTTTTCCGCGGATTAATAGCCGGATGATGTATCTACACAGATTTAGAAATTATCATTGTGGTTCGGGTTTTATTGCTGGATTTTTTGTTGAGGGGTGCGATTTTATATTCATTTATCTACACTATGCAGGGTGGTCCATAAAAAGTCGATACCATTGCCAACTCCGTTATTATATGTTTGAAAGTGGTTGACAATGTTTCAGTTTGAGTGAGGTTACTCTAGACTTCCATTGTCTAAAAAAGAAGTCTGCTTTCTCATTGCCTTTGGTGCCCATGTGACCTGGCACCCACATCAAGGTTACCTGATTGCTGATTGCCCCAAGACAACTTAGGGTTTGTTTACAGTAACAAGTCAGCTCAGACTCACAAGTGTGTGACTTCAGAGCTTTTAGTGCTGCTTGGCCATCTGATATTATACAGAGTTAGTCAAATGTATGGACCCTCCCATTTTGCTCAGTTGATATGAGGTAAATCGAAAAAAAGGTTCGTATGAAAGTTGAAGGGTGTTTTGCTAATCACTGAAAATAAATCTTCGATCCATATCAACTTTTGATGTTTTGGTTTTTGCATGAACGGAGAAAAAATATTGTATGCAAATTGTGCATAATGCCCTTCAATATTTCTGATTCTTCCAGTGAAATAACAAATTCGTTCGATGTTCTTGCTGTGGCTAGGTACATCGTTAACATGAATGTTTCCTTGTATACGCTAAACTCAGGTCGAGTGTTACACATACATTATTTCAATTGGAACCTAGCCTACGAGCAAATTCGGTTTCCATCGCTTCGAAACTCTCAACAGCTCTCAGAGCGCGCACACACACATCCATTCGATATGAGGGTCCTTATATGCGTGTCATGAGTGTCAAGTATTGATCCTGCATGGGTAGAAAGTGCCACCGGTCAGCTAATCTTCCATAATGACCGGCTGAGGGCGCCCCTACACGCAACCTGCATTTCCACCGCGCTCAATGATCCGTACCGAATGATCGACTGCGGCAAGTCTAATTCCAAATTCTGGTCTTTATGTTCGCTTCCGCCGATTCCAGAATCAGATTTATATCGACTGAGTGTAACGAATGATGTGCATGTGGAATCAAACCGGGCTGTGGGCGGAGTTTGAACTATGATTGGGAATTTCACGAATTGGTGTCAGGTGTGGGATGAGAAAATTATATTTTCTCGTCCATACGTACCATCATCATAGACATCAGATTAATTACTTCCATCGAGGCGAATTTCTAAAATAATACATTAGCTGTAACTGAGACTGTTACTGTCCCTGTAGAAATACGTTTTCAGTGGAACGAGACTTAGTTCTGGTTTAATTGTTTATCATCTCTCAATTGCACATAAAACTGACGGAATTATAATCAATTTGATATGGTCATAGGACATTACGAACCATCTATACTTGTTTGAGAATAAGAATCGAAATACTTTCTACCTTCCTGGTGGATAAAACATCCACTAATTAGCGAAAAAACAAACAGCTTCAGAGGGCACTCTGCTAGATTTTCTGATTTAACTTCTAATACAGTGGTAGGAGGGATAGAAATGAAGGGTTGAAGGGTGAAAATAAAAAAATATGTCATAAGATTTTTTTCAATTAACTTTTTCATGTTGTTTATGTATACAAACTCTTTGTTTTCAATGATGTTTCTCGAAACCTGTTAATTTATTTCCCGGCATCAACTATTTTCACATAAAAATATCCCGTATGGAAGCCGATATTCCTGGTAATCGAGTTGACGAAAAAATACGCGTATCCCAGTGGTAACTCGATTAAAGTTTCTAAAAGCCCTCGAAATAACATCATGCCGATATGCACACGCGTTCTGTTGGTTTCAGTTCGTATCAGGCACACTTTTGGTACATTTCGTTAATATTTCCACATCGCCTTTCCCCATTCATTAGACACTTTGAGTGCTTTTCAGAAAACCCCAATAAAACAGAATAAACATGTTCCCTCTTGCATGAACCAGACGAATTCGGTGAAGAATGGATGGAACCATTGGCGGAGGTGAGCCGGATCTGATTATTTCTAATAATCCAAAGGATGCAACATCATTTCACATACCAGGATGGATGAAATGTTGGAAGGACACTATACAATCAATAATTTGGGTGCAATTTCTAAGGAAAAATTTAATTTTGTCAATCTGTCATCGAAATAATTTGTTTTGGTAGGATACTAAAGGAGCTCTTCGAGACAGTTTTCAAGTCAAGTTTTTGACGTAAAATTTTTTTTTATGCTAACTTTTTGGGCAAAAATATCATATCTTTTCGGAATCAGCTTGAAATTTTGCGTATATGGTACGAATTTCAAGTGAATCGGTAAATATATATTTTTCATTGTTTCTAGGGAAATTTTTGTCTCCAAATTATTTTAGTTTATTTTCATTTCGAATAACGACTCAAAAATTAATTTCTACAAAAGATTAACGAAATGAGGGTAATTTTTTCGTCGGAATCGCAAAAATAGTGTTTATTTCGTTAATCCTTCGTCGAATTAAATTTTTGAGCTCATCAAAATACGCCTGAAGAAATTTTTTGATTTTTCAAAAATGAAAACTGAAAATTTTTGAGAATTTGATAGTGCCAGAGAATTTTTGACGTTTAATAAATTATCGCTCTTTTTCGGTTAATTTTTCATTCAAATTAAATTAAATTAAAATACGTTCGAAGGCACGTTGCGATTTCCTCAAAAATAAAGATAAAAATAATCTAGAAATTCTAGCGTGGGACAGAATTTTTGACGTTTTATCGCTATTTTATGGTACACCTTGTAATTTCAACTGAATCTAATGACTTTGTACTTTTCATAATTTTTAGTAGTCTCTTTGGACTTTTTTCTAGAAAATTTTATTTTCAACGATCGATTTCAAATTGACAGAATATACCATTTCCTTCATCCTGAATCAATTAACATTCACAGAATGGCTCTGTCTCAAACCGTTCTCGAGTTGAAATGTTAATCCGGAGTTGAAAGAGGTAATATTCGGGCAAAACATTTTTTTTACCTTTTCGTTCCCATATTCGTGAAATTCTACCTTTTTGACACAATAGAGATTTGGTAGGCTTTTAACGGAACCTCTGCAATTTCGTTTTGAACCTATTTTAGAACATTTTTATATTTGATGATAAGAAAAATCCGAGGAAAAATCAGAAAAAATTTCCAAACGTATCTCAAGATAATTTCCATCGCTGATCGACTTGAAATTCATGGAGTACACGAATTTCATCTTTCTGAATCGGACATTGAACTACATCTGACAGATATTTCCTCGTAATTGAACAGCAGATTATCCTTCATTTTGTAGGGAATGATCACCTGCAGACATGCATGTTTCTAGGTTTTGTCTCTTATCAGTACCATGGTAGATAAGACAACATAACAATTGTCCTGTGCCTGCCCAATGAATAATCAACTGTTCAACTAAAATTTCCTCACAGCATATTCCATATAGAGTTTACTGTATCATTTCGAACAAAGTTTGGTAATATATGCAGGAGAGTATCGCAATAATGAATCGAATTAAATCGACGAAGTTAAAGTACTCTTTCTCTTCACATATTTCCACCAAGCTGTCTAAGGAGTGTTTTTTTTCATGCATCTTCAGTAGTCCGAGAAAATGGAACAAGTAATTGTGCTAATTGTTATAAAACACTGAATTTCATGGTTTATTTGGTTTGGAATGACTACCTGGAGACATGACATGTTTCTACACATTCTTTTCTCTTATCAGTGCCCAAACAACATTAGAGTCATCTTGTTTCACCAAAAGAATGATAAGAGTCCAAGTTTCATAGTCCTATTTTACAAATAAAGCTTTGATTTGGTATTGGTAAGTATAGATGGTGATTGATGCGCTGCGATTTGATCAGATCTATTGTGCTCCATCTTCTTCTGCTATCTCAAGGTATTCTTGTTAACAGCAGCCCCTCAAGCCTCAATTCCTTGAGGAATTTAGGGATTTTAAGGGGGTCTACTTGTGGTATTTCTCCCATAGTCAACTGGTGTGATCCCGTATATTCAATCTTTTGTAATGTACAGCATAACACTCCATCAATATATGGTGGGGTGTTTCTGGATCTTCTCAACAGAATCGGAAAGTGCTGTCCTCCTCTAAGCCTAGCTTCCTTAGGTGTTCTTTGAGTCTGCAGTGCCCCGTCAGGAATTCCGTGATTGTCTTCAGACTAGTTTTGCTGAGGATAATCAGTGTCTTCGACCTTGCTCGGTTGAAGTTGCCGAGGAGATCTTTGGCCTGCCTTAGCCCTGGAAGTCTTTGCCAGTATGTTGCTTTGATTTGCAATAAGTCACGAGCAAAGCAAGAGAGACTCACTCCTTGGTTAACAGACACCGGGATCAGTGAATTTAGTAGTGGCCATTACTCAGTTTAAATTTTACTTCTATCGATCATCTCATCTAGGTTCAACTTTTAATTACAAAGGAGTGATAATGTGACATATTCCAGAATAGTTTAACTCTGGGAGAAAATATTCGAAACATATTTTCTTCGAAATCACCCAGATCGTAGAAAATTACGATATTTCTGCTATCGGATTGTTTCCTTCAAAACCCTATACTCTAGTTCATCAACGCCAAAACTCACTTCCACTCACTACTTTCGGCTGGAAATGCTCATGACGTGAATGGCGTCACATCGCACAATGCCTTCAGCTCGGAATATCACCCAAAAAAAACTCTTTCGTCCGGACATTCTCTCTTCCACTGCCCCAATAAGAGATATCCTTATTTTTCCTCTTTCCTTCCATTCGACGTCGAACGCGACTCGCCTACTCCGATAGACACCGTTGTCACACCGCCAGATATTTTCCCTTCTGCGAAAACTTCTCCCATATCGATATACAAGTCCATTGTTGTTGACGACCACTCCTATTCGGAGAGCCTTCGCAGCAGGCTGCAGAAAAGTATTCCTGCTTGTCGTCGTTCAACTGCCATTGTAACGGGCCTCATTTCTTTCTGACGTCTTCCTCGAACGCCGCCCCTCCCCGCCCCCGCCGCCCCGCGTGTCTCCGGAGTCGCCCTTCGCAGGCAATATAGGAACCCTTTTGGACCATAATAGACATGAAAATGCCTAGATTGCGTATTTGGTGCGGGAAAATATGTAGTTCGCGCAGTGGCGTAACGAGTATTTTTGAGAGGGAACTTTATTATACTGGAATGGATTCATATCTGTGTCTAAATGTATTCCACCTTGATTATTTCCAATTCAACAGCTACATAGGCCAAAAATCTATCAACTTTAATGTTTTATATAGAGGTCAATTTTTTTTTTCGCATTGTTGATTGGTTTTCTAATTATGAGACTGCACAACCTGAGTTCTGTTAACTAATCTATGACAGCTTTTGACGACTTAAAATGTGTTTTTTCTGAAACCATCCAAAAACAGGACACCAATTTTTTCAAGCAGTTGGCTGGGAATCCGAATTAACTCCTGAATAAATGGTAGAGATTGTTATAAACTCAATTTTTCGAAAGATATTTTCTTTTTTGACATGATTCAGAAGAAAATTCAACTTAGATGTGAGTACCCTATAGAGTATATCAATGAAAAATTAATATGGTTGAAGAAAAGCTGAAATGCTTTATAACACAATGAACTGAAATGAAAAAAAATATGATTTTTACAGGCAGAAAATAATAATAAATGAAAAATATTAGTATCACTATGAAAAAAGCGTGGGGTGTTTGATATAAGAAAATATGAAACATAGCGCCCCACGCTTTTTTCACAGTGACACTGATAATTTAAATTTTTTTAAATTTTCAGCCTATATAACACATTCATTATTTTTTAAATTTTTGTTCAATGTGTAATTTGAAGTGATCTAATAAATAGAATTCGGGTTGGCACGTCTCGTTGTGAGTCAGAATACATTAATTTTTATCCAAATAACAACTTCTCATAATTGGAGATCATTATCGGATCATCAGGGGAGTGCGGTCGGATTTTAAATATTTTGAAATGATGTCAAAAATAGGATTGGAGTTGGCGCGATTGATGGTGGGTCAGAATACATTCATTTTGGTCCAAATAACAACTTTTCATCATCAAAGGTCATTGTCGGGTCATCAGGGGAGTGCGGTCGGATTTTAAATAATTTGAAATGATCTCAAAAATAGGATTTGAGTTGGCGCGATTGATGGTGGGTCAGAATACATTAATTTTTATCCAAATAACAACTTCTCATAATCGGAGATCATTATCGGATCATCAGGGGAGTGCGGTCGGATTTTAAATATTTTGAAATGATGTCAAAAATAGGATTGGAGTTGGCGCGATTGATGGTGGGTCAGAATACATTCATTTTGGTCCAAATAACAACTTTTCATCATCAAAGGTCATTGTCGGGTCATCAGGGGAGTGCGGTCGGATTTTAAATAATTTGAAATGATCTCAAAAATAGGATTGGAGTTGGCGCGATTGATGGTGGGTCAGAATACATTCATTTTGGTCCAAATAACAACTTTTCATCATCAAAGGTCAATTTTAGGTCATCAGGGGAGTGCGGTCGGATTTTAAATATTTTGAAATGATCTCAAAAATAGGATTTGAGTTGGCGCGATTGATGGTGGGTCAGAATACATTCACTTTGGTCCAAATAACAACTTTTCATCATGAAAGGTCAATTTTAGGTCATCAGGGGAGTGCGGTCGGATTTTAAATAATTTGAAATGATCTCAAAAATAGGATTGGAGTTGGCGCGATTGATGGTGGGTCAGAATACATTCATTTTGGTCCAAATAACAACTTTTCATCATCAAAGGTCAATTTTAGGTCATCAGGGGAGTGCGGTCGGATTTTAAATATTTTGAAATGATCTCAAAAATAGGATTTGAGTTGGCGCGATTGATGGTGGGTCAGAATACATTCACTTTGGTCCAAATAACAACTTTTCATCATGAAAGGTCAATTTTAGGTCATCAGGGGAGTGCGGTCGGATTTTAAATAATTTGAAATGATCTCAAAAATAGGATTGGAGTTGGCGCGATTGATGGTGGGTCAGAATACATTCATTTTGGTCCAAATAACAACTTTTCATCATCAAAGGTCAATTTTAGGTCATCAGGGGAGTGCGGTCGGATTTTAAATATTTTGAAATGATCTCAAAAATAGGATTTGAGTTGGCGCGATTGATGGTGGGTCAGAATACATTCACTTTGGTCCAAATAACAACTTTTCATCATGAAAGGTCAATTTTAGGTCATCAGGGGAGTGCGGTCGGATTTTAAATATTTTGAAATGATCTCAAAAATAGGATTGGAGATGGCGCGATTGATGGTGGGTCAGAATACATTCATTTTGGTCCAAGTAACAACTATTCATCATCAAAGGTCATTGTCGGGTCATCAGGGGAGTGCGGTCGGATTTTAAATAATTTGAAATGATCTCAAAAATAGGATTGGAGTTGGCGCGATTGATGGTGGGTCAGAATACATTCATTTTGGTCCAAATAACAACTTTTCATCATCAAAGGTCAATTTTAGGTCATCAGGGGAGTGCGGTCGGATTTTAAATATTTTGAAATGATCTCAAAAATAGGATTTGAGTTGGCGCGATTGATGGTGGGTCAGAATACATTCACTTTGGTCCAAATAACAACTTTTCATCATGAAAGGTCAATTTTAGGTCATCAGGGGAGTGCGGTCGGATTTTAAATATTTTGAAATGATCTCAAAAATAGGATTGGAGATGGCGCGATTGATGGTGGGTCAGAATACATTCATTTTGGTCCAAGTAACAACTATTCATCATCAAAGGTCATTGTCGGGTCATCAGGGGAGTGCGGTCGGATTTTAAATAATTTGAAATGATCTCAAAAATAGGATTGGAGTTGGCGCGATTGATGGTGGGTCAGAATACATTCATTTTGGTCCAAATAACAACTTTTCATCATCAAAGGTCAATTTTAGGTCATCAGGGGAGTGCGGTCGGATTTTAAATATTTTGAAATGATCTCAAAAATAGGATTTGAGTTGGCGCGATTGATGGTGGGTCAGAATACATTCACTTTGGTCCAAATAACAACTTTTCATCATGAAAGGTCAATTTTAGGTCATCAGGGGAGTGCGGTCGGATTTTAAATAATTTGAAATGATCTCAAAAATAGGATTGGAGTTGGCGCGATTGATGGTGGGTCAGAATACATTCATTTTGGTCCAAATAACAACTTTTCATCATCAAAGGTCAATTTTAGGTCATCAGGGGAGTGCGGTCGGATTTTAAATATTTTGAAATGATCTCAAAAATAGGATTTGAGTTGGCGCGATTGATGGTGGGTCAGAATACATTCACTTTGGTCCAAATAACAACTTTTCATCATGAAAGGTCAATTTTAGGTCATCAGGGGAGTGCGGTCGGATTTTAAATAATTTGAAATGATCTCAAAAATAGGATTGGAGTTGGCGCGATTGATGGTGGGTCAGAATACATTCATTTTGGTCCAAATAACAACTTTTCATCATCAAAGGTCAATTTTAGGTCATCAGGGGAGTGCGGTCGGATTTTAAATATTTTGAAATGATCTCAAAAATAGGATTTGAGTTGGCGCGATTGATGGTGGGTCAGAATACATTCACTTTGGTCCAAATAACAACTTTTCATCATGAAAGGTCAATTTTAGGTCATCAGGGGAGTGCGGTCGGATTTTAAATAATTTGAAATGATCTCAAAAATAGGATTGGAGTTGGCGCGATTGATGGTGGGTCAGAATACATTCATTTTGGTCCAAATAACAACTTTTCATCATCAAAGGTCAATTTTAGGTCATCAGGGGAGTGCGGTCGGATTTTAAATATTTTGAAATGATCTCAAAAATAGGATTTGAGTTGGCGCGATTGATGGTGGGTCAGAATACATTCACTTTGGTCCAAATAACAACTTTTCATCATGAAAGGTCAATTTTAGGTCATCAGGGGAGTGCGGTCGGATTTTAAATATTTTGAAATGATCTCAAAAATAGGATTGGAGATGGCGCGATTGATGGTGGGTCAGAATACATTCATTTTGGTCCAAGTAACAACTATTCATCATCAAAGGTCATTGTCGGGTCATCAGGGGAGTGCGGTCGGATTTTAAATAATTTGAAATGATCTCAAAAATAGGATTGGAGTTGGCGCGATTGATGGTGGGTCAGAATACATTCATTTTGGTCCAAATAACAACTTTTCATCATCAAAGGTCAATTTTAGGTCATCAGGGGAGTGCGGTCGGATTTTAAATATTTTGAAATGATCTCAAAAATAGGATTTGAGTTGGCGCGATTGATGGTGGGTCAGAATACATTCACTTTGGTCCAAATAACAACTTTTCATCATGAAAGGTCAATTTTAGGTCATCAGGGGAGTGCGGTCGGATTTTAAATATTTTGAAATGATCTCAAAAATAGGATTGGAGATGGCGCGATTGATGGTGGGTCAGAATACATTCATTTTGGTCCAAATAACAACTTTTCATCATCAAAGGTCAATTTTAGGTCATCAGGGGAGTGCGGTCGGATTTTAAATATTTTGAAATGATCTCAAAAATAGGATTTGAGTTGGCGCGATTGATGGTGGGTCAGAATACATTCACTTTGGTCCAAATAACAACTTTTCATCATGAAAGGTCAATTTTAGGTCATCAGGGGAGTGCGGTCGGATTTTAAATAATTTGAAATGATCTCAAAAATAGGATTGGAGTTGGCGCGATTGATGGTGGGTCAGAATACATTCATTTTGGTCCAAATAACAACTTTTCATCATCAAAGGTCAATTTTAGGTCATCAGGGGAGTGCGGTCGGATTTTAAATATTTTGAAATGATCTCAAAAATAGGATTTGAGTTGGCGCGATTGATGGTGGGTCAGAATACATTCACTTTGGTCCAAATAACAACTTTTCATCATGAAAGGTCAATTTTAGGTCATCAGGGGAGTGCGGTCGGATTTTAAATAATTTGAAATGATCTCAAAAATAGGATTGGAGTTGGCGCGATTGATGGTGGGTCAGAATACATTCATTTTGGTCCAAATAACAACTTTTCATCATCAAAGGTCAATTTTAGGTCATCAGGGGAGTGCGGTCGGATTTTAAATATTTTGAAATGATCTCAAAAATAGGATTTGAGTTGGCGCGATTGATGGTGGGTCAGAATACATTCACTTTGGTCCAAATAACAACTTTTCATCATGAAAGGTCAATTTTAGGTCATCAGGGGAGTGCGGTCGGATTTTAAATATTTTGAAATGATCTCAAAAATAGGATTGGAGATGGCGCGATTGATGGTGGGTCAGAATACATTCATTTTGGTCCAAGTAACAACTATTCATCATCAAAGGTCATTGTCGGGTCATCAGGGGAGTGCGGTCGGATTTTAAATAATTTGAAATGATCTCAAAAATAGGATTGGAGTTGGCGCGATTGATGGTGGGTCAGAATACATTCATTTTGGTCCAAATAACAACTTTTCATCATCAAAGGTCAATTTTAGGTCATCAGGGGAGTGCGGTCGGATTTTAAATATTTTGAAATGATCTCAAAAATAGGATTTGAGTTGGCGCGATTGATGGTGGGTCAGAATACATTCACTTTGGTCCAAATAACAACTTTTCATCATCAAAGGTCATTGTCAGGTCATCAGGAGAGTGCGGTCGGATTTTAAATATTTTGAAATGATCTCAAAAATAGGATTGGAGATGGCGCGATTGATGGTGGGTCAGAATACATTCATTTTGGTCCAAGTAACAACTATTCATCATCAAAGGTCATTGTCGGGTCATCAGGGGAGTGCGGTCGGATTTTAAATAATTTGAAATGATCTCAAAAATAGGATTGGAGTTGGCGCGACTGATGGTGCGTTAGAATTCATTCATTTTGGTCCAAATATCAACTTTTCAACATCAAAGGTCATTGTCGGGTCATCAGGAGAGTGCGGTCGGATTTTAAATATTTTGAAATGATCTCAAAAATAGGATTGGCGTTGGCGCGATTGATGGTGGGTCAGAATACATTCATTTTGGTCCAAATAACAACTTTTCATCATCAAAGGTCATTGTCAGGTCATCAGGAGAGTGCGGTCGGATTTTAAATATTTTGAAATGATCTCAAAAATAGGATTGGAGATGGCGCGATTGATGGTGGGTCAGAATACATTCATTTTGGTCCAAGTAACAACTATTCATCATCAAAGGTCATTGTCGGGTCATCAGGGGAGTGCGGTCGGATTTTAAATAATTTGAAATGATCTCAAAAATAGGATTGGAGTTGGCGCGATTGATGGTGGGTCGAAATACATTCATTTTGGTCCAAATAACAACTTTTTATCATCAAAGGTCATTGTCGGGTCATCAGGGGAGTGCGGTCGGATTTTAAATAATTTGAAATGATCTCAAAAATAGGATTGGAGTTGGCGCGATTGATGGTGGGTCAGAATACATTAATTTTTATCCTAATAACAACTTTTCATCATCAAAGGTCATTGTCGGGTCATCAGGGGAGTGCGGTAGGATTTTAAATATTTTGAAATGATCTCAAAATTAGGATTTGAGTTGGCGCGATTGATGGTGGGTCAGAATACATTCATTTTGGTCCAAATAACAACTTTTCATCATCAAAGGTCATTGTCAGGTCATCAGGAGAGTGCGGTCGGATTTCAAATATTTTGAAATGATCTCAAAAATAGGATTGGAGTTGGCGCGATTGATGGTGGGTCAGAATACATTCATTTTGGTCCAAGTAACAACTTTTCATCATCAAAGGTCATTGTCGGGTCATCAGGGGAGTGCGGTCGGATTTTAAATATTTTAAAATGATCTCAAAAATAGGATTGGAGTTGGCGCGACTGATGGTGGGTTAGAATTCATTCATTTTGGTCCAAATATCAACTTTTCAACATCAAAGGTCATTGTCGGGTCATCAGGAGAGTGCGGTCGGATTTTAAATATTTTGAAAAGATGTCAAAAATAGGATTGGAGTTGGCGCGATTGATGGTGGGTCAGAATACATTCATTTTGGTCCAAGTAACAACTTTTCATCATCAAAGGTCATTGTCGGGTCATCAGGGGAGTGCGGTCGGATTTTAAATAATTTGAAATGATCTCAAAAATAGGATTGGAGTTGGCGCGATTGATGGTGGGTCAGAATACATTCATTTTGGTCCAAATAACAACTTTTCATCATCAAAGGTCATTGTCAGGTCATCAGGAGAGTGCGGTCGGATTTTAAATATTTTGAAATGATCTCAAAAATATGATTGGAGTTGGCGCGATTGATGGTGGGTCAGAATACATTCATTTTGGTCCAAGTAACAACTTTTCATCATCAAAGGTCATTGTCGGGTCATCAGGGGAGTGCGGTCGGATTTTAAATATTTTAAAATGATCTCAAAAATAGGATTGGAGTTGGCGCGACTGATGGTGGGTTAGAATTCATTCATTTTGGTCCAAATATCAACTTTTCAACATCAAAGGTCATTGTCGGGTCATCAGGAGAGTGCGGTCGGATTTTAAATATTTTGAAAAGATGTCAAAAATAGGATTGGAGTTGGCGCGATTGATGGTGGGTCAGAATACATTCATTTTGGTCCAAGTAACAACTTTTCATCATCAAAGGTCATTGTCGGGTCATCAGGGGAGTGCGGTCGGATTTTAAATAATTTGAAATGATCTCAAAAATAGGATTGGAGTTGGCGCGATTGATGGTGGGTCAGAATACATTCATTTTGGTCCAAATAACAACTTTTCATCATCAAAGGTCATTGTCAGGTCATCAGGAGAGTGCGGTCGGATTTTAAATATTTTGAAATGATCTCAAAAATAGGATTGGCGTTGGCGCGATTGATGGTGGGTCAGAATACATTCATTTTGGTCCAAGTAACAACTTTTCATCATCAAAGGTCATTGTCGGGTCATCAGGGGAGTGCGGTCGTATTTTAAATATTTTAAAATGATCTCAAAAATAGGATTGGAGTTGGCGCGACTGATGGTGCGTTAGAATTCATTCATTTTGGTCCAAATATCAACTTTTCAACATCAAAGGTCATTGTCGGGTCATCAGGAGAGTGCGGTCGGATTTTAAATATTTTGAAATGATCTCAAAAATAGGATTGGCGTTGGCGCGATTGATGGTGGGTCAGAATACATTCATTTTGGTCCAAGTAACAACTTTTCATCATCAAAGGTCATTGTCGGGTCATCAGGAGAGTGCGGTCGGATTTTAAATATTTTGAAATGATCTCAAAAATAGGATTGGCGTTGGCGCGATTGATGGTGGGTCAGAATACATTCATTTTGGTCCAAATAACAACTTTTCATCATCAAAGGTCATTGTCAGGTCATCAGGAGAGTGCGGTCGGATTTTGAATATTTTGAAATGATCTCAAAAATAGGATTGGAGTTGGCGCGATTGATGGTGGGTTAGAATTCATTCATTTTGGTCCAAATATCAACTTTTCAACATCAAAGGTCATTGTCGGGTCATCAGGAGAGTGCGGTCGGATTTTAAATATTTTGAAATGATGTCAAAAATAGGATTGGAGTTGGCGCGATTGATGGTGGGTCAGAATATATTCATTTTGGTCCAAGTAACAACTTTTCATCATCAAAGGTCATTGTCGGGTCATCAGGGGAGTGCGGTCGGATTTTAAATAATTTGAAATGATCTCAAAAATAGGATTGGAGTTGGCGCGATTGATGGTGGGTCAGAATACATTCATTTTGGTCCAAATAACAACTTTTCATCATCAAAGGTCATTGTCAGGTCATCAGGAGAGTGCGGTCGGATTTTAAATATTTTGAAATGATCTCAAAAATAGGATTGGAGTTGGCGCGATTGATGGTGGGTCAGAATACATTCATTTTGGTCCAAATAACAACTTTTCATCATCAAAGGTCATTGTCAGGTCATCAGGAGAGTGCGGTCGGATTTTAAATATTTTGAAATGATCTCAAAAATAGGATTGGAGTTGGCGCGATTGATGGTGGGTCAGAATACATTCATTTTGGTCCAAATAACAACTTTTCATCATCAAAGGTCATTGTCAGGTCATCAGGAGAGTGCGGTCGGATTTTAAATAATTTGAAATGATCTCAAAAATAGGATTGGAGTTGGCGCGATTGATGGTGGGTCAGAATACATTCATTTTGGTCCAAGTAACAACTTTTCATCATCAAAGGTCATTGTCGGGTCATCAGGGGAGTGCGGTCGGATTTTAAATAATTTGAAATGATCTCAAAAATAGGATTGGAGTTGGCGCGATTGATGGTGGGTCAGAATACATTCATTTTGGTCCAAATAACAACTTTTCATCATCAAAGGTCATTGTCAGGTCATCAGGAGAGTGCGGTCGGATTTTAAATATTTTGAAATGATCTCAAAAATAGGATTGGAGTTGGCGCGATTGATGGTGGGTCAGAATACATTCATTTTGGTCCAAATAACAACTTTTCATCATCAAAGGTCATTGTCAGGTCATCAGGAGAGTGCGGTCGGATTTTAAATATTTTGAAATGATCTCAAAAATAGGATTGGAGTTGGCGCGATTGATGGTGGGTCAGAATACATTCATTTTGGTCCAAATAACAACTTTTCATCATCAAAGGTCATTGTCAGGTCATCAGGAGAGTGCGGTCGGATTTTAAATAATTTGAAATGATCTCAAAAATAGGATTGGAGTTGGCGCGATTGATGGTGGGTCAGAATACATTCATTTTGGTCCAAGTAACAACTTTTCATCATCAAAGGTCATTGTCGGGTCATCAGGGGAGTGCGGTCGTATTTTAAATATTTTAAAATGATCTCAAAAATAGGATTGGAGTTGGCGCGACTGATGGTGCGTTAGAATTCATTCATTTTGGTCCAAATATCAACTTTTCAACATCAAAGGTCATTGTCGGGTCATCAGGAGAGTGCGGTCGGATTTTAAATATTTTGAAATGATCTCAAAAATAGGATTGGCGTTGGCGCGATTGATGGTGGGTCAGAATACATTCATTTTGGTCCAAGTAACAACTTTTCATCATCAAAGGTCATTGTCGGGTCATCAGGAGAGTGCGGTCGGATTTTAAATATTTTGAAATGATCTCAAAAATAGGATTGGCGTTGGCGCGATTGATGGTGGGTCAGAATACATTCATTTTGGTCCAAGTAACAACTTTTCATCATCAAAGGTCATTGTCGGGTCATCAGGGGAGTGCGGTCGGATTTTAAATAATTTGAAATGATCTCAAAAATAGGATTGGAGTTGGCGCGATTGATGGTGGGTCAGAATACATTCATTTTGGTCCAAATAACAACTTTTCATCATCAAAGGTCATTGTCAGGTCATCAGGAGAGTGCGGTCGGATTTTAAATATTTTGAAATGATCTCAAAAATAGGATTGGCGTTGGCGCGATTGATGGTGGGTCAGAATACATTCATTTTGGTCCAAGTAACAACTTTTCATCATCAAAGGTCATTGTCGGGTCATCAGGGGAGTGCGGTCGTATTTTAAATATTTTAAAATGATCTCAAAAATAGGATTGGAGTTGGCGCGACTGATGGTGCGTTAGAATTCATTCATTTTGGTCCAAATATCAACTTTTCAACATCAAAGGTCATTGTCGGGTCATCAGGAGAGTGCGGTCGGATTTTAAATATTTTGAAATGATCTCAAAAATAGGATTGGCGTTGGCGCGATTGATGGTGGGTCAGAATACATTCATTTTGGTCCAAGTAACAACTTTTCATCATCAAAGGTCATTGTCGGGTCATCAGGGGAGTGCGGTCGGATTTTAAATAATTTGAAATGATCTCAAAAATAGGATTGGAGTTGGCGCGATTGATGGTGGGTCAGAATACATTAATTTTTATCCAAATAACAACTTCTCATCATCAAAGGTCATTGTCGGGTCATCAGGGGAGTGCGGTAGGATTTTAAATATTTTGAAATGATCTCAAAATTAGGATTTGAGTTGGCGCGATTGATGGTGGGTCAGAATACATTCATTTTGGTCCAAATAACAACTTTTTATCATGAAAGGTCATTGTCAGGTCATCAGGAGAGTGCGGTCGGATTTTAAATATTTTGAAATGATCTCAAAAATAGGATTGGAGTTGGCGCGATTGATGGTGGGTCAGAATACATTAATTTTTATCCAAATAACAACTTCTCATCATCAAAGGTCATTGTCGGGTCATCAGGGGAGTGCGGTAGGATTTTAAATATTTTGAAATGATCTCAAAATTAGGATTTGAGTTGGCGCGATTGATGGTGGGTCAGAATACATTCATTTTGGTCCAAGTAACAACTTTTCATCATCAAAGGTCATTGTCGGGTCATCAGGGGAGTGCGGTCGGATTTTAAATATTTTAAAATGATCTCAAAAATAGGATTGGAGTTGGCGCGACTGATGGTGGGTTAGAATTCATTCATTTTGGTCCAAATATCAACTTTTCAACATCAAAGGTCATTGTCGGGTCATCAGGAGAGTGCGGTCGGATTTTAAATATTTTGAAATGATGTCAAAAATAGGATTGGAGTTGGCGCGATTGATGGTGGGTCAGAATACATTCATTTTGGTCCAAGTAACAACTTTTCATCATCAAAGGTCATTGTCGGGTCATCAGGGGAGTGCGGTCGGATTTTAAATAATTTGAAATGATCTCAAAATTAGGATTTGAGTTGGCGCGATTGATGGTGGGTCAGAATACATTCATTTTGGTCCAAATAACAACTTTTCATCATCAAAGGTCATTGTCAGGTCATCAGGAGAGTGCGGTCGGATTTTAAATATTTTGAAATGATCTCAAAAATAGGATTGGAGTTGGCGCGATTGATGGTGGGTCAGAATACATTCATTTTGGTCCAAGTAACAACTTTTCATCATCAAAGGTCATTGTCGGGTCATCAGGGGAGTGCGGTCGGATTTTAAATATTTTAAAATGATCTCAAAAATAGGATTGGAGTTGGCGCGACTGATGGTGGGTTAGAATTCATTCATTTTGGTCCAAATATCAACTTTTCAACATCAAAGGTCATTGTCGGGTCATCAGGAGAGTGCGGTCGGACTTTAAATATTTTGAAATGATGTCACAAATAGGATTGGAGTTGGCGCGATTGATGGTGGGTCAGAATACATTCATTTTGGTCCAAGTAACAACTTTTCATCATCAAAGGTCATTGTCGGGTCATCAGGGGAGTGCGGTCGGATTTTAAATAATTTGAAATGATCTCAAAAATAGGATTGGAGTTGGCGCGATTGATGGTGGGTCGGAATACATTCATTTTGGTCCAAATAACAACTTTTTATCATCAAAGGTCATTGTCGGGTCATCAGGGGAGTGCGGTCGGATTTTAAATAATTTGAAATGATCTCAAAAATAGGATTGGAGTTGGCGCGATTGATGGTGGGTCAGAATACATTAATTTTTATCCAAATAACAACTTCTCATCATCAAAGTTCATTGTCGGGTCATCAGGGGAGTGCGGTAGGATTTTAAATATTTTGAAATGATCTCAAAATTAGGATTTGAGTTGGCGCGATTGATGGTGGGTCAGAATACATTCATTTCGGTCCAAATAACAACTTTTCATCATCAAAGGTCATTGTCAGGTCATCAGGAGAGTGCGGTCGGATTTTAAATATTTTGAAATGATGTCAAAAATAGGATTGGAGTTGGCGCGACTGATGGTGGGTTAGAATTCATTCAATTTGGTCCAAATATCAACTTTTCAACATCAAAGTTCATTGTCGGGTCATCAGGAGAGTGCGGTCGGATTTTAAATATTTTAAAATGATCTCAAAAATAGGATTGGAGTTGGCGCGATTGATGGTGGGTCAGAATACATTCATTTTGGTCCAAATAACAACTTTTCATCATCAAAGGTCATTGTCAGGTCATCAGGAGAGTGCGGTCGGATTTTAAATATTTTGAAATGATGTCAAAAATAGGATTGGAGTTGGCGCGACTGATGGTGGGTTAGAATTCATTCAATTTGGTCCAAATATCAACTTTTCAACATCAAAGGTCATTGTCGGGTCATCAGGAGAGTGCGGTCGGATTTTAAATATTTTAAAATGATCTCAAAAATAGGATTAGAGTTGGCGCGATTGATGGTGGGTCAGAATACATTTATTTTGGTCCCAATAACAACTTTTTATCATCAAAGGTCATTGTCGGGTCATCAGGGGAGTGCGGTCGGATTTTAAATATCTTGAAATGATCTCAAAAATAGGATTGGAGTTGGCGCGATTGATGAAGGGTCAGAATACATTCATTTTGGTCCAAATAACAACTTTTCATCATCAAAGGTCATTGTCGGGTCATCAGGGGAGTGCGGTCGGATTTTAAATAATTTGAAATGATCTCAAAAATAGGATTGGAGTTGGCGCGATTGATGGTGGGTCAGAATACATTAATTTTTATCCAAATAACAACTTCTCATCATCAAAGGTCATTGTCGGGTCATCAGGGGAGTGCGGTAGGATTTTAAATATTTTGAAATGATCTCAAAATTAGGATTTGAGTTGGCGCGACTGATGGTGGGTCAGAATACATTCATTTTGGTCCAAATAACAACTTTTCATCATCAAAGGTCATTGTCAGGTCATCAGGAGAGTGCGGTCGGATTTTAAATATTTTGAAATGATCTCAAAAATAGGATTGGAGTTGGCGCGATTGATGGTGGGTCAGAATACATTCATTTTGGTCCAAGTAACAACTTTTCATCATCAAAGGTCATTGTCGGGTCATCAGGGGAGTGCGGTCGGATTTTAAATAATTTGAAATGATCTCAAAAATAGGATTGGAGTTGGCGCGATTGATGGTGGGTCAGAATACATTAATTTTTATCCAAATAACAACTTCTCATCATCAAAGGTCATTGTCGGGTCATCAGGGGAGTGCGGTAGGATTTTAAATATTTTGAAATGATCTCAAAATTCGGATTTGAGTTGGCGCGATTGATGGAGGGTCAGAATACATTCATTTTGGTCCAAATAACAACTTTTCATCATCAAAGGTCATTGTCAGGTCATCAGGAGAGTGCGGTCGGATTTTAAATATTTTGAAATGATCTCAAAAATAGGATTGGAGTTGGCGCGATTGATGGTGGGTCAGAATACATTCATTTTGGTCCAAATAACAACTTTTCATCATCAAAGGTCATTGTCAGGTCATCAGGAGAGTGCGGTCGGATTTTAAAAATTTTGAAATGTTCTCAAAAATAGGATTGGAGTTGGCGCGATTGATGGTGGGTCTGAATACATTCAATTTGGTCCAAGTAACAACTTTTCATCATCAAAGGTCATAGTCGGGTCATCAGGGGAGTGCGGTCGGATTTTAATTAATTTGAAATGATCTCAAAAATAGGATTGGAGTTGGCGCGATTGATGGTGGGTCAGAATACATTCATTTTGGTCCAAATAACAACTTTTCATCATCAAAGGTCATTGTCAGGTCATCAGGAGAGTGCGGTCGGATTTTAAATATTTTGAAATGATCTCAAAAATAGGATTGGAGTTGGCGCGATTGATGGTGGGTCAGAATACATTCATTCTGGTCCAAATATCAACTTTTCATCATCAAAGGTCATTGTCGGGTCATCAGGGGAGTGCGGTCGGATTTTAAGTATTTTGAAATGATCTCAAAAATAGGATTGGAGTTGGCGCGATTGATGGTGGGTTAGAATTCATTCATTTTGGTCCAAATATCAACTTTTCCTCATCAAAGGTCATTGTCGGGTCATCAGGGGAGTGCGATCCGATTTTAAATATTTTAAAATGATCTCAAAAATAGGATTGGAGTTGGCGCGATTGATGGTGGGTTAGAATTCATTCATTTTGGTCCAAATATCAACTTTCTATCATCAAAGGTCATTGTCGGTTCATCAGGGGAGTGCGGTCGGATTTTAAGTATTTTGAAATGATCTCAAAAATAGGATTGGAGTTGGCGCGATTGATGGTGGGTCAGAATACATTCATTTTGGTCCCAATAACAACTTTCTATCATCAAAGGTCATTGTCGGGTCATCAGGGGAGTGCGGTCGGATTTTAAATAATTTGTAGTGATCTCAAAAATAGGATTAGAGTTGGCGCGATTGATGGTGGATCAAAATACATTCACTTTGGTCCAAATAACAACTTTTCATCATCAAAGGTCATTGTCGGGTCATCAGGAGAGTGCGGTCGGATTTTAAACATTTTGAAATGATCTCAAAAATAGGATTGGAGTTGGCGCGATTGATGGTGGGTCAGAATACATACAGTTTGGTCCAAATAACAATTTCTCATCACCGGAGGTCATTGTCGAGTCATCAGAGGAGTGCGGTCGGATTTTTAATAATTTGTAGTGATCTCAAAAATAGGATTAGAGTTGGCGCGATTGATGGTGGGTCAGAATACATTCATTTTGGTCCAAATAACAACTTTTCATGATCAAAGGTCATTGTCGGGTCATCAGGGGAGAGCGGTCGGATTTTAAATAGTTTTAAATGATCTCAAAAATAGGATTTGAGTTAGCGCGATTGATGGTGGGTCAGAATACATTCATTTTGGTCCAAATAACAACTTTTCATCATCAAAGGTCATTGTCGGGTCATCAGGGGAGTGCGGTCGGATTTTAAGTATTTTGAAATGATCTCAAAAATAGGATTGGAGTTGGCGTGATTGATGGTGGGTCAGAATACATTCATTTTGGTCCAAATAACAACGTTTCATCATCAAAGGTCTTTGTCGGGTCATCACGGGAGTGCGGTCGGATTTTAAATATTTTGAAATGATCTCAAAAATAAGATAAGAGTTGGCGCGATTGATGGTGGGTCAGAATACATTCATTTTGGTCCAGATAACAACTTTTCATCATCAAAGGTCATTGTCGGGTCATCAGGGGAGTGCGGTCGGATTTTGAATATTTTGAAATGATCTCAAAAATAGGATTTGAGTTGGCGCGATTGATGGTGGGTCAGAATACATTCATTTTGGTCCAAATAACAACTTTTCATCATCAAAGGTCATTGTCGGGTCATCAGGGGAGAGCGGTCGGATTTTAAATAGTTTTAAATGATCTCAAAAATAGGATTTGAGTTAGCGCGATTGATGGTGGGTCAGAATACATTCATTTTGGTCCAAATAACAACTTTTCATCATCAAAGGTCATTGTCGGGTCATCAGGGGAGTGCGGTCGGATTTTAAGTATTTTGAAATGATCTCAAAAATAGGATTGGAGTTGGCGTGATTGATGGTGGGTCAGAATACATTCATTTTGGTCCAAATAACAACGTTTCATCATCAAAGGTCTTTGTCGGGTCATCACGGGAATGCGGTCGGATTTTGAATATTTTGAAATGATCTCAAAAATAGGATTGGAGTTGGCGCGATTGATGGTGGGTCAGAATACATTCATTTTGGACCAAATAACAACTTTTCATCATCAAAGGTCATTGTCGGGTCATCAGGGGAGTGCGGTCGGATTTTAAATATTTTGAAATGATCTCAAAAATAAGATAAGAGTTGGCGCGATTGATGGTGGGTCAGAATACATTCATTTTGGTCCAGATAACAACTTTTCATCATCAAAGGTCATTGTCGGGTCATCAGGGGAGTGCGGTCGGATTTTGAATATTTTGAAATGATCTCAAAAATAGGATTTGAGTTGGCGCGATTGATGGTGGGTCAGAATACATTCATTTTGGTCCAAATAACAACTTTTCATCATCAAAGGTCATTGTCGGGTCATCAGGGGAGTGCGGTCGGATTTTAAGTATTTTGAAATGATCTCAAAAATAGGATTGGAGTTGGCGTGATTGATGGTGGGTCAGAATACATTCATTTTGGTCCAAATAACAACGTTTCATCATCAAAGGTCTTTGTCGGGTCATCACGGGAATGCGGTCGGATTTTGAATATTTTGAAATGATCTCAAAAATAGGATTGGAGTTGGCGCGATTGATGGTGGGTCAGAATACATTCATTTTGGACCAAATAACAACTTTTCATCATCAAAGGTCATTGTCGGGTCATCAGGGGAGTGCGGTCGGATTTTAAATATTTTGAAATGATCTCAAAAATAAGATAAGAGTTGGCGCGATTGATGGTGGGTCAGAATACATTCATTTTGGTCCAGATAACAACTTTTCATCATCAAAGGTCATTGTCGGGTCATCAGGGGAGTGCGGTCGGATTTTGAATATTTTGAAATGATCTCAAAAATAGGATTTGAGTTGGCGCGATTGATGGTGGGTCAGAATACATTCATTTTGGTCCAAATAACAACTTTTCATCATCAAAGGTCATTGTCGGGTCATCAGGGGAGTGCGGTCGGATTTTAAATAGTTTTAAATGATCTCAAAAATAGGATTGGAGTTGGCGCGATTGATGGTGGGTCAGAATCCATTCATTCTGGTCCAAATAACAACTTCTCATCATCAAAGTTCATTGTCGGGTTATCAGGGGAGTGCGGTCGGATTTTAAATATTTTTAAATTATCTCAAAAATAGGATTTCAGTTGGCGCGATTAATAGTGGGTCAGAATACATTCAGTTTGGGCCAAATAACAATTTTTCATCATCAAAGGTCATTGTCGAGTCATCAGGGGAGTGCGGTCGGATTTTGAACATTTTGAAGTGATCTCAAAAATAGGATTAGAGTTGGCGCGATTGATGGTGGGTTAGAATACATTCATTTTGGTCCAAATTACAACTTCCCATCATCAGAGGTCATTATCGGGTCATCAGGGGAGTGCGGTCGGATTTTAAATATTTTGAAATGATCTCAAAAATAGGATTGGAGATGGCGCGATTGATGGTGGGTCAGAATGCATTAATTTTGGTCCGATTAACAAATTCCCATCATCGGAGGTCACTGTCGGGTCATCAGGGAAGTGCGGTCGGATTTTAAATATCTTGAAATGATCTCAAAAATAGGATTTGCGATGGCGCAATTTATGGTGAAACAGAATATGTTCATTTCCACCCAAATAACAATTTCTCATCATCGGAGGATATTGTCGGGTCATCAGGGGAGTGCGGTCGGATTTTAAAAATTTTAACTTGATCTCAAAAATAAGATTGAAGTTGGCGTAATTGATGGTGGGTCGGAATACATTGATTTCTTTCGAAACAACAACTTGTCATCATCGGAGGTCATTGTCGGGTCATCAGGGGAGTGCGGTCGGATTTAAAATATTTTGAAGTGATCCCAAAAATAGGATTGGAGTTGGCGCGATAGATGGTGGATCAGAATACAATCATTTTGGTCCAAATAACAACTTCTCATTATCGGAGGTCATTATCGGGTCATCAGGGGAGTGCGGTCGGATTTTAAATAATTTGAAATGATCTCAAAAATAGGATTTGAGTTGGCACGATTGATGGTGGGTCAGAATACAATCATTTTGGTCCGAATAACAACTTTCCATCATCGGAGGTCATTATCGGGTCATCAGGGGAGTGCGGTTGGATTTTTTTTTTAAACAAATCCGATTGCACCATCTATGAGGCGAAAGTGATCGAAGAAATCTCGTCTTGGCAGTTGGCGCGTTCATAGAAAAATTGGCGAAGGAACATGGACCGTTTTAATGTAAAAATCATTGCATTGCAGAAATGGCACTTAGACCTCATAGAAGTAATACTCTTCAATTGTTCAAACTGATATTTGAAGTCTGAGACTCATCAAACACCTAACTGCAAACTTCTCCGACTCCTTGATCCCAAACTCTCACTCGCTACAACGGATGCAATCCTTTCCGCTATGTTTTTATCTGCGAAAATTCCGCCGGGTAGTTTTCTTTTTGCCCACATGTATTTCAGTGGAATCGGACGACGTTTCATTATAGCGAGGAATTTCCGTGTTATTTTCGTTCCAAGGAGACGCGGCAAATTGCCTGTATTGTACGTAACAAAATACCGAGATTACCGAATTCAACTGCGTGATTTCTCCATTTCAGATAAAACTCCAATTTATAAGATTATTCGCTTATTTCGTAACGAAGGAGTTGTGAGAGAGCGACAATTTCGTGGCACTGGAATTATTATTAGAAGCGAAATTTATCGGAGATGTTGCGGTTAGATGGGGTTGCGAACGCAGGGGTTGAACTGAGTATACAGGGAAATTCACGAAGAGCTTCATTGATTGGTATCTCTGCCATGATATTCAGGATTCTTCTGAAATATTTATTTTTCACTTGTCTATTACTGCTTTATAATACCTTGGCTACGGTTGCTATTAACAGACCCATAACGCCCGGAGCGTTATGAAGGGCATTATGAATAATAACGCCCGCTAAATGTTTTTTTCTGTAGTTCAATAAATCCATTACTCAGAAAAGTGTTATTCATAACTGTACATAAAAAAAGGACTAATTATTTTCTCTCAAATAGAAATTACAATTTGCAAATGTTCCTGAAAAATTAGTACCATGTTTGAAGTTCTGTGAGTTGACCGATGATGAACTGCTCAATGTGCATTTGGTTTCGTTCGGAACATTACCATTATCTTTTTTGGAAACGAAATGGGCTATCATTGTAGCAATTTTGTTCTTCGGGAAATACTTTCTTCAATATAGCTCTCCGCTACCGTACTATTCTTCCATTTTCCATGTAATTTTAGTATTTCAAAGGAAGCACCACCTTGAACAAGAAGCGTTGACGACGTTCGGCGTAGACAATGTCCGGTGTAACCTTTCTGGTTTTCCAAATTAAGGTATATCGCTATGGTAGAGGGAACACTTCCTATGGTATTTTCACCTACAGGTAACTCAATGCATTAATTATTTCTGTAGGTCAAATAAACCTACGTTGTTTACATCCTTTTGGTCGTAGTGCAATGTACTTTTCAACTAAGTTCAAGGCTCCTACTTCGCTTTCTTCAACAAGGGTGAAACTTTTTGAGGTGCAGGTTTGGGTTTCTGGTACCTTGATCTGTAAAACGGCTCCTCTGTCTTCAATGTCATCAATTGTCATCTTGACCATTTCATCACGTCTTAGACCTCCAAATACGCCTATTACCAGAACAACTATATGTAGCAGAAAAGTATCCTCTGAAGCTTTTTTTATGAAAAATAAAACTTGTCCACCTTCCATCACCTTTGAATCTTTATATGCTGGACTGTGCTGTATGACATCCTTGTGTGGAAGGTTGATTACAACAGAAAGATATTTGGGAACTATAGGATGAAATAGCATTAACGTAAGTTACACGCATTAAGTCAAAAATTACCGAATTCGCACAGAGGGGAGTAGTCTAGATATATTTTGATTGTAGATTTTATTTTTGTAAAAAGTTGTCATTTTATGCAGCAATGTGTCCTTCTTAAAGCTGTAATCTCCCTATTTTTCTCAGAGAATCTCTTTCAGTTTAACCATGACTAACTAAGAAGCCCGCAACGTTTCCGGATAAATTCACAAATTTTTTGGTACCAGAGACGTATTCGTTAATTGACAGTTATAATGATTTTTCATTTTGCTTGTGTCTCATCACCCATACTGAATCCTGATCTGTAAGAAATGTGATCTCTACTGCACAAACATTTGCCAGATGTACTTGAATGTCCGTCATGATATTAGCCAAGAAAGTTTTCGTCATATGTTTGGACAGTAAGTTGCTTCTACATTTTCGATTGCATTGACTTCTTTAAAAAAATGTTGAGAGCATGAAAAGTATATCAAACAATTGAAGGCATTTTTTCGACATTATCGACTATACTTTGAGAACTTTCCGAAACTAATTCAATAATCCCCTATTGGATTGTATTTTCAGATGATAAATAATAATTTTCTACATAAGTTTTATTCGGAATATCATATTGTTTAATACATTTTCAGAGTTCAAGAAAACTCCAATAAGCGAAGCTATGCGTTAGATTCTTAGTGCCCTTCCAAGGAGAATGAAATCGACCACAAAAAGTTCTCAAGACCACTTTGTTCTTCATAAACCATCTGACACATAATCGTTTCGTCTAATTCTTGAGGGAGTCCATCAACTGAATGCTGGTCCATTAGGTGCAGAGAGAACGGCTACTGAAAGAGAAAAATACAGCGACCGGGCAGTGTTGACAGATGCCACGAAAGTCACTGGTTTGGCTGATAAATTGTTTGAGAACTGCGTTGGTCAAAATTCTCGACATAAACCAATTGAGATATAATCAGATAAACGATATTCTGTGCTAGATCCTACGAGAGTTAGGTTGAAGGCAATCATTTAATGAAAGAAAGGGTTCAAATTGTCAAACGAAAGTGAAAGAGACAGAGAAGTATATAAGTTGAATTTTTTTGGAACTTTTTTTCCATACGAAAGAGTTCAAATATCTCCTGTTCGAGCAGGACTTGATATCTTTAAAAGATTAACAGAAATCGAATCAAACTCTCCAAAGAACTCATTTCATCGATTTCAAACTCTCTCTGATTTTGCCGTAGCGATATGGCAACACCGTGCCCCAAGTGCAGAACTAACCACCATTACGCTTACATACAATGATTCGCCAGGCCATTCAGCTAAGTATTTCAATTGAAAAAGCCAGTTCTTGTCAACCACACACGAAACGTTTATTTTTTCCTAAATAAAAATATCGGAGTTGGCTGCCGACCTTGTTTTGTTCTCGCCGCCAAGATGTTACTTGATTGTGGATTAATGATTAGGATTGATTCGTAGGGTTTTGGATGATTTTGGCAATTTTATGCTGGAGTATAAACGACGATAGTATGGAGATTATTAGAGTTTCCTGAAAGTTTGTCGCTTACAGGCCTTGTAGTCGAGATGCGAACATATTGAGAAATGTACAAAAAGGGATAAATCTGCATATTTGTAAGATAAGGTATTCAACTAGCTGTAAGATAAGGTGCAAGAAGAAACGAAAATCTCCTTTGGGGTTCCATAAGGTTCAGTAATTGTCCCTACAACATGGTGATAGTAATGGTAATGGCAATGGTAAGTATGGATGGTGACTGATGCGCTGCGACCTAATTAGATCTATTGTTCCCCATCTTCTTCTGCTATTTCAAGGTGTTCTCTTTTACAGCAGCCCCTCAAGCCCCAATTCCTTGAGGAATTCAAAGATTTTGAGGGGGTATATTGATGGTATTTCTCCCACAGTCAGCTGGTGTGATCCCAGTAAATTCAATCTTTTGTAATGTACGGCATAACACTCCATCAATATATGGTGTGGTGTTTCTGGATATTCCCCATAGAATCTGCAGGTGCTGTCCTCCTCTAAGCCTAGCTTCTTTAGGTGTTCTTTGAGTCTGCAATGCCCCGTCAGAAATCCCGTGATTGTCTTTAGACTAGTTTTGCAGAGGTTAATCAGAGTCTTCAATCTTGCTCGGTTGAAGTTGCCGAGGAGATCTTTGGCCTGCCTTAGCCCTGGAAGCGTTTGCCAGTATGTTGCTCTCATTGCTTCTTCAGTTTTATTGAGTTCTTCTTGGAAGTAAGATCTTCCATGTCCGCAAAATGGTTCTGGCCCGATCAGTGTCGTTGATGCCCCTTTTCGTGCCAGGGTATCTGCTTGTTCATTGCCCTCCACTCCGACGTGCCCCGGCACACCGAGGAGGACCAACTTGTTGTTCCTGCCTAGACTATTAAGTTTGTCTAGGCATTCCCAAACCATCTTTGAGTTGATGTTATATGAGCTCAACGCTTTCATGGCTGTTTGACTATCGGAGAGGATTGCGAAATCCTTGTTCCGGTATTTTCTTTCGAGATTGAATTGAATGCACCTTTCTATGGCGTGAATTTCCGCTTGAAATGTATGGGTCAATTTGCCCATGGGTTCGGAGTATTTGGTGCGACTCCTGCTCCAGTTCCGTCGGGAGTTTTGGTCCTGTCCGTGTACCATGTCATGGTATTCTTCCCCAGTGCTCGAATGGATTCTATGCTCCATCCTCTCTTCTCGAAACCAAATTTCCTGGTAATTTTGTCAGTTGGGAGATCGGCAAGGTGTGCACTTTTGGGGGGGTTGAGCCCCGTACGTTGTGTACTGTTCCTTTGAGTCCGACTTTAGCCAAGCTGAGGTTTGCTCCCCAAGCAGTTCTCCTCACCATGATATGGAGAAGAGTGAGGTCCAGAATTACCTCTATTGCTGCTGTTGGAGTCGACCACATTGCTCCTGTTATACAAAGACATGCTAGTTTTTGTAATAACTCAGCTCAAATGATGACACTGTGTCGCAACAATTGTAAGCGTGATTTCACAAGTATATATTCTTCGTGTAAATTGGAAGCTTTTATTTCCTCTATATTCATCAGTCATGATGAATTTACACGTATTAGATGCCACGATGATAGAACATTTCATAGAATATAATATATGGTCTGATGGGATACTAAATGCATAGGTCTCTGAAAGAGTTTACCAGCTTAAGAACATACAGTAGAGCTTCGGACGATACCAAATATGAAGCTTCCAATCGACGCAAACATATACAACACCACCAGAAGACTTCTCACGTGTCTGCACTAAATACGACATACACGAAGATTCGATATATATGCCATGGTATATTTTATTTGATATTTCATTTCCGGGTTCCTCTTCAAACTTGTCTTCGCCGATATTAAAGTTACCCCATCCCTATACAAATGTTTATGGACGGGGCGATATTTCGCCGATATTTTCGAGCGAGTTTTATGCGTCCTATCACACGTGCCTACGCCTAGAGACGAGCGCTCGATTTGCGAAATCGATGCCGACATAATATACAAATTGGCAAATATTGCCGTCAGGATGTTGGCCTCAAATGCTCTCAAATGTTTTCGGGGTTCACTTTAGACGGAATGTAACGGAACAAATATGAGTGCGTGAACGATTCTCTCGAAATTGAATCATATGAAACGAGAGCAGGGATGATGCTGTAGCAGGTGGGGCTGGGGTTCGCAGGGTTGATATAGACCGGATCTGTGTAATATATCGTGCTTGTCCTTTATTATTAGGAATTGCTTTGATTGCATTCACTGTGATGTTCAAAAAGTGGGCAACAGATGGAAAATAGTATATTTTTCAACAAGAGATGAAAATACTTGTCTACGAGCGAAGCGGAGCGGAGAGAGTGTGGAAATCTCACGAAAGAAAAAGACCTATTTCATCTCGAGTATGAAATGCAATTTTTTCTATGATAGATGTTATTTATAAAATACTGGAATTTCGCTTTCAGAGTCCATATCAATTATAGTCATAGAAAGAAGTTCAAATATAATCATGAAAACGTTCATAAACTGTCAAACGAAGTGACGTTCGTTTGCTGATTCAAGTGCTAAGTAGTGAGATTAATTGTTATTAGTGTCAAATATCCAATAAATTGTTTTTAGTATACAGGGTGTTCCAAATTAAGTTGGCACCATTGCCAACTCCGTTATTATTGATGCTACGAATTCGGTTAAATGGACAAACTAGTAGCATTTTTAATGGCCTTCTCGATGCCGAAAATAAAAAAAAATGACAGTCACGATTTCAGAATAGTTCATAAAATGATATTTCTTTCAACGAAACACCCTATATTTTTTCATGCATTTCGATTCGTAGTAACATTCGCAGCAACAAATCTCATTTGACTTTTTTCCGTAAAGGTGAAAATAAGACAGTTTTATCAATAGGAAACATTTATAACCAACGGATTTGATAAAGCGCTATAAAATATCGAGTAAATGTTCAAAAACGCCGTGTGGCATTCAACACAGTTCGGCCATCAATTCTATTAACTATAGTTTCAATATAATTTTTCAGTTTATCTACATTATTATGTTTCATTTTGTACACCTCAATTTTCAGAAATCCCCAAAAATAAAAATCTAGAGGTGTCATGTCTGGTAAACGAGGGGGCCACTTAACAGGACCATTTGTAGCAATCCATCTGTTTCCAAAACAGCCTCGCAGCATTCTTTTTAAGCTACTGAGATTATGTGCTGGTGCTCCATCCTGCTGAAAATAGATCATCTGACGAGCCTCCAGATCAAGATCATCGAAAAAATCTTCCAACACTCTTGTTGATGAATTAATGTAACGGGGTCCGTTCAAAGAACCATGATAGGAAAATGGACCGATAATTCTGCCTCTAAATAGACCACACCAAACATTAATACTAAATCGTCTTTGCGAATTGTGAGGTTGGACTAGAAATGGATTATGCCTACTCCAATAATGAAAATTCTTTCTATCATACATTCCACGATTTGAAAAATTAGCCTCATCGCTCCATATAATATTTCTATAGAAGTTTGGATCTTGTATGCATTTATTCATAACCCACCGACAAAACCCCAATCGTCTCTCAGGATCACCAGGTTCTAGTATTTGCACTGGTCTTCACTTATAAGAAAAAATCTTATGTTTCTTCGGATTTCGTTGAATACCAGACAGTGGAACAGCTATTTCTCTAGATAAATCTCTGATAGAATTATTTGAATATACCTCAAAGTAGGATAAAACATCAATTTCTGTATCTTCAGATATTACAAAACGTTTTTTAGTTCTCCTCTTCTCAAAAACGTTTTCATTGTTTCTGCATCGACGATGAAGCACAGCAAAAAAACGCCAATTAGGTAGGTAATTCACGATCGGGGAACGAATTACTGTAGTGTTGGAGTGCTCTTACGTTATTTTTCTGGCAAACCAAGTAGGATTCACATATCACATTTTTCTTAATGGGAAAACGGCAACAGTAGTTGAAAACCTACAGCACCACCATAAAAAAATATACAAGAGTAGAAATAATCTTTATTTTTGTTTTCAAAAATATTATTAAGTTTTCAACTAAGGCTCGTATTGAAACCTTATCAGCCCCTATCAGATATATTAAGTGATTCAGCCCTATGCTGTATCACTTCTGTTAAAAATAACGTCACCGTTATTCAACATTTCCGTTATTTTGCTATAACATAATCATAGCAGAATAACGGAAATGGCGAATAACGGTGACGTTATTTTTAACGGAAGTGATACAGCATAGTCAGTTTACTGAAAAAACGAATTTTTCAAAATTAGCAAAATCTAAATAGTTATGATTTCATTGAAAGTATGAACAGGATTTTCATAAAATCAGATGTGGAAAAATCAGTTTTCAATTATTATTCGAGAACATTCCCTCTTTTCAATCCTAATAGTTTCATTAATCGAAATATAATATTTGAATAAAATTTTTCAACTAATTCATCAAAACAACACGCAATATGGAATCTGAAAATAAATCAATAAACAAAATGAATCGAATAAACAGTAATAAACTAACTGAAATCAAGTCTCAATGTGTCATCCGATCCATTCAATGCACGGGATGATTTGACAATACATTTTTTTTGAACTATCCCCTTACATAATAACTGGCAGAACTTGGGCAGCATATTATTTTATAGTATTTTAAAGGAGTTCCCGATCTCTGAAATATCTGTGTTTACGAACCTCAGATTTTATATATTCCCATAGAGAGAAATCACATGGAGTTAGATCAGGAGATCTGGGAGGCCACGAATTCACTGAATATAGTCCAATTCATATACGAGGAAACAGATTATCAAAAAAAATCAGTCTTTTGTGCAGGTTTAATGGTATATTGTCTGATAAATCAAGCAGATAGTTTGAAGTAGAAGCAAGTACATCTCAGAATTCAGTTTTCTTTTTGAAACATCAGACCAATGATTTGTTTTGAATTAGTATTTTTTTTTTGATCCTACTTACAGTTAACAATTTTGTTGGGATACCGTTCGTTGAATATCCTTATTGCTTCCCTGTACGTCTAATAATAAATCATTGGTGTAGCAGTTAGTAAATGTACCTCAAAAAAAACATACAGGGCACTTAAATTATACGCACTTACACAAATCACCTGTAGTAATTCAATGAGAGAATTTTCATCGAAAACCACATTTCCAATATTCCCTTTCGATACGTTGATATATTTTGAGTGAAAAACTCTATTCGGAAAACTCGCTAATTAATTTCATACAGCATGCGAGCAAAAATAATTTGCCTGGCAGCTGTTGCAATTACTCGATATTTTCCGGATCATCGGATAATTACCGGAACGTTTTACACGGCGCACTGGATGTACTAGCCCTTGCACTCGCCCTCTCCCTTGGATATCCGCGGTTTTGTTCCGGCCAGTTCTGGAATAAATTTAAATTTCTGGATGAATAGATGGGAGTTCATCCGAATGCACATAATCTAAAAAATTATATGTGTAGAATTTTCAAAGTTTCGTATTGAAAAGTGAAGGTAATTTCTCTTGAATAAACGGTTCCAGAAATGAAAATGCTGATTCATGTTTACGAGTCTATTTCTGAACAAAATCCGATGAAAAATCTACTGACTAATTCAAACAGTTTTCTCCTCATTGCCTTTATAATCTATCTGAATATTTTTCTTTGCTTTCCCTCTCTTTTTATTAGTCTCGCCATCACTGATGAAACCGCGACTTATAATAGCTTTTGCTTATCTAGAAAAAAATCTGAAATCAACCTTATTGTCATCAATTCACTACAAAACCCACACAACTATCTTTAGTATGCCAATCAAAACCCAGGATAACAACAAAACGTGTCCTTAACGCAAAAACAAACAATTAATAGAGCTAGAATTTGTTGTCGATCCGAATGAAAACGAAACCCAATTGAATGGGAAACCGACAGTGTCTCTGGGCAAACATAAGATCGAGGCGATACAGATAAATAAATGAAATGCAGAGGAAGATATACTCTGATCCGGTGGTGAACAGCAACATATAGCGCGGGACAACACACAGCCTTTATATGATTCTCGGAATGGAGTGGAGTGCAGTGTGGAGTGTGGAGTGTGGAGTGTGGAGTGTGGAGTGTGGAGTGTGGAGTGTGGAGTGTGGAGTGTGGAGTGTGGAGTGTGGAGTGTGGAGTGTGGAGTGTGGAGTGTGGAGTGTGGAGTGTGGAGTGTGGAGTGTGGAGTGTGGAGTGTGGAGTGTGGAGTGTGGAGTGTGGAGTGTGGAGTGTGGAGTGTGGAGTGTGGAGTGTGGAGTGTGGAGTGTGGAGTGTGGAGTGTGGAGTGTGGAGTGTGGAGTGTGGAGTGTGGAGTGTGGAGTGTGGAGTGTGGAGTGTGGAGTGTGGAGTGTGGAGTGTGGAGTGTGGAGTGTGGAGTGTGGAGTGTGGAGTGTGGAGTGTGGAGTGTGGAGTGTGGAGTGTGGAGTGTGGAGTGTGGAGTGTGGAGTTTGGAGTGTAGTGTGTGGAGGGTGGAGTTGCTTGGAGTTTGGAGTTACTTGGAGTGCGCACCGACTACCCAAAGTGGTTCTGAATGTTTTCTGAATTTTTCTACAGCTGAAAAGTTAAAACATCTCCAAAAATTAGTAACTGCCCCTAAGCAACACGGCAAATAATATCAATATCCGTCCTCTATTTTCTGAGGGTGCACTTTATGACTATTTGAGCTAAATTCCCATCAAGAGTGGATCATTTTGAATATTCCAGAGCAGAGCAGAGCAGAGCAGAGCAGAGCAGAGCAGAGCAGAGCAGAGCAGAGCAGAGCAGAGCAGAGCAGAGCAGAGCAGAGCAGAGCAGAGCAGAGCAGAGCAGAGCAGAGCAGAGCAGAGCAGAGCAGAGCAGAGCAGAGCAGAGCAGAGCAGAGCAGAGCAGAGCAGAGCAGAGCAGAGCAGAGCAGAGCAGAGCAGAGCAGAGCAGAGCAGAGCAGAGCAGAGCAGAGCAGAGCAGAGCAGAGCAGAGCAGAGCAGAGCAGAGCAGAGCAGAGCAGAGCAGAGCAGAGCAGAGCAGAGCAGAGCAGAGCAGAGCAGAGCAGAGCAGAGCAGAGCAGAGCAGAGCAGAGCAGAGCAGAGCAGAGCAGAGCAGAGCAGAGCAGAGCAGAGCAGAGCAGAGCAGAGCAGAGCAGAGCAGAGCAGAGCAGAGCAGAGCAGAGCAGAGCAGAGCAGAGCAGAGCAGAGCAGAGCAGAGCAGAGCAGAGCAGAGCAGAGCAGAGCAGAGCAGAGCAGAGCAGAGCAGAGCAGAGCAGAGCAGAGCAGAGCAGAGCAGAGCAGAGCAGAGCAGAGCAGAGCAGAGCAGAGCAGAGCAGAGCAGAGCAGAGCAGAGCAGAGCAGAGCAGAGCAGAGCAGAGCAGAGCAGAGCAGAGCAGAGCAGAGCAGAGCAGAGCAGAGCAGAGCAGAGCAGAGCAGAGCAGAGCAGAGCAGAGCAGAGCAGAGCAGAGCAGAGCAGAGCAGAGCAGAGCAGAGCAGAGCAGAGCAGAGCAGAGCAGAGCAGAGCAGAGCAGAGCAGAGCAGAGCAGAGCAGAGCAGAGCAGAGCAGAGCAGAGCAGAGCAGAGCAGAGCAGAGCAGAGCAGAGCAGAGCAGAGCAGAGCAGAGCAGAGCAGAGCAGAGCAGAGCAGAGCAGAGCAGAGCAGAGCAGAGCAGAGCAGAGCAGAGCAGAGCAGAGCAGAGCAGAGCAGAGCAGAGCAGAGCAGAGCAGAGCAGAGCAGAGCAGAGCAGAGCAGAGCAGATTAGAGCCAAGCAGAGCAGAGCGGAGGAGAGCAAAGCAGAGCAGAGCGGAGCAGAGCAAAGCAGAGCAGAGCAGAGCAGAGCTGTACAGAGCGGATCAGAGCGGAGAAGAGCAGATAAGAATCGATCAGAGCGGATCAGAGCAAAACCAAGCGGAGCACAGCAGAGTGGAGCCACCTTGAATTACATGAAGTCCTTTTTTTATGATTTGTGAAGCTGTATCTTCAAGTTAAAGACTTACCCACAAATCTACCACATTTTTTCGACTGTTTCAGCCGAATTAGAATGTAAAAGGGTATGGGTAAATTGATACAGAGTTGCTACCAGAAAAGTTGAATGTGAATCGTTATTGAAAATTAATATACTGCACCTATCAGTCGTTGTACACCTGAAGGCCGCAGAACTCGATCTCCTTTTCTGGCACTATAAGTCGCCCTCCTCGTCTTCTTCTCCGCTCGTCTCGCGTACGTTCCGCTCGGCGGTCACGTACCAACCTAAGCATCAAACATCTCCAAATGACCATTAGAGAGCAAAGAAACGGACCGGTTTCGCCCTGCGGCCCGCAACCGACAACATCGGATGAGATAGCGAATTAGTGCCGACATTAATGTTTTCGGTTATGTCCAATTAAGACGATTGTGTTTTTTCTTCTCGGGGTCGGGTCGGTCGGTGTGTTTGCTCGCACTCTGCACCGAGTTTAATTAGAAAGGAATCGAGAGCATCATTGAGACGCGAATCGGAGGTGGCCGTGGATCGAGGGGTTGAAGGGTGGCTTTTGTTCGCCGTCGAGAACGGAGCGCTAGTTGAGTTGATGAGGGGATAATGAGGATGATGCACCTTAATTTTCGAGTTCGAAATAGTTAATAATGATACGAGTACATGGAGTGAGGCTTTATTGAACGATTTTGTTTGAACATCAAATCCTGTTAAAAAATACACGCGTCTTAAAAAATTTCACCAAGTACCATAATGAGCTTCCTTATGTCATCAGAATTGAGTGACATAACGTTGTCATTATGACATGCCATCAGATAAAGACATTTTCGTATGAAATTCCTGTTTATAAATTGCTTTCTTTCTTCATATGAAATAAACCATTTTGGATGGTTCTTCCGCCGTTAGAAGATGCCTTCTAACCTTAGGATTTGTTTCGGATAAACTATCCGCGGAAGAAAAGCATTATTTTCCACTCTCAGTAAGTAAATAGCTAATTTCCTTCTTTCGCGTTTGCAGCAAACCTTGCTTGCGGGTGAAAAACTGGGATTTTCTGGGATGGTTAAATAAATTGCTATGGTATGTTAGCATTGATGAAAAAATAACTATCGATTCCATTCCCCCTCATCAAATCGCTAACACCCATCGATATTCGTAAACTGTACACACTCCTAACCGATTCCCCTGTGTCCGGGAAAAGCCCGGAGCGAAATTATCACAAATCCTCCATCAAAACCCACCCAACGGGATACACACAATCTCTTCTGCGTATTCGACCATCGAGCCTATAATGCCCCCCGCCCCTTTCGATACCAAAACGCCGTAAAATCTAAAAGTTCGGGAAGCACATCGTTTTAAAAAGCAGGCACGACGAACGAAAGAGCTCGGCAAAACAAATAAAGGGATGTTGTTCATTCCGTTTATTTTGGAATATTTGAAAATCATTACAAGCCGTGCCAGGGCAATAAATTGCAGGACTACGGGAAATTATTTCCGGCAGGAATAACAGGAATGCGTTCCGATCCTGCCACGGAACAGGGGCGTGGTTGGGGGAGGCGTTAGGAAAGTTTCAATATCAGAATAGTGGAGAAGTTTGAATATTTCGAATGCATTTTTACGAAGATGTGCAATAACAGTTAAGTTATTTTTGTTGTATGAGAACATCATTTTATCAGCATAATAATAGCATAATTTTTGCGCTCGAATTACACACAAAAATTTTTCCAAACCACAAATTTTACCAAAACATTTTATAAGAATCAATGATTATTATCTACAACTGTACGGTAATGAGATCAGAAATAAATATCAACCAAATAAATCGTTTATTGAATGAATACAAAGAAAATTCAAATAGAAAACGATAAAAATTCAACAAAACGTTATTTTTCTCTCAAGAGTTACGTGAAAACTTACTTGATTCATAAACAATAACAATAGACATTGAGCAAAATGGTAATTATCACCCACCTTTTACGTAAAAACGTATTTATTATATATATGTAAAGTGCAGTCTTTACAATTATACAGGTTAATGCCGGATGCCGACATTCCCAATAATTTATTTGAATAATTACAATTATTATGAATCTGAACATTTTTTGATGTTGTGGGAATATTTTCATTTTCTTCTAATATTTTCATTGCTGTCCTCTTATTGTCAGTAATCCTCATCAACCGAGTTTAGATTTCCAGCCGCCGTGTAGTTTTATAGTCAAGAGATCTGCCCCAGAATCAGCCAAAAGTGTAGTTGAAGAACGCCGGAAACAATGTCCAGTATATTGGTTTGAATTGGGCAATTCGAGAAACTCGGCAATTGATTTTGACATACTGTCAACAATATTTATACCAATTGGTTGTTTTATACATTTTCTAGCTCTATAGCCAATAAAGCAACGCTTATGATCACAATTTGTAGGTCCTAATTTCAAATATTTCCTAACTACTTCTACTAAATTCAAACCGGCAGTGTTTCCAGATGCTATAAAGTATTTTCGTGACACATTTGTTTTAGTAGTTTCGTCAATTAGTACAACCTTTGAATTAAATATCACATTAATACACCTATATACCTTAAAATATATGTCTATAGTATACCTTCATGCACAAAAATGTCGTGTCGTCCGCATCTATCAGAAATCTGATTATTTCTTCCTTCGTGAAAACCTTCGACTTCTCAGGTTTGTACCCCTTGGATATTCGTTTCAGGAATGCTATCAAATTAGTATGTTTCTTGATATCGACGTTTTGCTTGATAGAAATCCTGTCCTCAACATTGAGTAATAGCACCAAAGAGATGAAGGCTTCTGTAATTTGCTTAGTTCATTGCTAGCAATCCCTTTTCATTCGTCAAGTTAACAACATTCCTTTCTCTGCACCATTTTTCATACCTATCATACACTTAACGGTATTTTTCTCGGGATTTCTCGGGCACAAGATTTGAAATGACACTTGTCGCCGCGTTTTCAATATCGGATGGTAGAGATTTTCACTCAAGAAACTTAATGATGGTTCTGGATATCGATCTGACAATTTAATTTAACATCATGGAATATCAATGAGGTACATTTAAAGATAGTTATGAAAACGTTGACAGTTGTAGATACAATTTTGAGGATTGCACGACGAAGCCGTATGCGTGTGTTAATAATGTCTATATCCCATACTAGTCACGTAAATAAATAACTATTGATAACATCAAATTTGACAGTTCGGATTTCAAAACGTGCGAGCATTTCTTTACGGTACTGAAGTGTGTTGTGCGTCACTGTAACAAAAAATAAAAAATGTATTTCATCAACTAGTGTATTAATGAAGGCAATTAATGATCGATATATTTTAACTACCAATGATATATCATGAATTGGAGAAATGCACTGAATTCTGCTTCATCCGGAGAGATTTAGCTCTTTTAATGGAGTGAGAAAAATAAAGAATTTCGTCCAAACAAGGTGAAGGATGAATAGTTCCAAAAACCAAAGCAGTATTACTACGTTGGCTAGTAATGCTTATTTTCTCTATCAAGGAAGTAGTTGAACGATCATCATTCGTGAATAAATGACCATAAACACTAAAAGTTTCAACAGATACTGAACGAAACAAATAGTTATTACCAATATTCTGGTATTTCGTTAAAAAAATTTCATTGACTATCATTGCTGTTTTCCATTTTGAAATTTATTGACCCTCGCCTCTTTCTGTAACGCCTATGCTCTGTACATCGGAGAACGAAAGGTTATTGCTGGATACTCAAATTTACAAGTATTCAGGAGGGTTGAATTGGGAGTATTTAGGTTGGTTCAAAATATGGTTTGCGTACTTTTGTCATTCTGTTGTCGTTTCTGATTTGGAGCATTTAAATACATGCAAACTCCGGACTGATCCCAAAATTTCAGTAATGACCAACATGTAATTGTTCACACCATTTTGTCCTTATGAATTATATACCCCATATTTTCTTGAAAACTATATAATATCAAAGTTTGCTTGGAATTCCATAGGATATTGATAAAATTAGTTTTACTCGATTTAGGAATATCTAATTTTTCAAATTATCCTTTCTTGTTTATTTTTTTTCTTTAATCTCTTCAAAAGCACTATTCACATTCGACTGGTCTCAGAACACTACACACTATATTGGTGATGATATTATATCAATAGTAATTTAAAATTGTTCTACATGAGAAAATGAAATGGAGCGAGTATAAATATAAGTTGAATCTCTAGTAATTCAAACAGATCGTTAAAAATTTTTAAGTGAAAATTAAACATCCTAATTTCACCATGAATTTCCACAGAATAAATAGATCGTTAATTGAAAACTTGGTTGTACTCGGCAAGTTCAAGTACTTTTTTTCATAGATGGTAGAGTATTAATTGGTCGAAAATTGATAGCTCTATTTGTATTATTGATTTTAGGTACTGGAACAACTGTACTGTATTGATAAAGTTCAGAATTATGGGAGCCTTTACATCAAACACGTTTTTCAATACTTTGTTATTGTGAAAGTCAGTGAATTGAAGGATGAGAGACTGTATTAAATTTAAGGGAGATTAATATTTGTCCAGGGGGGTAGGTGGAATTCTATCCTTGATTGCTACAATGCAATCCACAAATAATGAGTTGAACATCTCAGCTTCATCATGGTCTGACATAGCTTTTATTTTTAATTGACCAGTTTTGAAAATAATTTGGTTCAGTATGAGATGATTCTGGGGTTTTATCAACTTTGTGAGTGTATCCCACTTATATTTCAGTTCCGTGAACATTTATCAATCTCTGTTTGGTAATAGTATAAGCTTTTTTGTTTTGTTTACAACTCCATGAAACTTCTTGCCGCAAAATGAGTTCTCTGAAGACTATAAACTTGTCAATACTCGAAATTGACACCAGGTACTCATATGCCTTCCTCAATTTTTTCTTTGGAATACCCAAAGTACAAAATGTGTGGTGAAATGCATTGAATGATGATGAAGACACCAGTTACTACAATTAACAACATCAGATCATGGAAAGTTGAAGTACTCAAGAAAATAATCTTGCATTGGTGCCAGGGAAGGCACTTTGTGCCTTCATGGTCGTCCATCGAACTGTGATTTATGGGTACAGAGTCTTCGACGGGTCGTGTATCTTTGCTGACCACCGACCGCGACAAGTCGCGCTGCCGCAGCCGTACTGAACCAGCCGCACTCACAACAAAGTAATTACTTCTCCGTAAATTATGTCATTTGTACGTGATTGCAGCCCGATGAGTTACGCGAAGAGACGTTGACAGCGTCAAAGTGGGAGTGACTGAGGAAACAACGTGAACGTACGACTTGGCAGATGAGAAAGACACGAAGGATTTGTTCAAGTTTTCTAGTTCGTTTTTATAAAGATTTTCCTTCAAATATCTTCACAAAAAAAAATGTATGGTGTCGAGTCTGGTGATCGAGGGGGGCAATAGATACAGGGTGCAATTTCGAAACGAACATTTTTTCGAAAATTTTTATTTTACAGTTTTCGAAAAATCGCTGACCACTCACTTACGTTTTTCGATGAGCTGATTTCTAATTTTGTATCAAAACTTGAATTCCACTGGGGATTAACGAAATGACTTTGATTTTTGGGATTTTGACCAAATAACTTTCAGTTCACGCTCATTCCTTCATCTAATTTCATTTTTAACGATATATTCGGCATCAGCACGACAGAATAAGTGAGATAGTGGTTTACGAAAAAATTTAAAATTACCATTTTCAAAAAATCATTGAGTGAATTTTTGACGTTTCGTCGCTATTTTATGAGCATATCCAAATCATACATTTTTGGAATTACCATGAAATTTTGAGTATATGGTGGAAATTTCTGATTATTTTTTAATTTTCATTATTTTTAGGGGTAAGTACCCCTTGAACTTTTTTCTAGTAATAATTTTTTTGGCACCGCTAAACTTGAAACTCACAGACTGAACTAATTTTGTCCTTCTGAATCGATTGGCGTTCACAGAATTGCTCTATTTTCAACCGTTCTCGATTTGAAAAGTTCTGGAGTTGAGAGCTGTTATATCTGGCCAATTTTTTTTTAAACTTTTTCTCCTCGTATTCCTAAAATTGAATTTTTTTGTTTGTGTTCACCAAATTTGAAATCGATTCTAAGTCGACTAGAGATTTGGTAGGGTTTTTACGAAACCTCTGCAATTTCAAAATGAACCATTTTTCCAAAATTACCTCACATTTCTTCACGAGCTGATTTCGAATTTTTCATCAAACCAAGATTGTATTTCCTTGGAATTAATTATTTTTATAGTAAAGGCGGAATTGTGAAATTTTTGAATTTCGAAATGATTGTCATGTATTACGTATTACGTTCAGAATATATTCTGTCAAATGTAGGTAATTTACTATTTTCATTAAACTGGTATATTACAAATTGTTACCTCATAATCTGGTATATTGGGTAATACTACTGAGCAGCTGATATTATGTTGATCCATATTGGTACATACAGTGTGTGCGACCTGAAGCACTGAAACCGCAACACCCTGTATGAAAGTCTATGCAGTTTACAGAAAAGATAAAGTAGCAATTTAGGTACAAAGTTACGTCATTTTATAATAGTTCAACCAAGATCAACAGGTCAAAAAATTAAACCGTGTATTTATATAAGAACGATAACCAACAATATTCCAGTTGTTGGAACAGTTTTCTCAGACAGTGGTGTTTTCGATATATCTCCCCTCACACTCTTATATATTTTTGTAACGCCATTTCAAATTTGGCACGATATATTCCTTCAGAGTTCTTGGTAAAAACATTTGACAAGAGAGTTTTTACTGCCGAGAAAAAAAGATTTTTTGAGTTTTTCCTGAATTATCAACAAGTTCATTAGGTATAAGCCATTCGTCCACTTTGATTTGTGTGGTGTGGTAATTTTTCAGTGATGTGGGGATACTCCTGCTTGAGTGGAAGAAAGTAATATCTTCCGCAAAGAGAATTTAATAAATAGGAGTGGTCCAAGTACGGAGCCTTGAGGCACTCCTATCATTGCCGGTATGGTTTCGGAAGCTGTTCCATTGAAGAATACGTACTGTTGTCTATTTATTATATGATCCTGTCTTAAAAAATGATAGGAGGCTATAACATTCAAGCTTTCATAGAACCATTGGGTGGTTGACACAGTCGAATGCAACAGATGTATGTTCACCCTTTTCAAAGCCTTCGACTATACCGTCCACCAGTTTTCTGACAGCTTGTATAGTGGAGTCATAATTCCGAAAACCATTGATTCTCATACAATAAAATATTCTCTTCAAATTAACTCACTAATCTATGGTTTTCTTTTTTTGCATATTGGAATCAGTTCATTTTTTTACGTACGTTTCTTTCACAAAGCACAGATTAAATAATTTGGGCAGAGGTTTAGATGTATTTCGCATTACAAACTTCTTGGCCATTTTCTTGTCTGCACTTCAATAATACCCTACTCTCGGTTGCACAGCCACTCCCATACAATCCGGCACCGACTCCAAGAATCAGCATGTGGCCAATTGAACGCATATCATACCAAAAACGAAAATGCAATAATCTTTTTATGTTCAATTACCAGCCCGTACAAGGGAAATAATTATATTTTTTAGCAAAATCTGTTGGCATTCAAATTGGCAGGTAATGTTTTAATTCTAATAGAGGAAATAATTCAATTCTGTTTATGGACAGCGAAAAAAGGAGGGAATGCGCAGTAATTGCCGTGCTTACGTGATTACGTTGAATACGTTAGGTCTAGATAAGGCCGGTATGGCGTATTTATGTGTTTCAGCGGTTTTTCAGTGCGTAAATTCAATATCGTGATTGCGTTCCTAGGAATACTGTCACACGTGTGGAAATTACGAAGTCACGTGATGGATATAGAGCTCGAATATCCTGAAAATGAGCTGGAAATGCCATCATTTTCGGAAATTATGTAACTTTGGACCTCATTACCCTCGCTACTTTCGGTTTGTTTCTTTGATTTGAGATGAGAAAAATCTTCATATCCTTTTCGAGACAACCCTTCCTACTATTTTATTATAACCACCATAACAGTTGACTGATATGAAATAAACTCAGATAAGTATTGTTGATGTCCATACGGAAAACTTCATCTCAAAACAGAAGTCGAAAGAGTAATTTGATTACCTTAAATCTCTGAACAGGAATATTTCCTGAGAAATAAATGAATAAAGATTCAATTGCGAATTTTCACTAATGAGAAAAATTTAAGAGGAAACATCAAACAGAATTGTGATTATTTGATGTTTTCTTTCATTTCCTTGTGAATTCTTCATTAGGTTGTTTTCCACCATGGAAAAGAAAATGATAGAAATAATAATTGTGCCTTACAAGTAGAATAATACGCATTTTGAAATTGTCTACGCCGAACGTCGTCAACGCGTCAAAGCTATATTGAAGAAAGTATCATTCCGAACGAAACCGAATGCACATTGAGGAGTTCATCATCGGTCAACTCACAGAACTTCAAACTTGGTAGTTACTAATTTTTCAGGAATATTTGAACATTGTAATTTCTATTTGAGAAAAAATAATTAGTCCCTTTTTTATGTACAGTTTTCTGAGTAATTGATTTATTGAACTACAGAAAAAAACATTTAGCGGGTGTTATGATTCATAATGCCCTCCATAATGTTATGGGTCTGTTAATAGCAACCGTTGCCAAAGTATTAAAAGGCAGTAATGGACAAGTGAAAAATAAAATTATCACTGGATTGAATTTGAATCAAGTGTTCAATTTACTGTATATTGGACACTTCTAATCCTAGGTTTTCATTAGGTCAGCAAATTCGATGAAATTTGAGGAAATAATGCCCCCATGCTAATGGCTGCTGAGCTGGACCCTACACTGGATCGTGATCGAAAATCCATACAGCAAGATGGGGCATCTCCGAATTCTTTCAGACCTGTCTGAAAGTGTTGAAGGATACGATAAGATTCTGTGAGGCATCACGAAATGACCAGCCAGGTCGCCAGAACTTGCCCCGCTAGATTTGTTGCTAGACTCAACCTGCGAATTTCCATGTTTCAGGTGAACTAATCGACTCTGACCGTGCCCTGTTGAGCAGTTTTTATAAATGATCAGCAGAAGTTCCAGAATTTATTATTATGCTGTTTCTGAAAACGAAACTGTACTTTGAAAATTTTATTTCATTAGGAAGATGAGTGATAGAGAAAGTTATATGCATTTTGATAGAGATTTCTCAATTATTGTACATGTTCTTTTTTCTAATGTTCATTATTGAGTTTTCCTCTACTAAAGAAGCATTTATCATTATTATTATATTTTATTTATCCATGAGTTACGAGCGATACAGTGCAAACAGAATTTTGGAATTTGAGGCGCGAATGGTTCAACAATAATAAAAAATGAGCGCTTCCTGGAAATTACATTGTCTTCTAACGTTAAAATATATCTGAGCTTAAACTTCTCAACTACAAACACTGTATGATGATTACCACCCCAAATTATCACTAAGATTTGTTTAATTCATAATATATCGATAAATGATTACTCAGTTTTTTGTCTGTGTCGTGCTTCTGTATTCAATTTATAATTTTCAAATAATAAAATTCCACATTCTCATTTGGCATTTGGTGTCAGAAGCTGGACACGATATAAAAGCGCAACATCAAGTCTGCTGGGTCCTACTGCAAACAACACAACTCTTCCACGGTTCTAAAATTAAATAGTACAGGTTTACGAATATTCCTAAATCCCTGCATGAACCTACAGAGACTGCAATCATATTGATACAGCCACTTATACTTTCCATAACTGAAATAATCGGAATATTCATAACCAAGCCGATACCGAGAGAACGGAAACACGAAAAAATCCGAGAATTCAAAATAAACGATAATCGTCGATTCCGTATCACCGGATCGAGAGGAAAAAGTTGTAATCCGCTAATTGCGAATACCTCCCGTTTACATTCGATATCGCTATAACAATTACGCGGTAAAACTAGTTTTAATGCTGCTTTTAATAGGTGAGTCAATCAAGTGATTCGTCGAAAGCACAGAACATCGTTTACACTGAGAAAAGTTTCACAAAGATGAAAAGTTGGTTAAGTGGAGAGAGAAAACCTGAAAGATATTAAAACACACGTAGGTTCTACCAAAATTATAATACTTTTTAAGACGGCGGAAGGAGAAGTTAGTTTATTATCCGGTGATAAAAGAGAAACGGAATTGGCGTATCATTCCCTAGGAAGATAATGGGAAATATTTTCTCTCTAGGGAGTTTATATTATTATTTGACAACTGTAAAAGTAATAGTATAAATGCAAACTCAAGAACTTATTTACTTGTATTTAGAGTAGCACAGTTACTAAAATTAATATTAGCTGGAAAATCACACAATAATTTGTGACATTCATAGTATTTTGATCGACACACGTGCTTGAACTTGAACCTTGGAGGATCCTGCGTACAATATCTGTTTTATTTTGAACTGCATCTTGAATATATCCCTCGCTGCGAGTCTGCGAGTAAAGTCACAGAAGATGTGCGCAGAGAATAAATAGTGTATCTCAGCGGATCTGGAAATCCCAAGTATGTTGCAACTATGCTTGGTATTTTTCCAAAAGTGTTTTTGTCTACTTCTTTATAAAATATAAACAGCCGGCAATTATGGAGATTGAAAGGGAAAAGTTTCACATACTTCCGATATACTTAATCCAACAAAATTTGTTGCTCCTTTACTTCCTATAATTACAAAATTTCTCGTCGTTTTTGTTTTTGTATTCAGCACCTTGACGATGAGGGATCATCAAATGTGACTTTTGTCAATTCATTTAAACTTAATGCACCCGCAATTCCAAGGGAAAGAGCAACTTGGAAAATTTTATTTTTTCAACGTCCATCCCTGACATTTTTGACTTTGTATTCTTTATTTACGATAAAATTTTGAATCGGAGCATAAACAAATCATATACTTTCGGAATTTACATGAAATTTTGCGTATATAATGCGGATTGTAAGTGAATCTGCCGATTTTGTATTTTTCAAGATTTTTAAGGGTCTACCCCTTTGGACTTTTTTCGATTTTTCGAATAATTTTGTTTTACATCGATGAACTCGAAATTGACAGATTATACTAATTTGATCATTCTGAATCGATTGGCGTTAGCAGAATTGCTCTATCTCTAACCATTCTCGAGTTAAAGAGTTCATCTAGAGTGAGAAGGAGTTATTTTTCTCTATATTTCTTCTACTTCTATTACGGACATTTCTGATGTTGTATTCGTTTCGGTAGTGTTTTAAAATGATATTTCCATCTACTTCATGATGGGATATGACAATCTATATATTGTTGTGATTATTCATAAATTCATTATGGCAGATAACATTTATAATTAGTAACATAATTATTGTCACGTTGATTATTTACTATTACATAAATCAGTTTGCGAATGAAATAGCTTGTAGCATTGTCATAATTGTAACTTGGCAATATATAATAAATTCTAATGGATAAAAGTAGTATCTGACGAAAGTACATACGTAGACTACTGAAAAAATAACGTTAAAATGACCTTCAAATAGTTTGAAAGTATCCTTCACTTATTACGCCATATACTATGAGTTTTGTTTGCCTGAAATATGAGTAGAAACTGTATATGAAAATGTGCTGAAGATTTTCGTAAAATCTCTCATGATCATTTACATTATCAAATAATAATATTAAGTTAGCCATTATGACAATGAATTGATCTAGACGCAGAAATGGTTCAGAATACAAGTGATCTACTTACCTATTTTATTTACAATTATTTAATATCGTTCCATTGTAATATTTCAATATATTTTTGTCAGTCACAATTGGTAATATCGACAAATTTTGTTGTAATCGTAAACTTTCTCAGAAATCACATTTCTCCGTGTATATTATCCTGGAGAAGGTGAACAAGAAATGTGCAGTCGCAATCTCACTGAGTATCTCGAAACGTGCAGTATGTGATTCAAATGCAAAGCCAGATAATTGTATCGGACCGGTTTTCGAAGGATATTGCTCGTATTTGTAATATACAGGATAGGTAGTGTTGAGCTATGAGAAATGCTGGAAATTTTGAAATAATAACTTCCATACAAAGAATCAGATGGATTTCAACAAATCATGTTTGTGGAAAAAATAAAGGAAATATCAAAATGCTATAGATTTCGGTGAATATATGGATATTTGATAAAAATTTTCGAATCCATATATTCCAATATTCTTAGGAATTTTAAAGAGAACTGTTTCACATTTCCCATGAAAATGTTGAAGTTCTCAGTACAATTTTGAGTTTTGTTTATGATTACTTTGATTTTGTTCGGGCGGAAGTAATTACATTTTTATTCATATTATGTCCATCAACCTCGATTATAGCTCGTCAAATATTCATGACAGTAGAGATGTCACTGAATTATTCTCATGAATGAGTTCTAATTGAACATTCTATGGAAAAAGTTCAGTTATGTGACATCTCATCTAGCATTTTTAAAGACAAATATATCTGTTCATGTAATAATCGCTTAGTTGTGTTAGTCTCTCTGTAGAGGCTGGTATACCGCAAGGATCAATAATGACACTAATATTATTTTACTTCACTTTGAAAATATGCTGGGAACAACGACATGTCCAGTACACAGTTTTGCTGATGGCAGCCTCCGCTATACTGCTTTGATTTTTCTTGAGCTTTAATTTCAGTCCATGAAATCATAAATATGCGGCGGGAAAATGTGAGCAATACAAATATTTCTAGGTCCTATCGTGCAATTCGTCTTATACTACTTTCAAGACTTTTGTTTATGTCATTCCTAGAACTATTTCCAACGAAAAATAAAGATTTGGAGTTTACTGACTGAATTTACACCTCTCTGTACTCAAAAAAATTCAGTATTCAGAAACAAAAGAAAATATCACTTATGCCTGTATTTTCCTATGATCATCATGATGTTCTCTGAACGTTAGAAGATTTTTCCATTCGTGAAGATGGTATATCAGAATAAAAAACAAAATCCACCTCCAATTTGCAGAATGAACATGACATTGGCTCCTCCGCCAAAATTTGAAATGTTGCCAAAACTGGAATTTTGTTAAAAATAGTTGAGAATATTTTTTCGAAAACTCAAATTTGAAGTGATTATGACAGATTATAGTGTTTCCAGAAGGGAATACTAGAATCTGACCACAGCTTCAGGAATTAGCTAAAACATCTGAAGTTTTGTTGAATTTCTCATTTTTAGTTATGGTTTTCTTATTATGCTCACCAAACTTCCGGTCGTCTCATAAATAATAGAGATGACATATAAAAAAAATAATAACCCAAATTTTGTTTCGAAATTAATTAAGACAATAATATGCTTCAAATATTTTTTAATAAATGGTGTGTGGTCCCTGATCCTTCACCATTTAATAAACTATTTATTGATTTTGATGAGGCAAAGTTCAATTTAGTGGAACCCCTGGAACTTCAATAACGCAAAAGCAAATATTATGTTATAATATCCAAATAGTATTATATTGAATGAATGAAAAGTGATTATTTTTCATAATAGTTTCTCTTATACCAAAAAACAACATAATGATTTATGGAAATAGATAATTTACTATATTATGTTCATTGATTTACAACAGGAATCAACAGCACTAATTTCAATGTCCTTGTGAAGATGTTCTATTACCAGATTCCAAAATAAAATTGGAATACAAAGTTATCTTAGTTTCATTAACTGATATTGAGTGCTTGATTCCAAAAAAGACATTGGATTATATGAAAAATACATAAAGCTTTAAATAAAACTAAGAAACAAATGTGTACTATAACAAGATTATAAGGCTCTATTGAAGAGTTTTCGACATCCATCAACATTGTTTGGTACATGTTTGATGTGAGCTCCAGGCATAGGTCTCTCACTATATCGTTCAAGTCAGACTGAGTGCAAAGATTGGATTAACAGTTGCCTGGATCATAGAAGTCCTCAGCTGCTATGTGAGGCATGTAAGGTCTGAAATATTTTGAGAAGTTTCTGGAAGGACAGCAAATGGAGAATTGAGAACAGGGCGAATAGTTGGAAATCTCCTTTTAAATTTTCAAATAGAAACTTCCTATTTCGTCGGATATCGAATATAATTCATCACAGTGGTTATCTCAAAAGCAGAAGCATTTCAAAATGAAATGATATATTTTCACTAAAGTCTCGATTTTTTTACATGAAAAACATTCTTTCTGAGTAGCACAAAGTGTTTTCACCATTCAGAATTCTATTTGCTAGGTTGCCAATTCACAGAATATTTTCCTTTGCGTTTACTCCAAATGAAGTCATAATACCATATGAAATAACTTTTATTACACCGAAAAATTCCGTCTACCCCTTTCGAAAATACATTCTGAACATTCCCTCTGCTTCCACTTGTATCAAAGCTCCTGTAGCTCCCGCGAAAGCTCATAAAATTATTCTGAAGTTTTCATACGACATTAAAATAATACCAAAAGTCTCTAATTGAAACTTATGATATAATTAAAGCCGGCACATTTTGTATTCAACTGCAACAATTAATTTGGCGTACATTATGAAAACAATTTCATTACGCAGTTTTTATCCTTCCCTAAAAAATCCCCTCAGGACTCCTTTCATTTTATAGATGCGGGCAGGAGATGAAATGAGAGTTTTACCGCAGTGGCGTTATGAAAAGATAGAGAATTTCTTCGAGGCATTGTATTTATATTCAGCTGCAACATTCAATTTGTCGTATGGACAAATGATTACTATCAATACATCTCTTCGTGTACCATGAATAAAAAACAAGATTTCCTTTTTGTCTGCGGTTTTTTTCTGAGCCTACTAGACACCTTAGCGTAAATATGTATGCAAAAAGAATAATTTGATTTTTAGTAATGAGAATGTGCCTTGAATTATATAACAGCCATAAATTCACAAAAGCCGTTTTTATTCACGGTGGAAACTCTAGCTTATTTCAATTTGTCGATTTCTCTTTCAAGGAACATTGCAGCAAACTCAGCAGCAATCAAAGTAGAAAGTATCCTTGTGACATTCTTTCAAATAGGTCCACAGCCTTGATGGATTCCTTTCAGGACGAAACTGTACATTAATCTTTGACTGTGGTTCGTTCACTATGAGTTTTCATTCAGAAAGAAAACTGGGACGTACATGTATACAGTATAGGCCCCAATAGGGACCCTTGCGGAACCTCTGTTGTGTTATATTTTGATTTAGATATCGTATTTATCAATGAACTCGCTTAAATGTAATGGACAAAACTCCCTCATTTTCTAGCAGTATTTTCTGAGTAGCACAGTGCTGTAATAGTGATAATATTGGTACTCACATACGTCAAAGATAGAAGAAATAATATATTCACCTTACAGAAAATCAAATTAGAACCTGAAATTGAAAATTCCATACTCTATTCCTTCATTTTCCTGTGTAGGAGGAAAGAATGTAATATTTTGTGAAATATCCCATTCGCTCTGTATTTATTCGAGAACTTTATTCACCAATTAAAACAAGCTTCAGCAACAGCGATTTAATAGACTGTTTATTCTTTCTTCCATTGTTCTGTATATGAGAACAAGCGCTTTTAGTTGATGTAATTTTCACGGAAACTCCTATTTTAGTTTCATTCACTTATCCATTCCCAGTGTAAACATTCAATTAATTAGATGGTCAGAGCGACATGCAATATGAAAATATAAAAGCGTGTTCCTCTCACTGAGAAAAATCCCAACAGGATATTTCAATTTGTCTAGCGAAAATAGCAAACATGGAAATGGGAATGTGACGGATATGAACAAGTAGGTAGGTACCTATATCTTGTACCGTAAATAGCTATCACCATCGGAAATGGGATATTGGAAGCTTGTGGTGTGAACAGGAAGTACTCTACCCCTTCACGACACATGAAATTCAATTCCTAGATATACATTTCGATAACTATGTTTGTTATACGGTCTAATTTTCAAAACAGTTCAACTCGAAATTGCAGATGTTCGGTAAAGAACTTGTGAAATCTCTGATTGACAAGGATTCGACTTCAAATTAGGTGTGCACATTCAGAAAAAAATTAGTTTTACTATTAAAAAAAATTACAGAAGGAAATGACCCCTGTCAACTCCAGATAAACTTTTCAACTCGAAAACGGTTAAACATAGAGCAATTCTGCAGACGCCAAACTATTCAGAATCATTGAATAAGTATACTTTGTGAATTATATGTTACTCGATGGAAAATTAAAGTTACTTGATAATGTGACTAGGAGTAGACCTCTAAAAATCCTAAAAATTATAAAAACCATCAATTTCATTCAAAATTTGGACCATTTATGCAAAATATCATGCTGATTCCAAAAATATAAAAAAAATCATACTCAGAAGAAAGGTTTAGCATAAAAATGGAATAATACGTCGAAAATTCTCCCGCACTATCGAATTTTCAACTGGAAAGAGATTCTGTAAAATGTCTATGAAATCTCTGATTGACTAGGAATCGACTTCAAATTACAAATATGAGTAGAAAAAAGTTTAAAAAAATGTTAGAGTCCCGTTTCAACTCCAGATAAACTGTTCAACTCCGTTTCTTCGTTTTATTACTTACTTCATATTAATTTAGATTTCCTCTCGAGAATTTATTCATAGAAAGAATGCTATCCAACAATATACAGGATGTTTCGGCAAAAGGATAAATATTTGATTTGCTGAATTTTTTTCTGTTTTATATTCAATGAAAATTTGATATTCATTCGATTTCAAGACCTGCAAACTATAATACCACGGTAATAACACCTTGTCATGAAGGTTTTCATGTCTAGTTTTTTTAGAGCCATTGTATTTATTGAATTGAATGAATTATAATATCATCATTCTTGTCAATGAATACTTCTATAACTTGTTGCACCAATTCCTTCAGGAATCCCTAAAAAGTCAGCCGACGATTAGCAACCAAGTACGAACATTCGCCAAAACAAACTCGCATACCCGACTTTATCAACGCATGCCCTGAACCGCCCTAATTAATTGACTTTCCTTCGAACACACCGCGCACAAAAAGGCAACACGGCGTTATTAGTCATCCCGCCCTCGCGAAAAAAATATCCCTCGGGAATATATTAATTTGGTAAGCAAGTAAACAAAAGGGGAAAAACTCGCCGGTGCGGTGCTAATATACTTCCAGTTGGCGCTAATTAAGCGGTGGGCTAGGCGCGATCTCCAAATCCTCGTTCGATAAAGAAAAACGCTGTACGGCGGTCGGTACATAAGTCTTCCTTGCGTTCGACTGGCGAATTTGCATTTGAAAGTTATCGGGAGGACGAAAGGCCGATTCGTTTTCGTGGAATTGGGTGAGCTCGGTTGATTACAGCGAAACGAGATTTGGGATCAATAAGTGAATTTGAGAGTTCCCCAGGGTTCATGATTCGGCCCCCAGAAGTTACCGATCGGGGTTGTTTTCAACTTGTTGCTGTGCTTTGAAGAATTGTGGTTGTTTACAAAGGGTCGCATTGTGGAAATGTGTCGGATCGTTTCTACAAGGAAAGTTATGCCATTTATTGAAGCTGGTAAAATTATCTTCAATAAAAGTGTTCGTCATCAGAAATCAGCTGCTCTCTTGGCCTGTCCAACCTTCAGCTGACCCTCGCTATTTACTTAGATTGTTACAGAATTTTGTACAATTCCATCTACATTCGATCTCTGCACTTTCATTTTATGGTTCACTAGCAAATATTGTTTTCGAACCAGCGTAGTATGAGAAGTATTGTAAACTCGTTCTGTAGAACACATCAGTGATTGTCGGCTGTCATCAGACGTAGTGACGTTAGTAACATCGTCGTAACATATCTTATAATCTTAACGTTTGGAATATTTTCTACAAAAAACTTGAGGTGATTAGCGAATACGTTTAAAAGTATGGGCCCTAAGACTGACCCCTGTGGAACCGCCTATGTGACTCTTATTCCATATCGTTCGATTTCAACGAGTAGATAACATGTTATGGTCAATCACATCGAAAGGCTTGGATAAGACTACAGGGTGAGTCAGAATAAAACCGACAAACTTCGAACACAGATACTTTACCAAAGTAGTCCCTGTATCTTCAAAACAAAGGGTTTTTTAAAAAATCATCATGAGACAAAATATTCTTAGAATAGGTCAAAGTATGATTCCTTGAATTTGTGCCGCATGTTCACCTAACACCCTGTATGAAATTTAGTTATGAATGGGTTTATGTTCGTGATTTTTCCGGATAATATCCCCATCAATACCTGGTATATTTCTGGGATTGTCATCTCTCGTGAACTAGATTATTTCGAATCTCTGAAGACGAGCATATAAGGATCCGAAACGTGCTCAACCATTCCACAACAAACTTCCGGATGATATTCAAAATGACTCCTTTTCAAGGAAAACAACTTCTACTCTACAAATCTCCGACGTTACCAACTTATTTCGGCCAACAAGCAATAAAATTTGCATGGGCAAGCAATCGCAGCAGTCGTTTAGGATCCAACCTGTATTAGAGAGCGGGAAAAGTGGCATTCATTGAGAAAACGGCATCAGCACAACGGGAAGGGAAAGCCAGCCACGGAAAGAGTTTGGGGATTTTTGCCTTGATTGTCCCATAAGGAAATATTCGTCGTGGAAAATGGAGGAATTTGTCGAAATGGCAGAAAGTGACTTCGCAAAGTTTTAATAAGCTCGCCCGCTGTTATTTATCGGTGGTGGAAATACCTGGAAGACGGGTGTTGGCAGTTTAAAGAAATTGAGATGATTTCTGGAAGTTTCTGCCTGATTAAAGGTTCAATTCGAGTTACGTCGTTAATAATTTTCTTAAGAGACTCAAAGAATGGAAATTTCTTGAAATAAAAATTGCATTTATACCCTTCCAATACATACACAGAATTATTGAGAATTTTGTCGAAAAGGGATGGGAGTATTTTTGGGCTGATCATAACCCTTATGTAAACAAATAGGTTTTCGAAAAAATATCCATCAAAATGTTTTCTGTATTTTGAAGAACAATACTGATTTTCTCTAAAATTTGCCTTCAGAGGAGTGTAGGAATTTGTGGTTTCAACTAGACAGAGTGCTCTTTCCAACCAGAAAGTTTCCAGGTAATTTTACAAAATTTTCGACAATTTTTGGTTTGGCGTTTGAGGTCGTGGGATTGGCCACCAAGATCACCCGATTTCATACCGCTTGACTTTTTATGGATTGTTTTGAAAGAATATATGTATAGAACACCAGAGCCTACCAAAAAAGGCGAATAATGCGGTGTATTGAAGATCTAGATCCCTATGGCATTGAAATAGCAACCACAAGTCGCATACAAAAGATCGTTTTGAAGTGTTTAGAATGTAATAGTCAACATTTCCAGCATTAGTTGTGAAAATGTGATATTTTTTCAATTTTATTTTTATTTCTAACTGTTTATTTCTGTACTCTCACATATTGAAGCCCAGTAAATTTTTTCACTCAGGAATGATAGATAAAAAACTAATTTTTGTTTCAGATGCTTCCTGAAAATCAAAGTTGTACAAATTATTTTATCTTAAAAACTCTTTAATTTCTAGAAATGATTTGTTCGTGTTTTATAAATAATTTCATAAGAAATTCTTTTGAATAATCTATATTTTTATTAATTTCAGGAGATTTTTCAAAGCACAATCAGAAACTGTTTATAAGTAATTTATGGAAGTCATCAACTGTCATGAGCTTGATATTTCCACGACTACCTGAAATTGAATTTTGCAAATAATTATTCTTCTCAAATGGCGGCTTTATTGAGAAAACTTGAAGATTTAGGAATAGGAACATAATGTGACATCTTGAAGCATTTTTCTTTATGTTTCAATTTATCCAAGAATATAATGAGGGTTTCATTTGAAAAAACAAAGTTCTGACCACTTTCATGCGAATCGCAAATAATAGAAGTTGTAGCATGCCTTTTATGATATGGAGTCGATTTCTCGGTGTAAACTGAGTACTTTAAATTTGTCCAAACTACCATTAAATTATCAACTATTCATAAAGAGATCGTACTAATTAACTCGAGTTCAAATATGCTATGTTTTGGACCATATTCAACCCCAATTATTTTTTATCATGAAAACTGACAGATACAAGGTATTATCAACAAAAAAGTATTGCATTGAAAAGGCGATGCTGAAATTGAAAATAAAAGGTTCCGAGAAAATAAATTAATTTTTCAATTCTTGTCTTTTAATAGCAGTTCATTACCTTTTTTATAAGATCTTAAAGTATTCCATATGACAAATTTTGATTGTAAGAGCTGAAGTATGTCTACCATACCGTACCTATCAAATTTATTAATCTACAATAACTATCTAGAACTTAATAATCGTTCAGTTTTCCAGAGTTTTCCCAATTGTGTAGAAGTTTGCCATTTTGCAGCATTTTTGCATCATATGCAAGCATTGTTATCACTGAAAATTTCAAGGATGCCACTTTCTCAAATTACACAACTTTGCTCATTCAATATATTTTTCATTTCATAGAAAGAAATAGTCATGAAATAACAGCTGCCATATTGTCTCCAAAATCGTACATATTGATTGTCATCCTACAAAATTTTCATTCCATTTATTACTAGTCTTTAGCGAATTTAATAAATAAATCTTGTCGAGTTGTGCAAATTTCCATCGGATCTCGAAATAGATTTGGTAACAAAAGTCTCTAGGAAAAATTACAAAGTTTATATCGAAAACAATCGACCAATCACCATCTCCACGCTACTCTGCAAGATTTTTGAAAAATGCATTCATAAATCTATTGATTTCTATTTGAATTTAATATTATAACAAATCACCAACATGGCTTTTTTTCCGACAAATCTACGGAAAGCACCAAAACAGTACTTTTCAATTACATCCATAGCCAACTTTAGCCAGGCTTTTGATTCCATAGAATTTCGAATCATAAAAGATAAACCATATGCATTGACTTTGAGAGAATATTTCCCATGCACCTTAATTTAAGAAGAATTTTATTGAGATTGAGAACAAGCGTCAGAATTTGAAGACGTCGAGCGAGGAGTTCCCCAAGGATCCATCTTAGGTCCTGTTATATTCTTGCTATAGTCAATGACCTTTCTTCACATACTAATGCTTGAATAATTCTTAAAAAAGAGTCTGTAAACGATGTAGAGAGTTTCCGGAAACGTAGTTTTTTTATGACAGAAAAGTCAGTGTGCCTGTCGATAAAAATGCCCCCTTCCACCCCACGTGAATCATTCCCATCACCATTCCCAAGCGTCCCATCACCCATCACACTCAGCCTCTCCATTCGTTAAATCAGGAGACCGTACTTCTGCCTTCTGGATCTTCCTCGTTATACAAATTAGCGTATCATTCCGGATGATGTGGCATCGTCCCATCAATACAATTTCACATCTCAAACTGACACAATGAATTTTTCCGGAGCGTGACGAGCAGTTGGAAATAATGAGATGAAAATGCAATTCGCTTCACGTATCCAAGTAGACAATCCTTCAACAATGACGATGACGTTAAAGTCAGAATGCATAAACTTGAAATGGTTTGTTTGGGACTCGATATAATGGGTTGATGTTTGATACCAGCGGAGAAAAGTTGCGGTAATAATTGGTTCAGAGGATATAAAGGAGCGGAGAGGTTTTGTGGAGGATATGATTTGGGTTTATTCAGAAAGGGTGATAGTATATTCGAACTCGCTCTGCTCATATATCCACTACCTTTTTTCTACTATTCGAACCACATTATGTGAAATATGTTTTCATCACAATATAAAAAATATTAATATAAGAGATTTTTGGTACGAAATATAATAACACTACTCTGATCAGTTTAACAAAACATGAAAAAATATCAGCTTTGATCCAGAATATTCTCATACGTTATTACAATTGGTCATGGACCGATTTACTAAAAGGCAAAAATCAGCTGCTATAAAAGCAAGTCAATGAATTTTTATCATTCAGTGTGTTTTTTCAGTTCGCCTCCCCTGTAAATTTTCAGAATTTTCGACGTTCAATACAGTGTCTTTCAAGAAGTACGTAACAAATGGAAAATATCAAAAAATTATAAAAAATTGTCGTCAACTCAAGCACGTCTTGAAACTTACTTAACCCCTATCAGATTTACTCTGTGAGTTTCAGTTTCTTGATGAAAGCTTTTTTCCATATCTCAAAAGTTTCATTTTTACGAAAAAAAGAAACATTTGGACGACATTTTTCAATGTGATCTGTCTTGTAGTACATCAAACGATGTGAAGGTGACAAAAATTTAAATTTGGATTTTTGCAATTCTACCGTAATCGTTTATTTTTTATTTTTTGATCTATTTCAAATTTAGTATATGAGGAATTGATTACTTACTTTTGAATTCGATTTGTTTAATTTCTCGTGACTAATTTAACACAAAAATCAAAATCACCAAAAGCTTAAATCATTAAGTGAAAATTTAGGTTGTGTACTTATAGGAAGAATAATTTTTTCTTGAAAGATTTGGTTTTCGTCAGTAGTGTCAACAAAAACAAAGTGGTATTTGGTGAGATTTCCGTTTAGAATATTGGTGGTTGAAAATGATTGAGAAAAATTCCATGTATACTAATAGTCACGAGCTATAGAAACATTTTTTTTTGGATCTAACATAGATTGGTTTCCTGAACAAAAATCAAAATAAAAGTTTTGGCGGCATCAAGTAATTTCGGAAATATCGGCTCATTTTTGAGTGATGACTAGCACATTTCAGGACACATTTCTACCGTGAAAAAAACAGTAAACATTATTCCTTCTTCACCCTAACGCAATTTACACATCCAAATTCACCCGTTTCACACAATTTTTTTACTGAAAACGGCACTGTTCATAAAAAACTTATCCTTCATTTATGACTAAAACAAAACAACAAATTAATGATGATCTCTGTATATGACAGCAAGATTTTATTCATGTCAGGTTGGTACGACTGGCAGCTCACAAAGTCAACTGGAAAATGCAACGTTGCCAAATTTTAGGAATTCCTCAAAATATGATGAGGTAATGTTGTCTTCTGGTAATTTAAAATGCGAGCGTAGCCTTTCATACTAATTAGCAATCGAGTTACCATCAATTTGGATTGTTAGGTTAGTTTAGGTTGTGTCCCCTTTTTTCAAATTAAGGAATTAGATCCATGGCCGAAAACGTGGGCTGTCAGAAGAAATAGACACACCGAAAGCATGCCCTATTTTCAAATCAATGAAATAAGACTAGCTGTCTTATATTTAAATGATATGTCGTATTATCTTCTGAATCACATTTTTCATTATTGATCTCCGAAAAATAATAGATTCCAGAATCGTCGGCACATAAAATTTTTTCTTGGTTTGCAGAACTTTAAAAAGAACTGACAACATCGCTTTTCTTGATTGTTGAAATTAAATAACTCGAAATGTTGGTCGTGCAAATATGCAAAGATCCAAAGTTACCAACCTGACATGAATAAATTCACTAAACATTTGCATAGATTTGTGGTATGTCATATTTTCGAAAGAAGGTTGAATTTTTGGATTAACAATGCTGTTTTTAATGAAAAAATAGGGCGAAACCGGTGAATTAGGGTGTGCACATTGTGCTAGTGTAAAGAAGTGGGCTTGAAAATGCCAATCATCTCTCAAAAATGGGACAATATCTTTGAAATTATTTGAGACTATAAGTTAGCGAAATTTTACGAATGTTTGATTTTCAAAATTCAAAAAGTCCTGGAAATCCTTGCAAATTATCTTCAGATTTGTGTTGAGGAGACAAATCTACTTGAATACTACAACTTTTTTTTATATGAGCCCTTTGTACCTTTGCTAAGCTCTTGTCTAAGATCAGTCAGAGCACGGTAAAAGAATTTTCGGAATTTGTATTTATTATATCAAACTTTCGTAAGTTGCATCACATTTTTTTCGATTAAATTCCTTTAACTAATAGCCACAAGCTATCAATATATTTTTTTTTGAATTTACGTAGTTTGGCCTCCTGAACAAAAAATCCAAATGAAATTTTTGGCGGTCTCAACTAATTTCGGAGATATGTGCCTGTTTTTGAGTGATGGACATTTTTAGGGCACATTTCAACTGCGGAAAAACACTCAAAATTCTTCATTCTTTAAACTAAAACAATGTACACACTCTAATTGACTGTTTCACACTCTTTCTTTATTGAAAACGCTACTTTTTAGGAAAAAAACTCATCCTGCTTTCATGATCACATAACTAGCAAATCTAGGCAAAATGGTTAGTGAATTTTATTCATGTCAAATTGGTTTCTAGAAAAAAAGTGGGAGAATAATTTTCTATTCATGTTGAAATTAAATGCCTGGAAAAGTTGGCTGTGCAAATATACAAAGTTCAAAGTTTAAATTTAAATAAATTTGTTGTTTTGGTGTTCTTAAAATAAGGTTGCATTTTTGGATAACCAATGCCGTTTTTAATAAAAAAAATTGTGTAAAACGGGTAAATTAGGGTGTGTACATTGTGTAAGTTTAAAGAAGAAAGAATTTTGAGTGTTTTTCCCGCGGTAGAAAATGCCATTCATCACTCAAAAATAGGACCATATCTCCAAAATTAGTTGAGACCGCCAAAAATTTCATCTGGATTTTCTGTTCAGGAGGCCAAAGTACTCAAGTTCCAAAATGATTTGATAGCTTGTGGCTATTAGGGATTTAACCTTTTTTTCAAGTAGGTGAATCTCGATGAATTCATACTCGTAATCACACTTGAGAATCCTTTACTGCAATGTATACCAACACTTCTAAGGACTTTTCAAACTGGTCTACATCAAAAATAATGATATAAAATTAATGAAAATATCCCCTGACCTTGATATTCAGAACGTTGTGTACCGCTTCCTCCACTCTGGCGAAGTTTCCTTTCCCCAAAGTCGTTCCAGTGAATCGGTAATTTCCCACGGCACTAACTTTTCTTTTACTGCCTGGTAGAGACATGGCACTTTTTCACAAATTCACTCATAAACCGCACTTTCAGTGCGATCCACACTTTGAATTCAGACACAGGAATATGAGACCGCACAAAAAGACATGCTGCCGCGAAAGTTGCTCGAAAAGTGGAAAAAACAGACAGTACCCGCCCGTCGAACTCAAAACTGACAGTGTAGAAAATATTTTGATTGGAATGAAATGTCATCGTGACAGAATCTTTGTATCCAAATATACCGAGTTTAGAACATACGAATGAGTTTTTTTTGGGTATCATAAAACATAAACTTCTAATTCATAAATCCTGTTACCAGTTTTCGATCTACAGGGTGTCAAACATTTGAATTTTGCTATATTGAGTATTATGACCCGATTTGATTTTTGTGCTCTAATTCGAACTTGAACTTCTTCAGAAATGAACTCTTACATCTGAGTTGTAGCTCACGAATCTCTTCTTTCGGTTAAAAACTACTATTTCATAACGGGTGTTGCATAACAGCATGGCAAGACAATATTCCTAGGAGAGATAAATATGAATGCCATATTCCTTCTGATTTTCCAATGATCTGTTAAAACTAGAAAACAAACTGCCAGAATTTGTCAATTTTTTGGAAGTGTATGGGGCTTCATCAACTATACGAGGATTCATATGATTGCCTGTTCTACAGTATATAGTTTTCCATATACAGGGTGATAATTTAATTTTGTACAAAATTGTAGAATTTGTTGTTGAATTGAAATTTCTAGGAAAACCTGAAGATTTGGATTTCTATACATTTCAATTCATCAAGTAATTCTATGGAATATTTTATATCTTTCTGAGAACTTATTGAATTTTTAATAATTCAAATTCATTAAACTGTACGTTTCTCTAAAATAAAAAGTTGAGGATGTCTTCAGGATAATAACAGCTTATAGAAAGTTAGTGGAACTGAAAGTAGGGCCAGTATTTTGACTAATCGAATACCAGGACTATCCAAAATCTTGTATATGTGTAGCGTACTTCCCAGAAAATAAACTACTTGAGGCTGAGACTAATCCTGTTATAGTTTTTTCTTGATGTGCAGTGAGTAAATAAAGAAGACAGCGAAGTAAAATTTTACCTTTTTGAAATAATTTTCTTTAACAATTTTTTATAGTAAACAGAAACTGAGTTTAGATTGTGAAATTCGAAACGATATTTATTAATCATCAGCTAAATTTTATATGTTATTGTTCCAACAACAAAACAATAAGTACAAAAAAAAAATAGCAACCCGAACTCAGAGACAGTGTGCGACCAAAGTACTAAAAGGTTTAATGCTCCGAAGCACTAAGGATTGGTCACAAGCACTAAGCACTGTGTTTTGGGACAGCTCTGCTCCTGACATGGCCAAAAAAATTCAAGTAAACCGAATTTCAACAAAATGGTGAAGGCACCAAAATGAATTTTTTATTAATCGTTTTTGGAGTCAAACTTTCTCACTCAGCAAACTTATTGGACATGTACAGTGACATACTTTTTATGTTGCATTGTTTTGTCTTTCAATTATTTCAGTTCAAGTTAGGTTTTAAACTAAACTATCTGAATTCAACAGGAATTGCTTTTCTCGATTTCTTTGATGATACTCAAACTTTGCTTCATACCTGATCCTCAACATTTCTATCTGTATTCAACAGTAAATTATGTAACAATTTCAGTTGCGATTCACTCAAATGGATTCGTTGGTTGAATAAACTTCTTATAGCTAGAAGAATATTTCGCAGCATTTTTTCATGTCCTCCAACGACAGAAACGTATCTAGAACTTCAGAAAAGTTTTTTACTATCTTCCCTATTGTATGGTCTTTTTGTTCCACAATACCCAGTATTTTACGAGAATATGTCATCACCATGACTTCATTGAAGAATTTTCACATCGTACTGGACAAACTTTGAATATTCATTTTGAAACAATGTAACATGCTGTAGGATTCTTTCTTATGACGAGACACCATTGCTAGAACTTCTCACTAGTTTTCATTTGCTGACTTCGCCAAGCTCTACTAGAAGATATAATTTTCCTGTAACCTATCTGAAGAAGATTTTAATTCAGGAAGTAGGTAACTGATTTTCTCAAGCATTGAACAAAGAAGAAAATAATAAATACATTTTCACACAATCTGAAATGCTAAAATCTCTTCAATGAAATTAGTTTTTAGTCCATTTTAGATGGTCTCAGTAGGAGTGATTTCTTTGACAAGCATCATTTTCTAGAATTAGCACCACATCAATAAAAGTGCATATTTATATCATTATTATTACTCAAACAGTGTTTCAAAAAACTGTTTTGACGAATGAACTGGTAATTGACTCCGAACCATAGATTGGAGTCATTAAAAACTGTTTGAAAAATATATTTCTTAGAAGAACGCGACATGAAAATACAAACGATTTTTTTCACCAAAACTTGTTGCAATCGCTTTGTAGTCTCCAACCGACGATTCATCTCACTGAACATGGCATCCGCGAATAAAATTAAATCATTTACTCGCAATTCGCTATTTTTCCGGAAGAAAATTCTGCATAATGGCATAGATGTCCATGGAATTTAGATTAGGTAGCAGCTTAGTAAACATAACGATAACTTGGAAGAGTGTCAGGTTGTAAATAGTTGGCCGTGGCCTTGTCATGTTCGCATCTGGCATTGTGCTTAACCTTCGTCGTCGCAGGAATACCGGATAGTTCCTGCCAAGCGCTCGGATTTTTGCAGGACGGAGGTGACAGAATCAGAAGATAGTAGTTTATGTGTTGAGTTCAAGAAATAATGACTGTCGCTAATTATGTCTTTTTGTTTACATTTATTCTGTCTTAATTGACAATTATGAAATTGTATTGAAAGTTGTCCCAGTACTAAAAATAAAACACCTAAAAATATTACACCTAAAACTTAGAATTAGATCAAAACTACCATCGTTCATTAATATACTCTGAGGACTAAAATCAACAACAACAATTGTAGTGAAAGTTGTCACTGAACTAAAATAAAAACCATCAAATAACATTACATTTGAAACTCAAAATTCAGCTTTAACCTTCATTCCTCGGGATATTCAAGTACTGAGTAGTAACACTTTTCTATAAGGAACTGTTTCAATGATTTTCTGAATGAATATAAACTTTTATTCATTTTAATACGAGGTGGAAGATTATTGAACAATCTAGGTCCCACGTAATTTGGAGATTTATTGTTCAAAATTAACCGGACTGATTGAAAATGTATATCTTTTTATGTCTCGTATGATAATCATGTACATCATCATTCAGAGTGAATTCTTTCTCGTAGAGAGCTGTTGCAAAGTTGTTACTTCAAAGTAAGGATCTTTGCCCATATTACTGGCAGATATAATTCAATATCTGTCACGGTTTCAGCCAGAGTAGTAGTTGTTTTCTGTTTAGTCACTTCTTAAAGGATTGTTAACTGTTTTACAGTTACTTGGACATTATTTTATCCTTGAAACAAGTATTTTACATGCTTCATATAATATGAATACACCGTGTACCAAATTGAGTCGGTACCATTGCCAACTCCGTTATTATTGATGCTACGAATTCGGTTAAATTGGCAAAATAGTAGCATTTTTGATGGCTTTCTCGATGCCGAAAACAAAAAAATAATGAATCAGAATATTTCATAAAATGATATTTCTTTTAATAGAACACCCTAAATTTTTTCATTTATTTTGATTCGTAAAAACATTCACAACAACATATCTCATTTGACTTTTTCAAGACAGGTTTATCAATAGGAAACATTTATAACAAACGGATTTGATAAAGCGCTATTGAATATCGAGTAAATGTTCAAAAACACCGCGTTCTTGTTGATCACATATTTGGGTCCTTCTATTGACACTACGTGTGGCATTCAACACAGTTCGGTCATCAATTCTATTAATTATAGTTTCCATATAATTTTTCAGTTCATCTACATTATTATGTTTCATTTGAGATGAAATCGACTTCAAATTTGGTGAACGTATTGAAAAATGTAAAATATTTGTAAAATTGATAGAGAAATCATGAAAAAAAATGGTTGAAAGAATTTTAACCCTTCTCAACTCCAGATGAATTTTCTAACTCGAGAACGGTTGAAAATACAGCAATTCTGCGAACGGCAGTCGATTCAGAATGGTGGAATTAGTTTACTCTGTGAATTTCATATTGATTGAAGAACAAAAGTAATGACTCGAAAAAAGTCAAAGGGGTAGACCCCTAAAAATCATGGGAAATACCAAATCATCAGATTCATTTAAAATTTGCACTATATACACAAAATTTCTTGCTGAATCCGAAAATATATGATTTGTATATGCCCATATACAGGGTTTGCCATAAAAATTGAAATAATGAAAATCCAGATTTTTTAACATGAAACTGCAGATGTTCCGTAAATAGTCTACAAAATCATCAATTGAGATGAAATCGACTTCAAATTTGGTGAGAGTATTGAAAAAAGGTCGAATATTTGTAAAATTGATAGAAAAATCATGAAAAAAAATGTTTGAAAGAATATAACCCCTCTCAACTCCAGATGAATTTTCTAACTCGAGAACGGTTGAAAATACAGCAATTCTGCGAACGGCAGTCGATTCAGAATGGTGGAATTAGTTTACTCTGTGAATTTCATATTGATTGAAGAACAAAAGTAGTTACTCGAAAAAAGTCAAAGGGGTAGACCCCTAAAAATAATGGAAAATACAAAATCATCAGATTCACTTTAAATTTGCACTATATACACAAAATTTCATGCTGAATCCGAAAATATATGATTTGTATATGCCCATATACAGGGTTTGTCATAAAAACTGAAATAATGAAAAACCAGATTTTTTAACTTGAAACTGCAGATGTTCCGTAAATAGTCTACAAAATCATCAATTGAGATGAAATCGACTTCAAATTTGGTGAGAGTATTGAAAAAAGGTCGAATATTTGTAAAATTAATAGAAAAATCATGAAAAAAAATGTTTGAAAGAATATAACCCCTCTCAACTTCAGATGAATTTTCTAACTCGAGAACGGTTAAAAATACAGCAATTCTGCGAACGGCAGTCGATTCAGAATGGTGGAATTAGTTTACTCTGTGAATTTCATATTGATTGAAGAACAAAAGTAATGACTCGAAAAAAGTCAAAGGGGTAGACCCCTAAAAATCATAGGAAATACCAAATCATCAGATTCACTTTAAATTTGCACTATATACACAAAATTTCATGCTCAATCCGAATATATATGATTTGTATATGCCCATATACAGGGTTTGCCATAAAAACTGAAATAATGAAAATCCAGATTTTTTAACTTGAAACTGCAGATGTTCCGTAAATAGTCTACAAAATCATCAATTGAGATGAAATCGACTTCAAATTTGGTGAGCGTATTGAAAAAAGGTCGAATATTTGTAAAATTGATAGAAAAATCATGAAAACAAATATTTGAAAGAATATAACCCCTCTCAACTCCAGATGAATTTTCTAACTCGAGAACGGTTGAAAATACAGCAATTCTGCGAACGGCAGTCGATTCAGAATGGTGGAATTAGTTTACTCTGTGAATTTCATATTGATTGAAGAACAAAAGTAATGACTCGAAAAAAGTCAAAGGGGTAGACCCCTAAAAATCATGGAAAATACAAAATCATCAGATTCACTTTAAATTTGCACTATATACACAAAATTTCATGCTGAATCCGAAAATATATGATTTGCATATGCCCATATACAGGGTTTGCCATAAAAATTGAAATAATGAAAATCCAGATTTTTTAACTTGAAACTGCAGATGTTCCGTAAATAGTCTACAAAATCATCAATTGAGATGAAATCGACTTCAAATTTGGTGAGAGTATTGAAAAAAGGTCGAATATTTGTAAAATTGATAGAAAAATCATGAAAAAAAATGTTTGAAAGAATATAACCCCTCTCAACTCCAGATGAATTTTCTAACTCGAGAACGGTTGAAAATACAGCAATTCTGCGAACGGCAGTCGATTCAGAATGGTGGAATTAGTTTACTCTGTGAATTTCATATTGATTGAAGAACAAAGGTAATGACTCGAAAAAAGTCAAAGGAGTAGACCCCTAAAAATCATAGACAATACAAAATCATCAGATTCACTTTAAATTTGCACTATATACACAAAATTTCATGCTGAATCCGAAAATATATGATTTGTATATGCCCATATACAGGGTTTGCCATAAAAATTGAAATAATGAAAATCCAGATTTTTTAACTTGAAACTGCAGATGTTCCGTAAATAGTCTACAAAATCATCAATTGAAATGAAATCGACTTCAAATTTGGTGAGAGTATTGAAAAAAGGTCGAATATTTGTAAAATTGATAGAAAAATCATGAAAAAAAATGTTTGAAAGAATATAACCCCTCTCAACTTCAGATGAATTTTCTAACTCGAGAACGGTTGAAAATACAGCAATTCTGCGAACGGCAGTCGATTCAGAATGGTGGAATTAGTTTACTCTGTGAATTTCATATTGATTGAAGAACAAAGGTAATGACTCGAAAAAAGTCAAAGGAGTAGACCCCTAAAAATCATAGACAATACAAAATCATCAGATTCACTTTAAATTTGCACTATATACACAAAATTTCATGCTGAATCCGAAAATATATGATTTGTATATGCCCATATACAGGGTTTGCCATAAAAATTGAAATAATGAAAATCCAGATTTTTTAACTTGAAACTGCAGATGTTCCGTAAATAGTCTACAAAATCATCAATTGAAATGAAATCGACTTCAAATTTGGTGAGAGTATTGAAAAAAGGTCGAATATTTGTAAAATTGATAGAAAAATCATGAAAAAAAATGTTTGAAAGAATATAACCCCTCTCAACTTCAGATGAATTTTCTAACTCGAGAACGGTTGAAAATACAGCAATTCTGCGAACGGCAGTCGATTCAGAATGGTGGAATTAGTTTACTCTGTGAATTTCATATTGATTGAAGAACAAAAGTAATGACTCGAAAAAAGTCAAAGGGGTAGACCCCTAAAAATCATGGGAAATACCAAATCATCAGATTCACTTTAAATTTGCACTATATACACAAAATTTCATGCTGAATCCAAAAATATATGATTTGTATATGCCCATATACAGGGTTTGCCATAAAAACTGAAATAATGAAAAACCAGTTTTTTAACTTGAAACTGCAGTTGTTCCGTAAATAGTCTACAAAATCATCAATTGAGATGAAATCGACTTCAAATTTGGTGAGCGTATTGAAAAAAGGTCGAATATTTGTAAAATTGATAGAAAAATCATGAAAACAAATATTTGAAAGAATATAACCCCTCTCAACTCCAGATGAATTTTCTAACTCGAGAACGGTTGAAAATACAGCAATTCAGCGAACGGCAGTCGATTCAGAATGGTGGAATTAGTTTACTCTGTGAATTTCATATTGATTGAAGAACAAAAGTAATGACTCGAAAAAAGTCAAAGGGGTAGACCCCTAAAAATCATGGGAAATACCAAATCATCAGATTCACTTTAAATTTGCACTATATACACAAAATTTCATGCTGAATCCAAAAATATATGATTTGTATATGCCCATATACAGGGTTTGCCATAAAAACTGAAATAATGAAAAACCAGTTTTTTAACTTGAAACTGCAGTTGTTCCGTAAATAGTCTACAAAATCATCAATTGAGATGAAATCGACTTCAAATTTGGTGAGCGTATTGAAAAAAGGTCGAATATTTGTAAAATTGATAGAAAAATCATGAAAACAAATATTTGAAAGAATATAACCCCTCTCAACTCCAGATGAATTTTCTAACTCGAGAACGGTTGAAAATACAGCAATTCAGCGAACGGCAGTCGATTCAGAATGGTGGAATTAGTTTACTCTGTGAATTTCATATTGATTGAAGAACAAAAGTAATGACTCGAAAAAAGTCAAAGGGGTAGACCCCTAAAAATCATAGGAAATACCAAATCATCAGATTCACTTTAAATTTGCACTATATACACAAAATTTCATGCTTAATCCGAATATATATGATTTGTATATGCCCATATACAGGGTTTGCCATAAAAACTGAAATAATGAAAATCCAGATTTTTTAACTTGAAACTGCAGATGTTCCGTAAATAGTCTACAAAATCATCAATTGAGATGAAATCGACTTCAAATTTGGTGAGCGTATTGAAAAAAGGTCGAATATTTGTAAAATTGATAGAAAAATCATGAAAACAAATATTTGAAAGAATATAACCCCTCTCAACTCCAGATGAATTTTCTAACTCGAGAACGGTTGAAAATACAGCAATTCTGCGAACGGCTGTCGATTCAGAATGGTGGAATTAGTTTACTCTGTGAATTTCATATTGATTGAAGAACAAAAGTAATGACTCGAAAAAAGTCAAAGGGGTAGACCCCTAAAAATCATGGAAAATACAAAATCATCAGATTCACTTTAAATTTGCACTATATACACAAAATTTCATGCTGAATCCGAAAATATATGATTGGTTCATGCTTAGATACAAGGTGTAGTTTAAAAAAAATTATAAAACGTCAAAGATTTCCTCGTACCATAACATTTTTGAAAGTAATTATAAAACATTTTTCAAAATAATCACAAAAATTATCCAAATGTATCTTGACGAGCTGTCTGAATCATACCACCAAAATTAGTTTTGATGACCTATTGACAAGATTTCAGAAGCAAATTACATCTGAAACATTGACTTCACTGGAACCTAACTCAATATGAATTTAGCTGCTGTAATTGGTTTAAACATGACCTATTGTCTTCCCATAACTTCAGGAAAAGGTTGCATCTACAATCCATCTTGATATATTATTATTTTCACATTTTAACCTAATCTTCCATGGATTACATAGTGATACAAGCCACAGTGCCATAATAACAACAACAGAACTTCCGGAATTTTAAGTGAATCAAGGTGTCAAGTAACAACAATACTGGTACGTCTACCATGACACTTTCTTCAACAAGAAATTCCTTCGAAATATTAGGAATTTGCAATTATCCGTTTATTGCGGGTTGAACCACAGATGTTAAAAAGTTGAAATCAGTTATTTAAAAAAATGCGACACGGACACTTCATCCACTTTCGTCTTCAACTATCCTTTATCTTGGAGGTCTCAGCAAAAATGATCACTATTAAGAAAAATTACAAAACTCTGATGCTTTGATAAAGGATTTTCTACTCATTTTCCTCCACTACGGAAGTCATACTGCCCAAGAAAAATCAATATTCACATAACTTTGCCTTTCATTCTAAACAACGTTATGGATACTTCGATACTTGAAGCTGAAACTACCAGTAAAGAAATGCTAGATATAACAGTTTCATATCTCACTGAGATTTGATCTGTTTTTATTCAGGTCCACAGTGTATTTCTAAAGAACCGTTAAATTAGTAATATTCCATATTCTCGGCTAGGCTGAACACCACAATCAGCTGTTATATTCAACGTTGACCTTGATACTCTAACATTCAGTGATATCATAAATACTGCAACGATTTGAATAAATGCAAATCAGCTGATTTTCCAATCAGGAGGTACATTAATTTATGGTTTCAAAGTTTATTCTCAACACGACAGATGTATAAATAGCCCCAGTTGTGTTACGTCAACGAGTAATTTGTACTGCATATCTTGAATTTTTTCTATAATACTAATTATTTTTTGTCATATTCTAAAAATCGTCCGATGGGGCCATTCTTGTGACTGTTTCGTAAATAATTAATTCCACAAGGGTTTCTGACTTGCTACATAAACCCTCATCAACGACAAAGGCAGTGCGCAGAGAACAATTTATCGTTCTCGTAATCTATTAGAGAGCTAAGATGATCACACAGATTGATTTGAACGGTCAAATATTCATGATGTGTCTTCGATTTCAGTCGTAGCGAATATTATTGAATAAGAGAATAAAGTATTCTCCCCATAGAGCATATTCAATTAAATTGTAAAAATCTGTGGATCCCAGAATCGTAAAAGACAATGATATAAGGCAGTGTGAATTTCTTTGCAGGCCTTTGAGTATCTATAAAATTTTGAGAAGTACTTATTGCTCCCTGTGTAAAATAACTTTTTAAAAGTGCTCTTATTTCGGAGCACTCTTCAAGAGTGCTCAGTGTTAGGTACTCGAAGCACTTTTTGTCAGTGCTCCCCACAGCTCTGGTCAGGAAAACTGACCAGATTCAACAAAAACCCTTATAGCAGGGGAGCCCAAGGATTTCGGGATTCACTGAAGCGCGGCAGATTAATATATAGGGAGATAACTTGTACCCGGTTAAGTACTTCCAACAAATATGAATCTCATAAATAAGACCGCGCGTACAGGATAAAGGATCAGATAAGTAAAAAAAAAGATCATCAGAAATTCTCGAGCGCGTCAGATTAAGATAGGATGAGTTAATTACATGCTAAAAAGTGTATATTCTACTAATCTGACAATTTGAGAGTGACGTAAAGAAGGGAGAGGGCTACAAAGTTGTAAAAAAACGTTATCTCGACATTCTCGAGCGTGGCTATTTTTTTTTTATTTTGAAGCAAATAATTCAAGAATAATGAAAAATATATAATCTGACGATTTCCACAACAACAACAAAACAAAAGTTCGTCGATAAAGTCTAATGCGTGCAGCTGCGTAATGCCTAAATTCCCTCCCCGTGTTACTATTTCTTTCTCACTCTCTCTCTTTCTATTTGTCTTGGTCAAACTCAGATTTTGAATATAATTTGAACCGATTCGTACCAGTAGATTTTGAGAAATCTAAAAAAAAAACTACGAAAATTTTCTTTTTCAAATGTGTTTTTTTTAATAACTTTCAAACGGCTCTATCGATCGATTTCAAAAACTGATCAGCTCTTGATATCCTAATTCATCAGAAAACCACGTCGATCGCCGACATTCCGGTCAGAATCGGTTGACTAGTTCTTGAGTTATCGGTGTTGAAAGAAAACCAAAAAAAGGGTTTTTTCGGAATCACTCTGAAATTTCTAGTTCGATCAATTCAAACTTAAAGATTCTTCAAGGAGCTTGTGAATCTGCGTCGAATGCCGCCAACCGCGTGCAAATCGGTTCATTTATTCAAAAGTTATTGCGGTTTGAAAAATCAAAAAATTGTACAAACTTCTATCAGACTTTTGAGCTCGGAGAGCTCATAATGACACAAAAATCATATTTTTGAGCTCGGAGAGACAGACTTATGAGATAAATTCAATCACGTGTTGAATTTTAGTGGACTTTTTCATGATTAAAGTTTCTTCATTAATATAAATACGATCAATATATAACAGTCATAAACAAATTAATAAAATCGTCAAAATTATTATGTTTAGTTTCATAATTTCATTTGAATTTACAGCAAAGCGACTCATCTTGACACAATCAGGTACAATTAATATTGATAGAACTGCCAAACTTTGTGTTGCCATGGTTACGTCGCTGAAAATACCGAGCTCATCCTCCAATCAGAATTGAAAGACAGCCGGTGTTATCGCGATAACACGAGTTGTCTTTGGTTTACGATTGGTCAGATTATGTGAGAATTTTAAGATGAGTGAAATAGTCATCGGAAGTTTTTTAAGTTGAAATAAAATATATATTTTCAATGTGCGTTTTGAATTTTTTTTATGCGATCGTGGAAAAAATAATGATCCTAATACATGCAAATATTGTCTTTCCCGCTCTTGACTGCTTATAACTCTCCGCACTCAGAAAATGACTATTGTCAGTTATAATTGCATGAAAATTACCGATAATTTTGCAAGAAAGCGTGTTATCTAAATATTGCACGAGATTTTTTTCATATTTTGGCGAAAGATCCCGACTCCCGAAGTAGGAGTTACAAGATATGAAACTAACGAAGTGCAATTTTGTATAAGCTAACACACTTGAAAGTAAGTAAAGTAAAACTGACTACTTACTGACAAAGACTATGAATAAAATTGTGCTAGACACGCTTCTAAAACAATTATATTTCAACACACAAATTAAAAATTGCAAGTATAACAGTTGAACAAGCAGTTGTAAAAGTTTTTGGCATTCCGACTGGTTGGACCCGATACAGGAGCCATCAAAGCTGCAGCGGACACATTATCGGAATTGTGGTGCTACTTCATTTACATGCATTTTCTCAGCTATTTCTTTCATGGTGACCTTCGTCTAACTGCAGATACTGGATGAACTTGAGACAGCTGTAAACCGAATCGAATACTTAGTTGACTTCACGTTTTCTGTATTCAGGCCAACTTTTGCTACTTGTTGGGCTGTCCAAGAGGTCATTGTATTCCGTCCTACAGGAATATTTTTATGCCATGCTCTGCATGACTTCCAAGAAGGGTTTACAGTTACAAAGAGTCGATCTGAATCAATTCCCCACCGCTTCTTCAAATTTTTTTTGTATTATCCTTTGGGACAGGAATCAGAATTCGTTTCATTCCTACTCAACCATTTCAATGGAACACACGGTTTTTCCCCGCCTTGTGTTGTTTTTGAAACAATGGCATTATGAAATATTCTTTCCGTCCTTTCACCATTATTATTTTCTTCTTCCTTGAAGAAGGACGTTAAACACCTGCCACCCTTTCCACCACGCGAAGCCTTCTCGAAAGCAAAAACGAAAAATAACTTTTTTTGCAATCCATTTGGTTTCTCTTCGTCACAAATTCTAGACCAAATTTTTGTATTTGCATCTTTTGGAGTTGTTTTCTCATAGTTTGTTTAGCGTCCCTTGCTGATTAGAATTCAATATCGGTGAACGGATTGAAAATAATAGCATCCTCCTTGTAATACTTTTCCATCAATAATTTTGCGGTAACATGCCAGATTGTCTTTATTATGGAGTCCTTATATTCCTGACCATTCTGCTTGCGCATATTGAATGCCCACTTGCCCACTTGCCCATTATTATTATTTTTGCCAGTACGCTTAAAGACATCTCATTGTCCAGGAAATATCCTTTGGCCTTGCAAAAATCCATGAACTGTCGCCATATATACTTCTCTTGGATTTGGTATTTTTTGGTTCACTTCCAACTACATTTTCCTCACTAGATTGTATGGACCACTCGCCAAAACGTGAAATTTTTTCACTTTTTGAAGTATATCTGACATTTATCAGTATTGTCAGTCAGTGTTGTTGTTATTGGTGTTATGCCGATATTTTTGCATTGCAATTATCGCTCCGCAGTGTAATTAAATATTCACTTATAATACCACAAGAGCTTCAAAATTATCGGGTATTTCCCAATAGGTTCGTTGCAAACAAATGAAGGAGTCAAGTTTTTCAGGTTAAAAAATCACGAGCGCGAAGCGCGAGTGATTTTTCCTGAAAAACTTGACGACTTTATTTGTTTGCAGGGAACCTTGAGGGAAATGCCAGATAATTTTGAAGCTCGTGTGGTATTCGGGGGATTATTTTTCCGTCCCAAATGTCGGCCAATAGAATTGCACCATGAGACGAAATGTACAGTTAACAAATAAGAATTGTTTTTATTGTACCTTCTTTATAGTCTTCTCCATCCATTTTCTTCATATTGTAAGCGTAATCTTTCATAATGTTTGCCAATTGCGCTTCACTCGTTTCAGCACTCAATGAGTATTCCCTCTCAGTACAAAAAGTAGTAAATTGGTTCCAAACTGTTTTTTTTGCCTTCTCCGTATTAATGGGAACATTTCCTTTGACTTTTTTATCGATGGTGGACAGAGAACAAACTCCAAATCGACTCATTTTCATGCAAAATCTCCAATTTTCACAATTGAATTCAACTTGTCAGTTTGACGTGTGGTTAATTTGACTGGATCATGTTTTGTTTTTTATATATAGCAACTACCAGAGAAAATTTTCAAAAAATTATCAGTATAATACCATGTAGGTTGTACCACGTGACGTCGAATGGTGCAATTCTATTGGTCGATATTTGGGTCGGAAAAATAATCAGTGTAATTTCATTCCACGTTATTTGGAAAATACTGGAAAAAGAATCCTGTTTCAACCCTTACGTGGCGATATATCCACCAACTTGTCCCAACTGCTGCAACATCCACACATTTCTCCAAAGTATCGCACCATTCGTATTCAATGAAGGGCCACGTTTGAGGGAATTATCAGCTCAGGAGCTGAGTGTCGCCTATCTGCATGCCCTTTAATCGGCCCAGCTCGGTCGAATTTATCGGCTATAAAAGTGATTCTTTGGGCCGTTCACCGGGACTTCATTAAGGCCCGTAAGATGCATGGTCTGCATTATTGGCCGCATTTATATCTATTTCCAGCGGTTGTAAATCGTCCCAACGACTGAGATATTCATTCTGTCGATTGAAACCGGATAAAGGGGTATTGAGGAAAAGTGAAATGTTTGTAGAATTCTTGATACTACAGTTTCTAGCATGAATTATGCAGGGTGTTAGCTGAACATGCGGCAAAAATGCGAAGGGTTATTCCTTGACATATTCTTAGAATATTATGTGCTATGATTTTTGAAAAACCCTTTGTCTCGAAGATACAGGGCGACAAAATATCTCTAGTTATTATTGTCTTCGAGTGTTTTTCTCATGTTTTTTTCCTTCTTTATTTTTACAATAATGGGAACTGATAATAATCCTATAACTAGAGGACAACGATGCGAGAAACGACATATTGGTCCACATGCAAATTTCAGAAAAGAAAATCGTAAAAACCCATTCGTGAATAATTATCCAGTTGATGGAAAGTCACCGTCAGTTCTCAGTTGATCGTCTTTTCTTGAAATATACTGAATTTTTTATGGACCGGGATTCTACCAACTCACTGTATGTGGTCTGCGGATAAACCATATACTCAACACGAGTTCAATCCCAACATTTGATATATTATCGTAATCGAGAACACTGCGGTATATAATCGCAATAAGACGAGCTTGTATGCTATAATTACAGCTGGCAATTACCACAATTTATCGAGATAAGTGAAGTTAACCTCGCTTGAAAATTCATAAAATGTCGAGTTTTACTCGCCGACAATTATCAGTCCTTGTGATTGACATTCAGCGATTCAACTTTAACATTCAGGAATCAGCTATAGGTACAATTTTTTTTTTTTTTCGAGAAAGAACAATCTTTGACTAATTATTTGATATTTACTATACAAATGGGAAAAAGGCATCATTGACATACAAGTGTGGAAGTTGCAAACGAGTGCGTTGCCCGAGTAATGTAACGAATTGAATAATAATTATGCATTATCACACATATTTAGTACAACGTTTTTTCTACGACTGCCCAAAAAAATGTACCTACAATAATATTTTGGATAAATTTTGTGAAATTAAACTGAAAATTTCACACCTATACTTTTACACCAATAAGATGCCTTAATTTTGAAGTGGTGCAACGATAATTAAGGGGAAATTTTTTGACAGTTGAAAAGGTGAACATATGATCATGTTACTTGTAAAAAAATATTTCTACCACCTTTAGTTAACTAAAATTACCAAATGGCGATAGACTGAGCTAGTACCCATCTGAGTTTCAGCATTTGGTTTAACTAAAGTTAGTATTTTTTTTATATAACGAAATATGGCGGGGCGGATATACTTACCAATATGATTTTTTCAGAATTTATTTCATGTTGAACTAATATCTTCACTGGCAAATCTCGAAATACATTTAATTATTATAGGTTTTATTAATATTAAAAACACAATTAATATAAATGTTTGTGGGCTGGCTTGAATTGGTGCTTTGAATTTGGGTACTTTCTGTTTTATTTTGCATTGTGCTCTGATCATGATTAAACTTGCTAGTACTTGATGAAGTTCTCCTCATCGATTCAATCATCTGTTGATGATGTTCAACGTCCAATTTGTAAGTAAGGTTTGATTGACTGACTATTATTGTGTCCAGTAATTTTAGTGAGCTGCTGTTCACCAACTCCTTCCTTTGCCAAATTCGAAACAGCTGTTGCTATGGCAGATTGATCAGTTATTTTTACTTTTGAGTATCAATTCCTATATCAGAGGCTGCTGATTTAAACCATGAAGATACAATGTTCTTACCAACTGGGCTATTCTTGTATCATCCTTTCGAATTGGGTTAACTCTAGTACGGATTTGGTGTTAAAAATAATCTGTCGGTCTGAATAAGATTTCCCCTTTTGTCCATCAACTTCCTAAACAAACGAACCGGACACATTTGTGGATTGTCGAAATTTGAAATCAACCATTTACTATCCGACAGTTTTTCAGAACCACCTTGTGTGTTTTTAGGATTATATTCTATCCGACCTTTTGGGTTTCCGAAATTATCAGTTTCTCCTTTAAAGTATTGGATACACCTCTCCAGTTCATGTGAAACTATGTGAAAAAATTTACTTTGCAATCCATCTGGAGTATTTTCATCCCACATTTCGATAATTTTTTTGTATTCGTCACTGGTTAAGGCTGGCACTCACTTTTCTTTTTAATTATTTAATAATTTTTTGCGCTTAGCATCGCGTGCAGCTCTGGCGGTCGCAAATTCCACATCAAAAAACGGACAAAATTTTACTTTATATTTTTTGTAATAAATTTCTTGTAACTGCTTAGCAGTAGAGTACCATAGCACTTTGACCACACTTTCCTTATAATCTTCAAAATTTTTCTTTTCCATATTAAATGCGTACTCCTCCAGTATAGTAGCCAGCTGTACTACATTCAAACACTTAAATTAAACAACTTTTCGTCACACTCTTCTTATCAGTAAGTAGATTCTGTGATTTTTCTCAGAAAAAAATCAATAATTATTTCTTTATTCGTGAAATATTCCATTGAATTACACTCGTGCATGAAAATGACCAAATCATTTTACATTCAAGCGTGTTATCTTATAATATTGCACTTCATTTAGAGTGAATTTCAAAATGTAACATTTTGTCAATGCGAATGTTCGCATTGAATACAACCCGGTGTTCAGTAAAACTTGCCAAGGTGGTTCTTAAAGCTGTTCAAGTAATAAATTGTTGGTTTCCAACAGTGAAAGACAAAGCTGCCCTGTACGTCTTTTTCATAACCTAATATCAAATCGAGGCGACAATATTATTCACCACGACTATTTTCAAAACCATATCGACACTGAAAAATTAAACTGATAAATGGTACAGTAATGTACCTGTTGGAAGAAATACAATAAATGGATGGACCGAATCTGCTGCAGAGGCTTGAATGTGAAGGAATTGGCAAAAAGTGGTATAGAAGAACAACAATTGTTGAAAATTACTGGTCAAAGCAATCAAATTCTATGTAACCATGCTTAAATCTTGATCAAAACACTACAACAAATCATAATAATTATGCGTGGTAATAGATTTTCTATAGTAGAGAACAGCAACCAATCTAATGTTAAGTTAAATTTTAGTAGTTTTACTTTCACCAACTGTACTTTTAATAAATACATGAATGTTCCGTTGTGTTGAGGTATACGTTGTTTTGTCATAAAATTATCTCGTCTATTTTCATTGTCCTAGCGATATTAATACTGACAAAATACAAAACAAGCTGAATTACTGTGACACCGCAATCTGGATATTAAATCAATCTTCTTCACAGCGCTCTCCGTATTTTATTGTAAGCATCTGACATTTTAACAAACTACTTATTTTTATACCATCGACGATCCGGAAAAAGTACCACAGCAACAAGCCTTCGCGAGCGAGCCGTGCCTGTCCTCTCATTATAATCACGTCCATTTATGATGTTCATGAAATGAGAAACGTGGAGTTTCAACTACTAGTTTTTCTCCGAGACTGCATGGTCAAATGAGTATCGGATTGGAACACCTGCGTTGCATACGAGCTTTGCAAAAAATTACCGTGAGAACGAATACTCTATTTGGACTGGACTGGACATAATTTTCGAATAACTCTGCTATGACTAGTTCTTGGGACCGTGATGTAGCATGCAGTGTATTCAGGAAATGGCAAAAATTCCATCAAGCATAGAATACCGGTAAAAAATATTGTTTGTATTTTTAGTCATAATTTTTGTTCAATGAGATTTTTTTTTATTAATTACCTTACGCAACGAATAACTAGTTCCTTCATTGTTATTTCATTGAATATTTCAGACAATTCTAAGCAACATAGTTAATAATACAGGGCATTCCATTTAAAACGAGCCACCCTGAATAACTTTTGTTACAATGATTTTCAGGAAACATTAAGAAACACGTCATCAATAGTATACAAGAGGACACATTTTGACATATTCAAATTTGATGTTACTTCCCCCCAGAGCATGTCACCATTTATTTTTTTTTGTATCATCAGATGTTTCATGGTGAACAGATTTCAACAAAGTAGAATACATTATGGTCTGAAGCTAATAGTTTGTAAGCTAAAAATAATTTGAGTTGAAATCGAGCCACCCTGAATGAACTTCTGTACAAACTGTTACCTAGGTTTCATAGGTTTTTTTTTCCCTTTAAGTTTGAATTCGATGTTCTCTTCATTTTGTATTTGTCTCATTCTACAATAACGATTACCTTCCAGGTGAAGTTACAATTGGTGTTTCTGTTATTGTGAATTCTTAAGAAGCAATGGTTTATACGCTTCGAGAACGGATTGACATAGTGAGTTTGTACTACCAGAATGGAAATAGTGCTAGAGCTGCTGTCCGTATGTTCAATGATTATCATCCAGGAAGAAATGTACGACACAAATACGTTTCGGAATTATTGAACAAATTTATGGAAACTGGAACTGTTAACAATTAAAAGCATAACCGTTCAGGAGTTGTCAACGATGAAGCTATTTCTATTGCAGTTTTAGGGCACGTTGGAATAATGGAAAATACGTAATCTCTTACAGAATTTCCTCTACAATCAGGAATTAGTCGTACAAATGTTTTCAGGATCCTTCATAAGTAAAAATTTCATCCATATAGGATTAGACTAGTTCATGAATTGAACGAAGATGATTTCGATAGACGTATCGAGTTTTGTGATTTGAGAGAGAATATCATGAGGCATTGCAGAGAAATAACTTCCGAGGTTCAAGAATTTAATAAAAAATCTCTTTTCTGATTTATTCCTTCCATATATTTATCTCTAGAACGATTATTTGAAAATGTAGCCTTCTGTATAATTGTTGAACTGTTTTATAATATTTACTGCAAATCATTGTTTCAAAAGATATTCAGGGTGGCTTGTTTTTAAATCAAATAATTTGTAGCTCCCGAACCATAAGCAGAAACAGACGAACAAACCCATCTGGTATCAAATGACAACTATCATAGAACACAATCCAGATGTAATGATAATTTGAGATTCCGGTGCAATGGTTCCTTAGTTTGAATATTTTTAGATAATGAATACTCTGTATAACGAAGTTCTCTTGAAGGGGTTGCCAGGGAAACGTAATGAATAAATAGAAAATAGAACTGAAAAACAGATAGGAAAGCTTTTAAAATTATTGGAGCTAAAATATCTATCCAAAATCAATATTGTATGGGAAATCTATAAAAATTATCATCAACAATCAAAAATAGGAAGATCACTTCATTGCATTGGACTGAACGTGTATTTGATACCAGCGACGTATGCAATTATCATATAGATGAATCCTTACATCAAAAGTCACTGGAATATTGGAAGAAATACTTATATATATTAAAGGAAAGGGTCATTCTGAATAAAATATCAATAACTGAGAGCAGGTAGGAGAATTTACATTTGAAAACCGACATTTGGGAAGGGCAGTTTTGCGGCATCAAAAGAAAAAGAAGTTGGTCCATTTAAGAGGACGTCCGCCAGCCATAATCATTCAAGGATTCAATCTTTATTTCAAATCATTACAAATTGTAAAGGATTCTGGCCAGAATTTCTGTTTATTCAGTAATTACAAATTTATCATTTTGTTGACATATGTCACTTTGGTTTACGCATTGTCACGTCAGTTCAACTTGTTCAAAGTACAGAGTGTTCATTACATGAGTTTATTAGGTGAAGTGAAGTTGTTTTATTTCAGTGATTTTAATGAAATTGCCCTGAGATCGTTACAATGGTGTACAACTTATACGACGTTGCCAAGTTTAATTTTGATGAACGTGACGTCGCAAAACCACTTTTTTTCAAATTATAGACAAACTGGCGGTCAGAAAAAATAAATAAAAATCGGAAGTGATATTAGCATATATACTTTCTAATTACAGTGTTTTCTCATAGTCTGTGGAAAGGTCCATTGTCATTCTACAAGTATTGAAGTTATTTATATAACTTCACTTTCGGAATAGAGTAATGTTTTATTTTTCACATCATTAGTTTCTACCATAAAACAACGGTAACTATGTCCTAATATCCACGTAGCACATCTGTTACATCGCGCACGTTTTTTCAATTCTTTATATTCGAAAATGAGCCACATGAGAGTAATACTGCATCTATGCAATATTTGATAATTTGCGTTGATTTTGTGGCGAAATGTACGTCCTTATCGATTTGAAGAAAAATCAAAACGACCTCTTGTAATTCGCTCCTTCGACCTTTGGAAACGACGCCGTTATCCAAACAAAATCAAAACGAATTTCGGAACGTACGCGCCTGCTTCGAAAAACTGTTACGAAACAAACGCCGTGTCGGAGTAGCCATGGTGATATCACTTGATAATGAGCAGTGACCTTGCGGCCGTTCCGCGAACCGTCGTCAGCTGATCGTGGCAACAGCCTGCCTGGCTACATGTAATTATTGTTATTATTGGCGACGAGCCTCTCAACTGACAGCTGTCTGTTATTAACTGCCGATACTGAGATCATACATATACATGGCAACGCAGGCCGGCGCAACTAATTGTGGACGTGAGATGCGATATGAGTTTCCGCCGGAGTGGCCCGGTCACGTAGTCACTCGAAAATAAGCCGGTCGTCGGAATTGTGACAGATACGATGATCATGGCGGATCACCAAAACAGGGAGAGGAATAGGTGTGAACCAATTCGCTAACATCATTTACTTGTGTGTCGCTCAAAGATCCCATAGTTACAGACACTGAGGTCACAAAGGCGAATCTTTAATTGATATAGCCGATGACTGATGAAAATCCATGTCAATATCTTTATTATTAATAACTGAGCAGGGAGGCCAACCACTATCCAAGGCCTTGGTGAGTTGCGACACCACTTTCCTGACCAAGGCGCACCCTGGAGGGAATACTCATTCCGTCTGATGTCGGTCGTGGGTACCCTAGGCTAACCCCCCAGTATACTCTACTACTTGGTTCAGGATGAACGAGGAAGAGGCCCCCACAACCAACCCTCTCGGAATAGGGGTTATAGGCAAGGTAGTGGGTCCCAAAACAATGGATTGCCACTTTATAACGACCACAATGAACACGGACGCTTTGAGTGGACGCATGAAATAAGGGACAGTTTTCTGTACTGCTATGAGAGCAGTGAGCCCGCCCGAAGAGGATACAAGGCGAGAATACAAGGCGAGAATACATGCTCTGTGGTGTGAAATACACTCAGATCACGCTGTATTTTTTGTACGAAATCTAAGGAATTGGCATACCACAGATCGCGCCAATTCGAATCCTATTTTTAAGATCAATTCAAAATATTAAAATTTCGTCCGCACTCCTCTGACGACCCGGCAATGACATCTGATGATGAGAGGTTGTTATTTGGGCAAGAGTGAATATATTTTGACCCACCATAAATCACGCCAACACGAATCCTATTTTTCAAAATTTTTAAAATCCGACCGCACTCCTCTGACGACCCAGCAATGACTTCTGATGATGAGATGTTGTTATATGGGCAAAAATGAATGTATTCTGACACATCGCAAATCGCGTCAACATGAATCCTATTTTTGAGATCACTTCAAAATATTCAAAATCCTACCGCACTCTTCAGACGACCCGATAATGACTTCTGATGATAAGAGGTTGTTGTTTGGGCAAGAACAAATGTATTTTGACCCACCACAAATTGCGCCAATTTGGATCCTATTTTTGAGATCACTTCAAAATATTAAAAATTCGACCGCACTCCTCTAACGACCCGGCAATGGCTCCCGATTATGAGAGGTTGTTATTTAGGAACGAATGAATGTATTCTGACCCTCTCCAAATCGCGCCAACTCGATTCCTATTTTTGAAATCACTTCAAAATATTCAAAATCTGACCGCACTCTTCTGACGACTCGGCAATTACTTCTGATGATGAAAGGTTGTTATTTGGGCAAGAACAAATGTATTCTGACCCTCTCCAAATCGCGCCAACTCGATTCCTATTTTTGAAATCACTTCAAAATATTCAAAATCTGACCGCACTCTTCTGACGACTCGGCAATTACTTCTGATGATGAAAGGTTGTTATTTGGGCAAGAACAAATGTATTCTGACCCTCTCCAAATCGCGCCAACTCGATTCCTATTTTTGAAATCACTTCAAAATATTCAAAATCTGACCGCACTCTTCTGACGACTCGGCAATTACTTCTGATGATGAAAGGTTGTTATTTGGGCAAGAACAAATGTATTCTGACCCTCTCCAAATCGCGCCAACTCGATTCCTATTTTTGAAATCACTTCAAAATATTCAAAATCTGACCGCACTCTTCTGACGACTCGGCAATTACTTCTGATGATGAAAGGTTGTTATTTGGGCAAGAACAAATGTATTCTGACCCTCTCCAAATCGCGCCAACTCGATTCCTATTTTTGAAATCACTTCAAAATATTCAAAATCTGACCGCACTCTTCTGACGACTCGGCAATTACTTCTGATGATGAAAGGTTGTTATTTGGGCAAGAACAAATGTATTCTGACCCTCTCCAAATCGCGCCAACTCGATTCCTATTTTTGAAATCACTTCAAAATATTCAAAATCTGACCGCACTCTTCTGACGACTCGGCAATTACTTCTGATGATGAAAGGTTGTTATTTGGGCAAGAACAAATGTATTCTGACCCTCTCCAAATCGCGCCAACTTGAATCCTATTTTTGAAATCACTTCAAAATATTAAAAATCCGACCGCACTCCTCTGACGACTCGGCAATTACTTCTGATGATGAAAGGTTGTTATTTGGGCAAGAACAAATGTATTCTGACCCTCTCCAAATCGCGCCAACTCGATTCCTATTTTTGAAATCACTTCAAAATATTCAAAATCTGACCGCACTCTTCTGACGACTCGGCAATTACTTCTGATGATGAAAGGTTGTTATTTGGGCAAGAACAAATGTATTCTGACCCTCTCCAAATCGCGCCAACTCGATTCCTATTTTTGAAATCACTTCAAAATATTCAAAATCTGACCGCACTCTTCTGACGACTCGGCAATTACTTCTGATGATGAAAGGTTGTTATTTGGGCAAGAACAAATGTATTCTGACCCTCTCCAAATCGCGCCAACTCGATTCCTATTTTTGAAATCACTTCAAAATATTCAAAATCTGACCGCACTCTTCTGACGACTCGGCAATTACTTCTGATGATGAAAGGTTGTTATTTGGGCAAGAACAAATGTATTCTGACCCTCTCCAAATCGCGCCAACTCGATTCCTATTTTTGAAATCACTTCAAAATATTCAAAATCTGACCGCACTCTTCTGACGACTCGGCAATTACTTCTGATGATGAAAGGTTGTTATTTGGGCAAGAACAAATGTATTCTGACCCTCTCCAAATCGCGCCAACTCGATTCCTATTTTTGAAATCACTTCAAAATATTTAAAATCTGACCGCACTCTTCTGACGACCCGGCAATGACTTCTAATGATGAAAGGTTGTTATTTGGGCAAGAACAAATGTATTCTGACCCTCTCCAAATCGCGCCAACTTGAATCCTATTTTTGAAATCACTTCAAAATATTAAAAATCCGACCGCACTCCTCTGACGACCCGGTAATGAGGTTATTATTTGGGCAAAAATAAATATCGTCGGTCCATTTTTCTATCACGTTTCTTTGATAGGACCTCGCTACATTCATTAACAAGAGTTTTGGAAGACTTTTTTGATGATCTCGATCTGGATCGTCAGATGATCCATTTTTATCAGGATGTAGCACCAACTCATGTTGCGTTAGTAGCGTAAAAATTATGCGCTGCTTTGAGATCAGATGAATTGTCACAAATGGTCTTATTGAGTGGCTTTCTCGTTCACCAGATATTACACCTCTAGATTTTTTTGTGGAAGTTCCTAAAAAATGAGATGTAGGAAATTAAGAGGTTCAAGAAGATTTATTTGTCAAACGATAGTTCTTTTCTCTGAAAATATGTTCCCGTATGAATAATTTCTACGGCTGGAATCAAAGTTGATACTCTCAATTTTATTGCTTATATTATGAGTCAAGGGATTGATATTGATAAATCAATCACACTGTGTATTCATTTGAAAGTCTGCCTCGAATATTTCATAAAATAATATTATTTTTCGACAACTAATGAGAATTATTGAATTCTATCCCAGTGTGGCAAGCATTCAACACCGGGGAATTTCAACTATACTAGCTTCGAGATATTTATATTATTATATTCACTGATCTCCTCCTTCCGAGCATCAAGTCACAGAATGTTCTAATTGACATACCCAACCAACCTCGATGAAACAAGCCCTAACAGTTCGAAACCTGAAACGACTTGTAGCGACAAAACACCTGCTCCATTTAAGATCAAAACAGATGTAACACATTAAATATATGTGCCAGAAACTGGTTGTTAGGTTATCTGATTATACGAAATAAAATCACCATCCACCAGATCATAGTTCGTAATTGTAATAATTATGCTGATCAAGGATCACCGAGAGGCCAGTGGCTTGCGCATGGACATAACAGAGTGTAATTCATAGGACGGCAAGTTCGTGGTATTTTGTGTAGACTGGGATGTTCGTTGAAAAAAATCACATAAATAACTTCGTTTTCAGAGTAGTTTGACTATTTTGTATCGACTGCATCTTTAGAATTGTTTCAAGTGATACCAGTAGAATGCTTAGGAGTCATTTTTGACAATGAGTTAACATGGATTTTTAACCCTTGTGTCCTAAAATTTCATGACAATTATTAACTTATGCCTTTCTCTTGTATTTCTATGACAAGGTCATAATGTATTTGGTTCTGTAATAATTTACACAATAAATTAAAAGAAAAAATATGTTCGCCGAAATTGTGAAAATCGAAAAATTGGAGTATCGAGCCATCATCAAGTACCTGTATTTTAAAGGGTTAAGAGGTAAGCAGATTTACGAAGATATGCTTAATACACTTGATGATCAATGTCCTTCGTATGCGACCGTGAAAAATTGGACAGCAAGCTTCAAAAGAGGTAAATTTTCCATTGAAGATGATGACCAATCGGAAAGACCAGTTTCTGTGTCAGTGTCCGAAAATATAGATGCAGTTCATGACATGATTTTAAGAGACCGTCGAGTTGGGCTAAAACGGATATCTGAAACACTGAATATTTCATACGAACGCGTCACTTTGGACATTAGAAAAACTGCTGCAAAATGGATCCCCAACTGTTTGAATGTTGACCAAAAGCGTGCAAGGGTAGTAGCATCGCGTTCGATCTGTGCTCGATTTGAAAACGATGTGGACTTCTTAAACCGAATTGTTACCATGGATGAGACTTGGGTACATTTCTACGATCCAGAAACGAAGCAACAATCGATGGAATGGCGACACTCCGGTTCTCCAAGACCTAAGAAGTTTCGTGTCCAAAAATCTGCTTCAGTTTTTTGGGATTGCCATGGAGTAATCATGATTGATTTTTTGGATAAGGGTAGAAAAATAACTGGAGATTACTATTCGACATTACTGACCACTCTATGGGAAAAAATTTAAGAGAAAAGACGCGGAAATCTATCCAAAGGTGTTTTCTTTTTGCAGGACAACGCCCCTGCACACAAATCTTATGTTGCCATGCAAAAAATTCGTGATTTAGGGTTTGAATTACTAGAACACCCCCCTTATTCACCAAATTTGGCTCCGTCCAACTATCATCTCTTTCCTCAACTGAAAAAAAGTTTAAAAGGTCGTAAATTTTCTTCCAACAAGGAGGTAATAAAAGCTGTGGAGGTCTGGTTTGCAGAGCAAGAAGAAACATTTTTTTTGAAAGGTCTAGAGACGTTGCAGGTTCGCTGTAATAAATGTATCCAATTAAGAGGAGAATATGTTGAGTAACAAAATATTTTCACATTGAAATTTTGTTTGGTTCTATTGTAGACTAAGAATTTTTCAATATATCCTCGTAATGTACAGAAACAAGAATGACCTTCTCATGATGTTTCTCTTGAATTCTTAAAAGTTTTCTGAATATCGCCAGATCCGCAATAGTTATATTAGTGAATATTTCAAAGTTGTAACGTGGTTGTGAAGGTTCGAAGAGAAATATCAGGAAAAGTGATGTGTAGAAATGATGGCAAAAAAAGCCTAATGGGGTGGAAACTTCCCTACTATTACCACTACTCCCATATTTCTGAAGAGAGAAGCGTTTTACAAGAGCTACTTATGGTATTGTGAAACGCTATTCATATAACAAGTATTGCCCAAATTATTCAACCCAACTTTACTCCCATGACTTATTCAAAGATTTTACTGGCAAAATAGGACCAGCAGCATCTTCAATCAAACCATTCTAAACGCAGAAATCAATCCTTTCTAGTGAAGTGGAATCTTCTAGAGAAATTGATTTTGATCTTTTTCAAAGTATTTGATTTTGGATTTTGGACTGTTGTGAAGAAGAAGGAGGATCAACTATCAATAGATTATCATGAATTGGAGATTTAAAATGCACTGAATGAGGAAATAAGTGCAGATCCAGTGAGCTTAGAGCTTTCAAATAAGTGGGAAGCTGCTACAGTGTCAACACAAATAAAGTCCCAGACAAGAGTTATACCAAGTTTCCAAGGTATAAGTGACATACCATCTGGATATTTTTCATCATAACGACTGGTACCTGATGGATCCAAAATTGCAGAGAGGCCTGCTGATACCATGGCCCGTTTCAAGATATTATTAACTTGATAATGTCAAGATAATCGACCAGTACTCCTTCTCTACAACTCAAGCAATGCCCACCTTTTTCACCAACTTCAGTACCACATATACAAGTATGGAAGTATGAGGCACGCAAATAGCTGAACCAAACCTCAGACCAACTGCAATTCTGAAAGATTTGTCATTCAATAATGTCCCAAGAGTTGCGACCGGTGAAGCGTTCAACCAAGAACCAGATTCCTTGACCATTGCTGCTTTCTGAAGAGCTTTTTCATATGCATTTGTAGACGTCAGAAGTTTATCAGTTATAATATGGAGAAGATTGATCCAAAGGTGAGACTTTTCAATGTGAGTATGAGTTAATTTATCAACTTGCTGTATCATCGATGAGAGTAATTCATTTATGTCAATTTCCAACGGCGCTGTAAATATCCTTCAACGCGACAAGTTCCCCAACGATCCGCAGACCCCCGATGTGCCGCCATCACATCAGACAATAATGTGTATGAATTAAAGAGAACATTCATGTGTTTTTTGTTGTTAATTGAGAAGCAGTTCCCATGACTCGGTATGCAGAGAGCAGGTAGAGGAAGACTGAAAAAATAAATCAATCCGGAGAACTGTTTAAGGTATTTCGCCTTGTAGTTTATGTGGTACTGCCAAACACTTTATTTAGCATTAACCTTGTGGGAAACGGTCAAACATATCATTGGAGTTTATTATTGTTTCCTCGAGAATTTGTGGACTAGCGTCGTGGTGGATTCTTATGGAAATACGGTTTCGATGATGGGAAAATTGGTTAATTACCAGTTTAAGACAAAAAATCAATAAGAGAGTCAAAAATGTCATCAATATTTTTTGGAGGTATTGTCTGTTGTTTGAATATGAAGCTGGAAACATGTGCAATCTTAAAAACCCTTTTTCGCCATGATCAGTTCAAAGTCTTCCCATAGATGGTGCTGAAATCTTATTTTCTATTACCAATGAGATGTTTTTTTGAAAATTTTTTGATCCAAGAAAACAAGGCCACCCTGTATAATTGAAGGCAAGAGTGGATAGAGGTGCTATATGTTACATTTTCGAAGTTTTCAGTGAATCAATGAAACGTGATTTGAATTGAGATTTTTTTTACTTTGCTTTCTATTCAGGTCAATGATTAAAACAATCTGTAAAATGTCCTAAAATGACGGAAAATACAGAAACATCAGATTCACCTAAAATTTGCAATATATATACGCAAAATTATTTTCCCAGATAATTGGTTTAGCATAAAAAAGGAATAAAACTTCATAAATTCCCTAGCCAGATAAAATTTTCGAAAGTTTTTATTTTCCATTTTTCAAAAAGTCTCATTACCTCTCGAATTTTTGACAATCTCTATTATAAAAATAAAATTTATAGAAAAATGACAAATAAGAAGTTTTGAAGGAAAATGACCCCTCTCAACTCCAAATGAATTTTTCAACTCGAGAACGGTTGAAGATAGAGCAATTCTGCGAATGGCAGTCGATTAAGAATGATAAAATTAGTATAATCTGTGAATTTCAAGTAAATTAAAAAACAAACCTAATTACTCGAAAAAATTTCTAAGGGGTAGACCCCTAAAAATCAAGAAAAACACAAAATCATCAGATCCACCTGAAATTCGCACCATATACGCAGAATTTCAAGCTAATTCCGGAAATATATAATTTATATATGCTCAGATACAAGGTGTACCATTAAAAAGGAACTAACGAGAAAACGGACATTTCCAACTCGAAATTGCAGATCTTGCGTAAAAGCCTACGAAATCTTCAAATGAATTGGAATCGACTTCAAACTTGGTGTGCATATTGAAAAGAGATAGAAATTTTGTAAAATTTATAGAAAAATGACAAATCAAAAGTTTTGTAGGAAAATGAACCCTCTCAACTCCAAATGAATATTTTAACTCGAGAACGGTTGAAGATAGAGCATTTCTGCGAATGGCAGTCGATTTAGAATTATGATAATAGTATAATCTGTGAATTTCAAGTTAATTGAAAATTAAACCTAATTACTCGAAAGAAGTACTAAGGGGTAGACCCCTAAAAATCAAGAAAAATACAAAATCATCAGATTCACTTGAAATTTGCACTATCTACGCAGAATTTTAAGCAGATTCCAAAAATATATAATTTATATATGATCAGATATAAGGTGTACCATTAAAAAAGAACTAACGAGAAAACGGACATTTCCAAATCGAAATTGCAAAAGTTGCGTAAAAAGCATACGAAATTTTTAAATGAATTGGATTCGACTTCAAATTTGGTGTGCATATTCAAAAAAGATAGAAGTTTTGTAAAATTAATAGAAAAATGACAAATGAGAAGTTTTGGAGGAAAATGACCCCTCTCAACTCCAAATGAATATTTCAACTCGAGAACGGTTGAAGATAGAGCAATTCTGCGAATGGCAGTCGATTTAGAATTATGATAATAGTATAATCTGTAAATTTCAAGTTAATTGAAAAACCAACCTAATTACTCGAAAAAAGTACTAAGGGGTAGACCCCTAAAAATCATGAAAAATACAAAATCATCAGATTCACTTGAAATTCGCACTATCTACGCAGAATTTCAAGCAGATTTCAAAAATATATGATTTATATATGCTCAGATATAAGGTGTACCATAAAAAAGGAACTAACGAGAAAACGGACATTTCCAAATCGAAATTGCAAAAGTTCCGTAAAAAGCATATGAAATCTTTAAATGAATTGGATTCGACTTCAAATTTGATGTTCATATTCAAAATCGATAGAAGTTTTGTAAAATTCATAGAAAAATGACAAATGAGAAGTTTTGGAGGAAAATGACCTCTCTCAACTCCAAATGAAATTTTCGACACGAGAACGGTTGAAGATAGAGCAATTCTGCGAATGACAGTCGATTCAGAATAATAATGTTAGTATAATCTATGAATTTCAAGTTAATTGAAAAGCAAACCTAATTACTCAAAAAATTCCAAAATCAAGAAAAATACAAAATCATCAGATCCACTGGAAATTCGCACTATCTACGCAAAATTTCAAGCTGCTTCCAAAAATATATAATTTATATATGCCCAGATACAAGGTGGACCGTAAAAAAGAAACTAACAGAAAAACGGACATTTCCAACTCGAAATTGCAGAGCTTGCGTAAAAAGCCCACGAAATTTTTAAATGAATTGGAATCGACTTCAAAATTGGTGAGCTTATTCAAAAAAGATAGAAGTTTTGTGAAATTTATAGAAAAATGACAAATAAGAAGAGTAAAATGACGCCTCTCAACTCCAAATGAATTTTTCAACTCGAGAACGGTTGAAGCTAGAGCAATTCTGCGAATGGCAGTCAATTCAGAATGATAATATTAGTATAATCTGTGAATTTCAAGTTAATTGAAAATTAAACCTAATTACTCGAAAGAAGTCCTCAGGGGTAGACCCCTAAAAATCATGAAAAATACAAAATTATCAGATCCACCCGAAATTTGCATTAGATACGCTGATTTTGAAAATACAGGGTCTGCTATGAAAATGTAACTGACGAAAAAACAGGTGTCAACGTCGACACGTATTTCTAAAGCTAAGTGAGCAGGCAAGTATTTGAATTGGGCCCTTATATCTTCAATTATAAATATCTCGTCAACTTTTTTCTATCAGTAATTTTAACGTTTCTAAAAAATACTTCCTTAGTTGTTGGGTGTACAGATTTGTTCAGTTATCTTCTTCCTCTTTTATTGCACCTTCCTTTTCTGGTAACTTATTTTCATCCACATTCGAGTCATTCTCATTTTCATCATAACCTTAGAATAATCCAGTATCATAATGTGCTTTCAGGATCAGCTGACAAATCCTAAGAATGTTCGTATCTAATATCCCACCACCCGCGTCTAGCGAAATGAAATACGTCCCTGCACCCTCGTACCTCCATTATTCATCCACTTTCCATACAAAGCAATATCTTTCCAAGTAAAGATAAACCAATAAGGCTTCGTAGAGCTCATTTACTGTGCGTTCCTCGGCAATCTTATTTCTCCTATGTTTTATAATTCATAACAGTAGTTCTGAATACGGAGAGACCTTATGAGGAAAATAAAAATGATAATGCAAATTTCGCTTTAATGGCGTCTTTCTGCTATTCTGTTTCTTGTCGATTCAGTTTGGTGCATCGAGTCTCAGGAATTATATAGATATTTTCTCACGCGATAGACGAGCTGAGATGAATTTAATGTACTAAAATTATCATATGAAATATTGATAGTCAGAGATGAAAGAAGCTCACCTGAAGAAGTTAGCTACTCGCTCTTGAGCAGTGGAGTACCTCAAGGTAGTGTATTGGGGCCTCTAGTTTTTATAATTTTCATAAACGATATTTTTATGTTTGAGTTGGGTGGACGTAAAATATATGTTTTAGACCTAATTTTATAGGTTTCTGCTACATGTGGTGATGTTGCCACTAAAAAGTTATAAATTTATTTTTCCATAAGGAATGAATCAGTCAGGCCCTGCCTCCGGAGCTCCGATACAACCAGATGGCGCTCTGATGTGTCATTAACCCGAGTAAACACTTCCCACGTCCGTGGGGTGGTTGATTACTGGGTCCCAGAGTCATGTGCCCTGAGAAGGCGGAGTGAATCAAGAATTACGGCCATCTGCATCCTTCTAGCTATATTATCTGCTGCATCATGGCAAGCCGGTTTGAGTTTGAGAGCAGTGTGTCCACTATTCCACTAAGGACCCCTATTATCAAAACCACCATCTTGACAGAATGGTTTGGATAAAGCCTGTGGAGTTCAAAGAGTAGATAGATAGATAGATAGATATTTAATCCGTTTTTTCTCCTCTTTTCAGACCATGTTTGTTTCGCCAGGAGCTGAAATTTCAATGACAAAAATCGTCCTACTTTGATACAACACTAGTAGGGCCGCGTTATGTCTGTGGATATAGGCTGAGACCGCATAAGATGGACAAGCTGACAGCAAGTGCATTATAGACCAAGAGCCCAGTCAAAAAAGCGTTATCATCAGCCGCATGAAAAATTTCAACTGGAAATGATAGTTCATGTACCAAAGTACTAAAATTTATCCAAGCAACGTTTCATTGCCGTGGCTTTACATTGCCGCCTAGCCCCTTCAAATCATTCATTGAAAGTTTGAAATATATTCCAAATATAGATTGTGCTAGCATCAATTTAGATGAAAATTTTGCTGTTTTAGAGGAGTACATATGCCTATACAGCTCTAAAAGCAAATCTGTTGATGAAGTTAGGTTTGAAATTTTTATAAAAAATTATAAGCTCGATAACAGAAAAGAGGTGTTGGCATTGGACAAAACAAAGTATTTACGTCGAGTTGTCGCAGCTCTTCCTGAGTCCATTTCATTACTCCAAAGGAGTAAAGTAGAATCGGAACGGCAAGCATATTAGTTGCAGTAACTTTGTTCTTCCCCGACAGTTGTAATGACCAGATTTGTCGGAGTTTGTGCTGATACTTGCCGCGAACAGAGTTTTTAACAGTAACTACCTCTTGAGTGTGACGTTGTTCCATCCCTAAGTAGGCATAGGTCTCTCCGGCATCCAGATGATAAAGGATGCTTATCAGATTATTATTATATCCAAATAAATCTGCATTTATGCTAACAGAAAAAAATATTTGTTAGAACATCATAATTTCACGTTGAAATTTGAATGTGTAGTATTAAAAAAACTGGATTCTACCAAGTACTTGGGAATTGTCCTCGATAAAAAATGTTCATTTTCACCACACATTGAGTTTTTGTAAAAAGATTGAGGTAATTATAATTTTAATGAAAACATACTTGTATTGTTATTTCATCATTGACATAATTTAATAATTTTCCACTTAAATGCAAATTCAATTCTATCGATTTTGATCAGTTACCCCTCATGTCATTTTCAGATCAATAATTTTATACAGTATGACCTATGGATGAATTCTTTCATTTTGTGGAAATAACAAAGAATTTTAATATTTTTTTTTTTATTTCTTCTACGGTTTTGGTAATGGTGTCGACTTAGTTTGGAAGATCCTCTATAACCTTTATATTCATTTACTACTACAGTTTGTCGAATTCATGAAAATGTATCACTAGAGATATTAGTTCTACTCTGATAATTACGAGGACCACTTTCAAGATTCATAAATTGGACCTCTCTATCAGCCTTGGTTAATGTCGATGTTTTGTAATGTCCTTTATTTATAATTATTATGTTTCTTATGTTGACTTTTGAACATATTGCATAATATTCAGTTTCAGTGACTTCACATATGTCATTGATTTCTTTGATTGCTCTTATTTTAAAGTCACACAAACCATTTTTAGACTTTCCACTGGTATTGAGATAATCTGTTCAAAATACATAGAACCGTGTGGTAATTGAATTAAAACAAATAAGATTGAAACATTTTTGACAGTTCTAGCAACCATTCAAATTTTATCATTTTGTGTCATATGATGTGTCATATGAAACAATTTCATCCAATATAATGTCAACATTACACTGATTATTTTTTTCGTGTGATTTTCAACCAATCAGAATGTCCAATTTAGTTATGTTAGCTCGTATAATTTTGATAATACCTGATTATACATAGAGTAGCTCCACCTATCGAAAATTTTAAAATAATTTTATTTTCATAGTAACCACATCGACATCAATATACAACAAACAGAACTGTCAAATTGTGACGTTTATCAAAAATTGATCAAAAATTAGTCGATTCGCCGATTTATCATCAAATGCAATAGACGAAAATATACAAAATACTGAGCCTCATAATACAGTGAAAACAAAAAAGTACGTATGGAAACAATTTCTTACGTTTTGCAGTGAAAGAAACTATGTGCTAAATTAATCAATTTCCACTGAAATGATAGCGTCCATTTTGAAAGATTGGGCTTTCAATATGCGAAAATGTCCTGTTATTGTCCGCTCCGATGCTGAAGATTCCTTATCTGCATTCACAAGCTCACCACGCTTGGTGCATTTTCACAGCACTTTCACTCTCGTAACAAACTTGTTCTCAGAAATGTCCACCATCAATTACCTCGGTGCAATTTGTATGTTGCATGTTTTTCAACGACAGCTCTGCAATTTTCTGCCCCAAATCTCCTCTCTGAACGGGAGCGTTATTAAAATCGCATTAGCAGCACTTTAAGAGCTCCTGCGTTGCCAAACAACACCATGTTGACAGTGCCAATTTGGAGGATCGACATGAACAAGATTAATTGGAATAAATCAGTTTTGGCTTTAATAAACCTGTCCGACGAGGGCAAGTACTTGATTGAATTATAAAGCCATTATTGAAGAAACGAATCAGAGTTGATATACTACGACAAAATTAGGCTTTTTGATGATATGTTCCTTCAAATTATAGAAAGTCTCCTTTAGCAGCTTTGGAAGAGAGGAGTACTATTTAATTATTTTATTGTGACCTGGATATTATAAGCTTACTATATCGTCATAGTTACGATATCAATTGAAGAGGGTCATCATTTCTACACTACGTAGATTAAAGAACATTAATTTCAGTGAACGCAACCTTAAAATCAGTTGCTGTCACTGAGGTTTCCAATCAAAAACTCATCCAGATAAATTCCTAAAATCTTCACGGGTTCATGTGAATTGAAGAGAAATATGTTCTCTGTTGGAATTTGCAAATTTTCTACAACTTTCTGACGATTATGAAAAGAGATCGCGTCCATTGAAGAATTTTGCTACCTTCTCAATGGTGTCTACATTTTGCTTCCAATTCTTTTGAATCTGGATCGGATATGACCAATGAAAAGTCATCTGCATATGCAGTGTAATGTTCTTTGACTAACGTATAGAATAAATAGTATAGGCCCTGATACCAATCCTTGTGGTACACCTCTAATCAAGTTCCCAGTATCTGACTAAATGATTTTTTTTTCTCACATTGAAAATGTCGAGTTACAATTTCTTTTCGATTCTCTAAGAAAGATGAGATCCATTCAAGATTACTACCAAATCTACCAAAAAGCAGTTCTCGAATTATATCCACGAGATTTAACTTTCAATCATTACTTGAAGAAATCTTTCGTCTTCGAGGAAAAAATTCGATCTGGTAAATTTCATCCATATCTGGTAGCTGTAAAGTAGGCAAAGTTGAACCTGAAAATATCATAATGATCAGTATGGAATTGTATGTATTAACTCATTGTATTAGAATAAAATGGTAAGTGTCATCAAAATGCCTATATTATCTGGAGTATAAATGACCAATTTGATATGCATAGGCCTGATCTTCTTTGAATAATTGGGATTAGTAGAGAGTAGTTCATCTAGTGAAAGTGTTAATGATAAATCAAAATTGGAAAATTAGCATAATTCTTGATTTTCTATGGCACAGTACTGAGAGTACTAGGTGATTCTATTTGAATCCTGATAATAACTGGAATATGAAGTGAGAAAACGACATTTTGCTCGATGCGAGAGCTTTTATATAGGTGACATGTTAATAATCCTTTACTCTAACCAATTCACCTTGAAAAGCAATTTATTCTTTTACCAAAACTATACAAACTAATATTTCTTCCTGCCCTTATTATTTTATATAATGAATCTGAAAATATGTTATCAATTTAATTTGATCATCTTTTTTGCCTTCGCCATTGAAATAATGGAGTTGTGTAAAACTGATTATAAATATACGTTTGAAAGTTTTCATATCCTGATTTTTCATGCCTCACTCACATTGTTTTCCAAACTTCATAACAAGGGTTCGACATCGGAAGATTTTACCCTAATGGCTCGTAAAAATTCGTGGTCACTAATTGTTTTCCACATAGCCAACTAACTGTTGAGGAATAGGAGTTGGAAAGCACGAAAAAATACCAACAAAATAATCTTCGTCCGAAAGTTGTTCCTTGAGGTATACAGTCTGCAGAAATTCAAGATTAACACTAACTCCTAGCTACTTTCCCTTGGTTCTTATGATTTTTCTTAGCATTTTTTTGTGAAAACCTCAACACGGAAAAAATCTCTGAATGAAATTTTCACGTGCATATTCAATGAAGTAGCATGAATGATTAAGTTTCCCACCACCTGCCGTCTCATTCATTAAACTGAAATTAATTCAGGACGCCAACCTAACTGACAATATTGTCACAGGAGGCAAAACAGTGGCAGTCATATCTAATTTTTGCTTCAAATTGGATGAAAAACTATTTCATCTACTTATTTTTATTCAGTATCCCAAGAATGATCTTTGAGAAGTTATTACTTTACAAGAGAACAGCTCAAATAGTTTTATTGTTTTTCAGAGGTATCCAAAGGTAATTCTTTCAGCCATGTTGAAATTTCGTGCTGTTTCCAACAAGTTCATGGAACATAAAAGTTTTGCACTCACCATGATACATATCTTTAATACATGGAGTGTCCTACAATCGATGTTTCTACTTGGTATAACACAATTATAAATTGTCAATGCACTTACCTATTCAGTGGAAAAAAAGTGACATTCAAAGAGATAACACCCATTTCATTAACTTTAGGATGGCAGGACTTATATTATAGGAGAAATGGTGAATCTACCCAGTCAACACTGGGCAAACATCCACATTTCAGGGATGTCAATATCGTCAAAAATGGGATTTAGATGATCATATCGTTGACATTCCTGCGATATTACACCGCGTTTCTCCTTAGATATCAAAATCAATAATAGCCGGATAAAGATGTCTCTGCGATGTCATATTGTTGTCATTACTGCGATATCACACTGCGACATCCCTGTGATATCTAAATTAGTTATAGCTGGATTTAGATGTCTCTGCGATGTCAAATTGTTACTTGCAACAGACGTCATACTGCGACATCATTTAGACATCAAAATCAATAATTAGATATCTCTGCTACTATATTTTTATTGAGTTATCTCAAGATCAGGTGATAATAGGACTTTCACACACATTCTGCCGACCACAAGGATGCCATCTGTCCTCCACCACGGTCGAAAGGCGAATCCTCAAATTGTGTTTTTTATTATGAAGTACCGCGGTAAGTTGGTAAGAAGTTGGCAGTACAGATCGTAGGTAATGTTGGCCAACCTGAAAACGGGTGGCGACCACGTGACCGGCTGTTACCGTATTGTATAACCATATTTAGTTCTAGTTCTTTGTTCTTTGTATCGATGCATTGATCGAAGATCGAAGCTTCGTTGCTCTGAATGATTTTTGTACCGTTCATGTTCTGATATTTCCAACTGAAGCCGATCACATTTGCGAATTTTAGTGTCCATTAACTGAAAGTGTTGATGTTATGCCAGAATGTTTTCATTCTTTGAAGATTTTTTTAAATTTATATTTTTGTTATATTTATTTTTTTCATATTTCATATTTCATATTTTCTATTTGTTGTTTCTGTCTGGAATATCGCATAGACGTTGACGTCTCTTGAATATAACAGTGAAGAAATCGCTTCTATGTCGCTATGTTATATCCCTGATAAGTTATTAGGAGGCATCTTTTCGGCGTTTTAGAACTACACCACAAAGACGTCTCAGAACTACGCAGCAAAGACGTCTCAGAACTACATCGCATAGACGTCGCCAGTATGTATCATGAGTGTCCGTGAGTGTCGCTGAGGCGTCCGTGCGAAGTGACACCGTAGCAAATATCTTAGAGATGTATCTGAGTTGGCTGGGTAACAGTGACGTACTATTCAATATTACATGTGCCACTTGGCTAGCTTTGGAAATTTCCAAATGAATATTTCATGAGGATAACTATTCTCCTTCATATTGGTTATCAAAGACACAAACAAGGTAATTGGGAATAACAATTATACATTCTTATCCACTCTTTTTTTTCTGTTCTACTCTGCTTCGCTCTGCTCTGCTCTGTTCCGCTCTATAAATAAAGTTCATTGTTTGAGATTTTGGAGTACTCAGTTCTCGAAGCACTTTTTGTCAGTGCTCGGCATAGCTCTGAACCCCTTATGATAGCAACATGATACGCCACTGGTAATTAAAATATTGAAATCATTAGCTGTTTTCCGAGTACCAACAATGCAGACAGAATTCCCAGAAAACAATAACGCGAAATGCGACAAATGTAGATTTCTGGGATCAACACGAAGTTTTAATTTAAATTGCTTTCCGAGTATCTATCTCTTTCAGAACCGGCGAGTTGTTGATACCACCTACATTATTTTTTGGGAAATGATTGTATATTGTTCCGCGAGTTGTGGAATTAGCTGGTTCGCTCTAGGGAATTTGAGGACGTTGGTATATCTCTGTTTCTAAACAACGAATCGGGATTAAGAAATAAGAAAATCATCCAAATATTCTGATATCAGGTTTAAATTAAGGAACTCCTTTCATTATAAGTTTCGAACCCTTTTTAATTAGAGGAAAATCCGAATTGGATGAAACAAGAATATCAATTCAAACTTCGTTAGAGTAGATTTATTTTTGGTGGAGGCGCTTCAATATATTTTGTGAATAGATACTTTTCAAATACCTACAACCAGAATAATGAAACGAAACTATGTGAATTATCATCATATCTTTCACATATGACGGTAATTTAACCATATATTTTTCAATTTCTCATCAGCAAATCTTGAATTACGACATCGTTGAAAAAAAAAATTATTTACACTCTAAGAATGAAAATTTTGCCTTTTTCGTCCTTTTGTGGCTCTATCCAAGCTAATAAATGATTCCCATATTGAGTTTCTATGGTGAAACGATTTTTTTTAATAAAAAAATGTGGGCGGCAAATATTGTGAAATAAATGAGTATTTACATATCAAGGGAAAAAAACTTGGCTTCTTATCTCGCGGATAGTTTTTTCATTAATATCCGCTGGAAGAAAAACATTTTCCTGCTGGAGTATGATTATGATTTCTTTTACTACCTTTAAGGCAGAAAATAATAATAAATGCTTTTTCACAGTGCTACTAATATTTTTCATTTTATTATTATTTTATGCCCCTATAATCAATAATTTTTCAATTTTTAGTTCAATGTGTTATAAAAGCGTGTTTTTTAGTTTTCCAAACTATATTTTATTTTCCACTTTTCAGTTCTCAATTTATTAGAATAGTTAATCTTGTGTTAAGATTGTTGATTTCTGGCTGAGACGGTAGGTCGAGGCTGAAAATTCTCTCAAATGTGCCATTTAAATGACTGTTGTGTTGAAAAAATTATTCATTGTTTTCAGTAAAATCGTATTCAAAAATTTTTCCTGTCTAAAAAAAGAGAGAAAATATGAACAATTTCGTGAATGGTGCGACAAGAAACATGTGAAAAAGGTTTCTGAAAATGTGCTTGCATGCTATTTTGAGGAGAAATCAAAAATTATGAAAACTCCTACATCATGGAGTGTCTAGTCAATGTTGAAAAGTACATTGAATGTTAAGGAAAATATTGATATAAGAAAGTTTTCAAAATTGGTTCCGCCCATCAAGAACAAAAGCGTCGGATACCGAGAAAAGAAATCTAAAGTTTCATCTAGAGATGATATCAATAAATGTATTCAAGACGTAAGGTACAGATATAATCATAATTTTGTAAGATTAGTGGTAACTTAATTTTTTTTTATTTGAAGATTGTCCTAATTTGGGGTGCTTGTCGCCTCGAAGAATTATTAAATATTGAAGATGCTGGATCCTATATTGATCGCTGAAATACCTGATACGAAGATCTATTGCGCTAGAACGATTACTGTTTCGAATTCTGATTAAATTAGAGCCTTATACAAAAAGAACTAGATTATTTTTGAAATTTTTGAGAGGAAAATGTATTAACCAACATGAGAGAATGAATGATATAGGAGAAATTCCCAGCTTGATTGGAAAATGGCTTGGAAAAGACTATAAGAGCTACAAACACAGGCCACTATTTCAGGAGGAGCTCTGTCAATGCAGGGGGCAACATTACATCCTTAAAACGTTACTGTGGCTGGAAATCTGCCTCTGTAGCAGAAGCATATGTAGAAGATAGTTTGAATAATAAAATTAAGATTTCTAACAATTTGGATAATCTATCTTCTTCCAAACAAATTGAAATACCTGATAAAATTGTGGGATCAACTTTTCAAGAAATATCTAACATTTCTGATCAGCAGTAACATGGAACATCTTTGTGAATTTATATTGAAAGTAATTGTTCAAACTTCACTATCAATTATTATTCCAATAGATGAAATTGATTTATGATAAATAATCAATTAATACTGGATTCTATTGAAACTAAATCCTTCAAAGTAATATTTCCTGTTTATTTTGTGATCAAAAGTATTTTGTGATCAAAAGTAAACATTTACGCATCAATAGAGATGTAGAAATGTCACGTTTTTTTGACAGTTGTACAAAAATGATATTTTCAAGCAAGGTCGTAGAAACAATTTCTCATTATCAAAACACCATATTCCAATTCGTCATAAAAATGATTATTTTTTTCGTATGATTTTCAACCAATCAGAATGTCCAATTTAGTTAAGTTACCTCGTATAATTTCGATAATAACTGATTATACATAGAGTAGCTCCACCAATCGAAAATTTTAAAATAATTTCATTTTCATAGTAACCACATCGACATTAATATACAACAAACAGTACTGTCAAATTGTGACGTTTATCAAATATTGTTCAAAAATGAGTCAATTCGGAGATTTATCATCAAATGCAATAGATGAAAGTATACAAAATACTGAGACTCATAATACAGTGAAAACAAAAAAGTACGTATGGAAACAATTTCTTACGTTTTGCAGTGAATTTTGCAGTGAAATTAATCAATTTCCACTGAAATGATAGCGTCCATTTTGAAAGATTGGGCTTTCAATATGCGAAAATGTAATGGAGAAAATTATAAAGAAAATGTGGTTAAAACGATGTGGAACATTACGGCAAAACAAGTACAAGAAAAATATATGAAGGAGTTTAATAGAGTAATTGATCCATTCTCTAGTCCCATATTTTTAGCTGCACCAAACGCAAGAAATTCAAAAAAAAAAGAACTTCAAATGTTACCGGACAAGAGAAAGGTTAGTGCATCAGCATTTAAAGATAACGAGTACATAGCAATGATAGAAGCGTGGGATGAAAATACACCGGAAGTATTACAAATAAAAAAAATCTTAATTGCTTCTGTAGAACTTGCGTGAAGAGCAAATGAAGGAGCGTCATGCTTGACTCATTATTTTCAAAAAGAAACTGGAAATGATGATACTCCAACTGGTAGAATACAATATAATCCTATTTTTACCAAAACCACACAGGGAGGAGCAGAACCATGTGCTAATAATAAATGGCTTGTATCTAACCATAATGAAGTGAGTCGTTGTCCAGTGAGACTTTTAGATAAGCTAATGATGAATAGAAGCGAAAACATCAATATTAAAACAGATAGGTTATTTCTGACAGTAAATCCCAACTGGAGGAAAGAAAAAACCCTTGGCTGGTACAAAAATATGACAATTGGAGTGCATGAAATTAGTAAATGGACCAAAAAGTCTGCAGAATTGGCAAATTTGAATATGACAAACAAAAAAGTTTCAAATCATTCTCACCGAGCCACTGCTGTTTCACAATTGGCAAAAGCAGGTGTGTTGGAACAAGAACTTATTAAAATAACAGGACATGGTAATAGCAATTCTATCTAACCCTACCTACAGATAGATGAACAACATCACCAAAACATAATAAATAAGATGAGATCCAATTTTAAAAACGCTGCAGGTTCAAGTAATAACACCTCCACTATTTCCAGCACTTCAATGAGAAGTGGCCACGTTTCCTGCTCCGAAAATAACTCAGTTAAAAAAAACGTAGTATATAATAATTGTAACTTTCATTGCACCAATTTTTATTTAAATTAATAAATTGTTTATATATTTACTTAATTTACTCAAAAAATAATCGTATCAAATACAATACGTACTTCAAAATAAATACGGTTATACATCTCAAACTTCCTGCATAATTACAAATCGTGTCAGTTTGACAGAATAATCCTCCCGCTTCGCGGTCGGATTATTTAAACTGTCAAACTGACACTCTTTATAATTATGCAACAAGTTATCGATGTATAACCTGATTATTTTGAAGTACTTATAGTATTACTACTGAATATACCACCAACAGTAATATCTATCGGAAACGAATATAACGCACATAAGTCACGAAATAATTAATTTCAACGAGGCCACCGATCGATGCGAAGTAAATGTCATATATGCACTCATGTAATGAAATGTCTTTGAAATGTCAGCTATCCTGCAAAGTATTATAGGAATATGACCAGTTTTACTGTCTGTGTTTTGATTTCCAGATGGAATTCAATTAGCTAACTGGTGCTTCAGGAAATCGTGATATCGACAACATATTGCAAATGATTCTGTTTATGATGCTCTCTTTATGGTTTGCTTATGATTCCATGAATTTTTATCCTTCCATTGACTCTTCATTACTAGTTATTGAAAGAGTAGAATTCGAACGTCACTGATATTCCGTTTTTTGGTTGAAAATTTTTCGAGTCAAATCGCTTAAGAAAACAGTTTATAATTTACATAGCACAAATTTACCTGATATTAATACAAATATCGAGTATAATTCGGTAGGACAAATTAATGAAGGAGAAATTTAGAAACATGTCAATGCCAACTTATTATATGTCTTCTATTCGACAACTGAGCTTGCACCATCTGTCCATCAATGCCTGAACTATTAAGATCTATGACAAGACCAGCATATTGACGACATGACGATTATTTCGGAAATGGAAGGCGTGAATATAGGCACCCCTGAAGTTTTTAATATAAAATCACTCAACAAGAAATCAGTTCTTGAACACAATGAGCTTGATATTTCCTTCTTGAATGCAACAGTTTTTATAGGCAGCATTTCTGAAAGAAACTCTTGCACTGCCATACATTTGGCGAAGGCGCCCACTCAAACTAGCCACCAAAGACTGTATTTTCATTGTCTTATGACCTTTTCAGTTCGTCTGTCATTTCTGTATACTGTGCATTCCATTTGAAACGAGCCACCCTGAATAACTGTTGATAAAATAATTATCAGGAAAAATTAAAAAACACGTCAACAATAGTACACAGGGGGACACATTTTGAAATATTGACATTCGATCTAACTTTCCCTATCGCACCCCAAGAGCATGTCAACATTTTTTTTTAAATGGATCACTATATATTGTTTCGCATTATCAGACGCTCGATGATGAGCAGAATTCAACAAAGTATAAAACATTTGGTCTGAAGCTTATGGTTCGTGAGCTACAAATTATTTGAGTTGAAAACGAGCCACCCTGAATAAATTTTGAACAATGATTTGCAGTAAAAATAAAAAACAGGTCAACAATTTACAGGGAGCCACTTTTTGAAATATTCGTTCTAGAGACAAATATGGAAGCAATAAATCAGAAAAAGAGATTTTTTATTAAATTCTTGAATCAAAATCTGATGACATGACAATGAGAAGAAACACATTCTCCACAGTAAATATTTAAAAACGTTTCCATCAACTTCCATACAATGGTACAAACGAGCTTCCATTGCCGCCCTCACATGGTTGAGAATCTCGGGAGTTATTTCTTTGCAATGCCTCATGATATTCTCTCTCAAATCTTCCAATGTTGTTAATTCCATCCCATAAACTTTGGGCTTCAAAGGGCCCATAGAAAGAGAAAGAAAGAAGAGGAAGAAATCTAAAGAAGTGAGATTCGGAGATCTTGGTGGCCATTCTGTAGGACCTCTTCTGCCAATCCAGCAACCAGGAAAATGATCATCCAAAAATTGTAGCACTGGTACTGCATAATGAGCAGGTACACCATCTTGCTGAAAAGCTATTTTGTTTTCAAATAAATTCATATCCTCCTCAATTGCCCTATTGATGCATGGTATTATTCGATTCTCCAACATATCCAAATATTTCTCACCAGTCAAATTATCATCGATAAAAAAGGTCCTTTGATGAGGTCACCTAAAATTCCTGCCCAAATATTCAGTTTTTGAGGTTGTTGGACACGAACTTGACGGTATAAATGAGGATTCGTATCACTCCAATATCGACAATTTTGCTGATTCACCTCTCCATTCAAACTAAACGTACTTTCATTTAAAAAACAAATTTTATACCAGAAATTCTGATGCAAGTTGATCCGTTCAGTGAGACTTTCACAAAACTCGATATGTCTATCGAAATTATCTTCATTCAATTCATGAACTAGTCTAATCTTATATGGCTAAAACTTGTACTTATGAAGTATCCTGAAAACATTTGTACGACTAATTCATGATTCTCGAGATAACTCAGTAAGAGATTGCGTATTTTCCATTAAATCAACGTGCCCTAAGACTGTAATTGAAATAGCTTCATCGTTGACAACAATTGAACGGATATGCTTTTTATTGATAACAGATCCAGTTCCCATAAATTTGTTCAATAATTCCGAAACGTATTTGTATCGTACATTTCTTCCTGGATAATAATCAATGAACATATGAGCAGCAGCTCTTGCACTATTTCCATTCTCGTAGAACAAACTCACTATTTCAATCCGTTCTCGAAGCGTATAAACTATTGCTTATCAAGAATTCACAAAAACAGAAACACCAAATGTAACTTCACCTGGTAGTTAATCGTTATTTTGGAATCAGACAAATACAGAGTAAACAGAACATCGAGTTCAAACCTAACTATTCAAAATAATACTTTTGTAAAGTATACTTCAAAAAACACCAATAAAACCTAGATAACAGATTGCATCTACAGAAGTTCATTCAGGGTGACTCGTTTACAACACAAATTATTTTTAGCTTCCAAACTATGGGCTTCAGACTATTATGTATTCTTCTTTGTTGAAATCTGTTCATCATGGAACATCTGATAATGCAAAACAATAAGAAGTGATCCATTAAAAAAAATGGTGACATGCTCTGGGGGTGCGATAGGAAAAGTAACATCAAATTTGATAATGTCAAAATGTGCCCCCCTGTATACTATTGTTGAGATGTTTTTTATTTTTCCTGAAAATCATTGTTCCAAAAGTTATTCAGGTTGGCTCGCTTTTTACTTCAATAATTGTCAGCTTCCAAACTTTGAGCATCAGACCATAATGTATTCTACTTCGTTGAAATCTTTTCATCATCGAACATCTGATGATGCAAAGCAATAAGAAGTGATCCATTAAAAAAAATGGTGACATGCTCTGGGGGTACGATAGGGAAAGTAACATCAAATCCGATAATGTCAAAATGTGCCCCCCTGTATACTATTGTTGAGGTGTTCTTTTATTTTTTCTGAAAGTCATTGTACCAAAAGTTATTCAGGGTGGCTCGTTTTAAATGGAATGCACTGTACACTATAATTTTTGGAGTCACTTTTAATCAACTCTATGTTTCTGCTCATAATAAAGCTCGAGCTCAATTTTCATCCACTATCATAATTGAACTTTCCAGTCCACACACCCGTTGAATAAACGAGTTGATACCCCTAGGCCTCTCCTAACTTTCTGCAGCCAGTGTATTTACACGTCTCACTGTTCACCAGTTTTCCGACATCGGCCAATTTAAGTTCAGCCAAAGTTGTGAAGTTTCCATAGTGTACGTGATTATATACACACAAAATTCAGTGTGATGATGTTGAATATTACTTTGGAATATCTTATCTCTTCGGTAGATTGAAGCATTCTCTGAATCGGGCTCGGAGAATATCTAATTCCAACGTTACGTAGCGTGATGTAATACTATCTAGAGATGTAATATATGTTTACTATTTCAGAAGTTTGAGTAGGTTCTAATTATGGGTATGTCGAGGAGAATGGGGAATATTAGATGCGTATGTATTACGCTGTTCCTCTAGGGATACACGGGATACACAATACATGGGATGTAAAGTAACCCTTCACTTTTATTAGCCCTTCAGAGAGCATGAGATGTAACGATCATTATGCTAGATATCCGACAAGTTTGGGAAGAGCCTTTCAACCATCCATTGAGCTGATCCGGAACAGTTTTGTTTCTGAGGAAAGTAAACTGTGTCTGAGGGCAAAGAGGGTGATTTTCTAATACTCATGATCTGGTAAATCAAGAAGCTCAGAGAATGGAAATGTATGCTGCCTCCGATCAAGTAACACAACCTAGATGAGTAATACTCAAGACGAACGGAGATTCTTCGTTGTCGATATAGTCTGGTCAGTGGGGCAACGCTGCATTTGATATTTGGCAGAACAGCAACAAAACATTTTCTGTTTGATGTTCGTATTTGGCTTATTGGAGTGTTTTTTCGGTTATAAAGGGCAAATTCTGAGTTAATTTGGGTCAAACTATCTTTAGTTTTTATCATTAAGCAATGGTGAAGCATTGTGAAATGGTGAGCTACCGAGAACTATCGAGAAAGGGAAATCGAATTGGAAGATAGTTGAGTGAATGAATTATGAAAAAACATGTCAATTAGAGCATCGGCTGTTCTCAAAATCCTGTGGAGATTCTTTTATTATAATTTCAGGCTTTCATACCATACTGGGTTTTTATTATTTCTATTTTATTGAACCTCGATATTTCTGTAAACAACGCACGACACTGCCGATAAGGGAAGATGATCGGAGTATGCTGCTTTCTTAAAGGACAAAGAAATGAACCAAATGGTATCTTCTTCAAATCATATTCGTTAAACAAAACAATTTTTTCCAAAAAAATAAACACTGTGCTTTTTGAAAATATGGAAAGATACTTTTTCAAGAAATTTCATCAAATTCTCTTGACTTTTGTGTGGGAAAAAAATTAAAAACTAAGCTCACTGGTGTTTGACGTTATTCTAATATTTTTGAGCTTGCGTAACAGCATTTCGAGAATAAAAATTGTACACATCTCAATCATCTGCAACTTTTCTATAAGATTTTTATGACGGAATGACTATTTTTGCCAGACATCGTGAAAACCACGTTTCACCCCTACTAACACTTCCACTCCCTTCGATTTTTTCCTTTCTGTACTACCAAAATACTACTCTTCTCGACCATTCATATACCGCTGAGAATTTTTCAGATTTTTGTCTTCTGAAAACCGGTACGAAATTGATCTAAATAAATTAGATGAAATGACTATACAGGGTGTTATGTAAGTACGTGACTTAAAGGAATGATTCTTTGAATGATTCTAAGACTAAACGTTTTTATGAACATAGGTCTGGTAATGCTTCGTTTAAAAGATACGGGGTTTCAAAATTTTCAAAAGAAATCGTTTTTTTTTTCTCAAGTATCTTGATAATACCCCGACCAATTTTATTGAAATTTGGCAGTGTTATTGAGGGTCGTAAAGTGCTAATTTAGCCCTAACTATATCAAAAGTATTATGTCCAATGGCGTCTCGGTAGGCAAAATAACCAATATTTTTGACAGAAAAAATGTGCGCCACTGATTTTTTTTGGTAATTTTTATATTCATTCCACATTGAGCAACTGAAATTACAACTTTTTCATATCAAGAATTTTTTTCGTATATTGGTTTGTTTTTGAGAAAAAACATAAAAATCACTTTACAACACAATAAAACATTTCAACTATTAAAAACCATCAAAAACTGGGGTGTTACTGTTATTTTTTTCCATGTAAATAATCTATTCCAGTCATAGAATTTTTATCAAAATGAATGCAATGATAATGATAATAATTACATCGATTGATTCAAAATTCACATATAATAATTTGATCATTCTGAATCGATTGGTGTTCGCAGAATTTTTTTATCTTCCACCGTTTCCGAGTTGAAGAATCTGGGGTACGACGGAGACATTTCCCTCCATAGGTTTTTATACTTCTACTCGTGAAATTTGTGCCTGAGCATGAACAAATCATATATTTTTGGAATCTGCATGAAATTTTGCGTATATAGTGCAGATTACAAGTGAATCTGCTGATTCTATATTTTTCGTGATTTTTAGGGGTCTACCCCTTTGGATTTTTTTGATTATTCGAATAACTTTGTTTAATATCGATTGAATCGAAATTCACATATTATACCAATTTGCCTATCCTGAATCGATTGACGTTCGCAGAATTTTTTTATCTTCCACCGTTCCCGAGTTGAAAAATCTGGAATAGGACGGAGACATTTCTCTCCATAGTTTTTTTACTTATATTTGTGAAATTCGAATCTAAGCATAAACAAATCAGAAATTTTCAGAATCTGCAAGGAATTTTGCGTATATAGTGCGCATTGCAAGTGAATCTGCCGATTTTGTATCTTTGGACTTTTTTCGATTTTTCGAATAATTTTGTTTAACATCGATTGACTCAAAAAACACAAATCATACTAATTTGATCATTCTGAATCTATTGGCGATCGCAGAATTGCTCTATCTTCAACCGTTCCCGAGTTGAAGAGTTCATCTAGAGTGAGAAGGAGTCATTTCCGTTTATATTTTTTTCCAGTCCTATTCGTGACATTTCGACGTTGTATTCCTTTCAAATGTCGAATCTTTCCTCTTAGCACACACAAATCATGTATTTTAGAATCTGCATAAAATTTTGCGTATATATCTAGTGCAGATTGCTGGTGCCAATTTTCCATAATATCTGAGCTTTTTTTCGATTTTTCAAATAATTTTTTTCCGTATCAAAGACTCGAAATTCACATAGTAATTTATTTTCAACAGTTCTCGAGCAGAAAAGTTCATCTGGAGTTGAAAGAAGTCATTATCCTCCAAGTTTTTTTAAATGAAAACCAATTCAGCATTCTGGTTGCTGCAATGAGAAAAAATATAGAGAATTGAAATGCGAAAAAAATTTGACTTTTACGACACGATCGGGTCATTTTGTGTAAAGGAAAGAAACTGGAAAACCAAGAAAAATCCTACTACTCAACTGCTTATGCGGGCTCGGCCGTTTTCACCCATTTCGCATCATTGTAGCGCAAAATGAGATAAAAATTTTTGTGGAGCTATACTACTACTCTCAAATTCTGTTCGAAAAATTCAAATCGGACCATCACTAGAGTATCCAGGAACACTGCAAGATGGTCCAAAAAAAATTCGAATTGTCATTTTGACAAAACTAATATTCTGACAGTACCTGTTTTGTACACACATAAACTACAGAGTTATAAGTCTTTGGAAAAATCGCAAAATTTTCTGGGTTCACCAGTTGCGAGTCCAAAACATAACAAATTAAACTACAGAGTGTCTTTCATGCGATGACACAATCCGTTTCCTACTAGCATTTTTGTTACAAAAAATCCTCCATTGATGACCTACCTAATTATCAAATAAAACGAAGCTGCGCAGTCATGTTATATACTTCCTGTATCCCACATCTCTTTCATGAACACATAACATTATCGAAATTATAAACATTAAAATAATTTTCCTTTTCGGTGACTAACAGACACAAAGACCGATCTCATTTCCATACGCGAGCATTATCAAGCCAATATGTCATTTCCCAAGGCAAAGCAACTGATTTCCTGCTCTTCAATGTCAAATTATGCAATTAGTTAACCGTATTGCAATAAGATAATGACACACATGATTCACCGCCCGCGGTTTGGTCGATAAAGACGCACTTTGCACAACAAAAAATGTAAGCGATATCAGAAGTTTAGCAACAATTATTTCTAGCCTATAGACCGGTGAACGACGACCTGGGAAATCAAAGTTCATCTGTACTATAGAGCAAAGCAAATGTACGGACAAATGAGATAACAACAACGATATCTAAACATACGCATGATATAACAAACTAGGTCAGACAGCTAGCAGCTATTACCATTCCATTACAGAATTGTAACAGAATTTTCTTGGAGAAACCTTCAACTGGTTTTCATCAGAAGTAAATTAATATCTGTGAGAAATAGTTATTTTTGTATTAAGTGCGTAATTGAGTAGTTCTTTTAATGGTGGATGAGAGTGTTGATTTTCTCTTGAATGTGCCTTGAAAACACGAATTTTATACACGAAATACAAACGACATTTTTTGTACAACTGTGAATGTGAATTTACATCGTCTGTAATATATTGACAATGAATACTTTCAATACATCTTGACGTGTTTTTTTTTCCCGATATGTTTCAAACGACTGTTTTTTACTGAAAATATTATTCAATGTTTTCAGTAAAAAGTATCCAGGCTAAAATGTCTGGGCCAATGGAGGGGCAATAAACAAGGCCACTCCACCATACTGGAGGTCATAAGAATCGACACGTCTGAGATGCCGTCGGACAAAATAACTCCAACATACTCCTTTGATGGAACATACACCACCATCATAGAAGATGGGGAAGCAACATCAAGGGCTATACCAATGCTGTCAAGAGGGCAAATCTGGTACACGGATGGCTCAAAGACTAGCAAAGGAGTTGGGGCTGGAATATACGGGGAGAGACCGAGGAAAGACATCAGCCTAAGCCTCGGTACTCAAGCCTCTATATTCCAAGCCGAGGTAACGGCAATCTCCGTCTGCACGAGAGAGATTCTAAGGAGGGGAGAGGCGATTAAAGCCCTGCGTTCATGCAGGTTCACTCCCAAACTGGTTTGGGAGGCACACCAAAACCTTAAAGACCTGGGAGCACAGAACAGGGTAAAACTAGTCTGGGTACCAGGTCATAAGGGGATCCAGGAAAATGAGAGCGCAGATGCCCTAGCAAGAGCGGGAGCAGCAACAACTCTCATTTGACCAGAACCTGCCTGCGGAATCCCGTTTGGAGATATCAAGCAGGACACCAAGAAATGGGTTAAAAACCATCATCAATATATCTGGGAGAGTGCCTCAGGTAATACTCACGGAAAAATGATGATGATGGGGCAAACCGACCGGCTATCAAGACACCTTCTTGAACCAAGCCGAGACTCCCTCAGGAAGGTGGTAGGACTGATGACAGGCCACTGCCATTTGAGAAAACACCTGCAACGGTTGGGGATACATCAAGAGTCCACACAATGCAGATTTTGTGAGGAAGAGGACGAAACAGCCTCCCACACAATGTCTGAATGCGAAGCTCTGTCTCGCATGAGGATGGACATCTTCGGACACCACGGTGCAGAAGATATCATCCCGAGGAAAACCTTGTGAGGAATCTCCTGGAGTTCATTAAAAGATCCGAAGTACTCACGAGATAGACCTGATAGCGGGGTGCAGAAAGGTTCTATACAGAACTACCTGCATTTCAGCCGCTGGCTATCCTCGCCATCTAATAATAATAATAATAATAGTACGTATATGAGAAAACATGACCAATTTCGTGAATGGTGCGACAAGAAACATGTAAAAGAGATTTTTGAAAATGTGCATATATGATATTTTGAGGAAAAATCGAAAATTATAAAACTTCCTACGTTATGGAGTATAATATATAATAACTTGGTAGTTATTTTTACCATGCAATTTATTGTCCAAATTTCATCACCAAAATCCTGTTGCTAATTATTTTGAGTAATGCCTCTCGACAACGTCGTCATTATTAATCTTGAACTTGAGTGCCAGAAAGTATTACAGTTCACGCATATTTCACGGAGAAATATAAGTTTCTGGTCATTTCGAGGTCGAGATAGATTTGCGACTAGGTAGGCGGAATTGAAATGTGCAGATTTCAGTTGATGGATGTCAGAGTTTCCTGGAATTTCATTTAACGACCTTTCTATGTGCCATGAATTCGGCTAGTTTGGCAGGATATTTTTGGAAAATTTGGCAATGCTTGCATATTCAACTACGTAATTATGATGCAAGCGGGAAAAATTGCTTCAACTTTGTAACGTTTGAAAAGTCCAGATGATATATTTGTGAACGATTTATGCATTTCTCATGAAATTACCGTATAATAGCAAAGTAGATTGGGCATGAAATGTTAGATGGCGCTACTAGTTTCGCTTAATAAAATAGTTACGTTTCGTTCTTCACATGATGTTTTTCGATTCAAAGGTTTTACGTTGTCTAACTACAGTTGTAGATACTCCATGAGTTCCTCTTTCCATCTCTCAACTAGTTATAGTGGTGGGATTTTTCATCACTACTTCCATACTAATTGATTTTTGATGTTTCACAGGAATGAACGTCAACAGACATTAATTTCTCATGCAGGCCTAATGATGCAGGGTGGGCACGCGTGTACCTATATCGGTCTTTAAGTATACAACAGTTTAAGAATTGCTTAGTGCTTTCTTACTAAAATTACTCTTTGGAAGTGCTCAGTAATCACTATCATTTTTTAAATAGAAGTTATCAGTGCTGGACATTTCGGAGCACTTTCCGAGAGTTCTCAGTGCTCAGTGCTCGAAGCATTTTTTTGTCAGTGCTCGGCAAATCTCTGAATGGTGAGCATAAAGGTAGGACCGATTACATTTTAACTTTTTATCCCATATCAGTGAATTTGGTCTCTCTCTCTCTCTCGAGTACTTTTTTTATTCTAAGTTCAATTCCCCTGTATTAGATGGGGATTCCACTCGTATCAGCCATGTTTGAAACACTGAAAATGTCTCTATCAAATGAGTTTTCCAGGTGATCCATCACACTACTCTGCACATAGAATCCTCCAGAATACATATACTTAATGCCCTCGAAACTTTTATCGCGCCACTTATCGCCATTTGTCAAAACCGGGTCATTTGAGATACAACAAATGTAAAATCAATCTAGCCACGATAACTCCGAATTCACAGCGACAATAACTCATCATTAATAACCCATTTCTGTTTCTTTGTGCGCGTTATTCCAAACAGCGTTTTCGTAATATATCGAATGAATCATAATCGTTCGTTAATCGGTTAAAACTATGAGTAATTAGAGAGGGAAAGCGCAAAACATAAAGGACAAAGCACAGTGGCGTGATGGCGGCTCAGTACCGGTCTATGATTTTAGTTGCAAAAGATATCGCGCAATACATATAGTTTATACAACACATGACAGTTATGAGTGTCAATATTAATGACATTTCAGACAAGTGAACTATCAAATAACACACTAGTGAGTTATGGACTATTTATAACTCACGTTCATATTCAAAGTAGTATTTTATTTATTCATTACTATTACAAGCAGAATTCACATTGATATTGCTAACTGTTTATTAGAATTTGAACTAATTGTAAAATTTGCTGGTTCATTGGAACCAGACGCTCCCATATCGGTACAGCTGCTGATAGTGCTGGAAGACGGCGACACATTAGAACCTTGTATTTTTTCTGCAATTTGTATTTTGTTATGCACTGATTCTTCTAGGTATCCTTCTGCTACCATCGATGTCTTCCATCCTCCGTGACGCTTCAAAGTAGACATGTTAGTCCCTGCATTGGCCAAAAGAGTCGCCGAAGACCTTCTCAGGCAGTGACCGGTGTTGAGCGCTGGTTCCGTTAATTTCAAGAACATTGCAATTTTTTAAGGTATCTTTGACAACGTATTTATTCCCACACACTGTCTGGTACACTTCTTATTTTTGTAGGAACCAAAAGAACGGCTAGAACTAGTATTCTTTGGTCTCAAACACAAATAGATCGGGTTGACTGGAAATCCTTCTTCAGGTATGGTCAAATTGACCAATTCATAGCAACTACAAGCACCGCTAATTCCCATCGAAGCATCGAGTATTTGGTCCATAGCGACGATGGGGCTAATTTTTTTTGCAAATGTAAAAAATAAGCCAATAAAACATTTTCATAGATACTTTCCATCTTTTGTGAATTCATCCAAGAATCAAACACTTTGAACTCCTTGTCGTAAGCAAAAACTACATCGCTGCTTCTTCCGCTTCCATGAGGATATCCTCAGGAATGTAATTTTCATCGGTTTTCTCCATTTTCTATAGGTTTTTTTGTCAAAAAGCTTTCCTTTTCTGCGGGGAAAACTGACAAGTGTCAAAATCTATTTAAAAATTTGCCAACAATGTATCATGCCCGTGGCAACCAAACAAACAAAATGCTTTGACCAAAATGTAAAAAAGTCACTGTCAGTCATTCTGACATTCATAGGGTACTGTGACGCAAGTAGCTTTGATTTGATCACAAAACGTATCCATTATTATCTCATAAAAAAGCGATTTCTTCCACTTGTTGGATAAAACATTGTATGCCACTAGTGTGTTAGTTTCCTAAGTCACTTGAGAATTTATACAACACGGCCTGACGACCTCATAGTATAAATCCTTCTCGCCTGACACACTAGTACCATAAAAACTAAAATACACGCTTTCATAACACATTTTATTGAAAAGTAAAAAATATTTATTTGTATAGGTAGTAAATGAATAAAAAATATTAATATCACTCTGAAAAAATAGTGCTTTTCAGTTTTTTTAAACTTCACTTATTTTTCAGTTCTCAATTCAATATTAAACTAATCAAACTTCTAATCACTGGTCTCGACACATAAATCATTTTATCTTTGCAGTACTGGCTTCAGTACCTTTCTTTAACAGATGCTTTGACATCATTTTTCCATGTTTACTATTAATAGCTGTAGTGATTGCCTCAGTCATTAATATTCACTGCTATGACAACAGTTCTGGACATCGATTTGAAAGGTAATCCACGACGCAGAGATTATTTAAAATTCTGGCGAAGGCGCTCACATACAGTATGAGAGGCAAATTATTTAATTCTGGCGACTTAGTTAGTCAAAAATAAAGATTTTGTGGTTGAGAGTATCATGCATGTATCAGATTTGTGTTCATATGAACTCTTTGAGTGTTTCACAACTTTGGATGAAGCAACAACCATTATAGAGGCATCAGGTAAAATTCCATCAGAGACAGTATCAAAGGCTTTGGACACGTTTGATGCAGCCGTACACACTGACTCATTAAAGCTCCTCACTTCTGTTCTGTTGAGAATGCAGAGTATCTCAGCAAACCATCAACTTTTTTTAAGGGGCCTTTGGTCATCAAGGATCTCGGCAATCATTCCGATTTTGGTGGTACAAAATGCCTGACCATAACATATGGTATCGTTAGAAGTTTTAAATAAGACAACTGCCTTTTGGGATGCATAGCGGCCCAGACATGTAGTTCTTCTCATGAATCAAGTAAATGTGAATTATTGGGCATAGGATCTTTACTCCATTGGGTCTATCGTAGCTCATACCAATTCATATTTCACCAAATACACCCAGCTTCTTGATGAAGTAGATTAGTTTATTTGGTGTACGATCTTCCAGGTCCAAGGAAAAGAGTCCAATGAACCTACTTGAGAGAAGGTCCGCTATTTCATTGCCCTTCATACCGAAGTGACCAGGAATCCATACCATAGACAGACTATTGAGTCTTCCTTTTGAGAAAAGTCCTCTCTTGCACACTGACACCAGCTGACATAAATTAATGGTGGTATTGGTAAAAGACTAAGATTTCCCTGTCCACAGGTGCATGAAATGTCTGAAATTTGAAGATTCTGTTGACTCAGATTTGGTGAAATTAAATAATCAACGTTATTTTCGTTCTTTTAGGATATATCGGTATCATATTTCTGAGAGAGTTTCCATAGGGCACACCTCTCATATTCACCAATAGTTAATCTTCTGAAATGATTTGAATGACTCTTGCAACATCCTGTATAACATTCGAAAACAAAGAAACTGTAGCACTATCAAATATGAGAACTTGACATTTCTTCTAAAAAACCATACTCATTGACATTCTAACGTTATTATATGAATGAGAGAACTTTCAGCGTCGAAAATGGACAGTATTTTTCCTCGGACAGATTAGCTACAAGAGGAGTTCCTCAGGGGTCTGTTCTTGGTCCACTTTTCTTCGTTATTCACAGCTGATCTTGCTCTCCCTATTAACCAATTACTCCTATATCAATATGCAAACATGAGAGCACACTGACCTATCTCGCAAGACCTAGCTTGGTGTTTTCAAGCATGATACGCGATAAGGAACACTCTCAAGTTGAAGATGGAGATATTTGTCACAGGTTAGAGATTTTCTGACCAATCATATTTTCGAAACATGGAATAACATAGTAGATGTTTCCTTAAGGACCCCGCACATTTAAATCCTTTTTTTCGTCTTTCTTTGACATGCATTGTATCAACTTGTCTCTTCAGAATTTTAGGCTTGCTTAGGACTATGTGCGAAGCTTTCATTGATTTGTAGCGCAATAATGGTAATAATAACTGTTCTGAGAATGCATAAGCTCTCTTTTTATTTGAACTTTCAGCCACATGAACAAAAAAAGGGCCGCTTTCGAGAAATTTCCATATCTACTACCGCTCAAGCGCCGCCACTGGCCGCGCCGCACACACCACATGTATTCACTAGAAATGGTGCGGTGTCATAGACTGCATGTCGCCGTAAAAATGCCCATGTGGTTGAACCGATAACGAACAACGAGCGCGAATAATAACCATTTCCACGTAGACGTACGTATTAAATTTGATGAGCGAGACCGAGGTCTAACTCATTATCTTTTCTGCAATGTCACACTAATCACCGGCCATTATCAGATTCATTGCACACTTTTAGAGGTTGTTGGGCGGCACGATCGCCAGGATTAGTTTATGCGATTTTAATCGTGTATACAGAGGCTTGCCGAGTAGCCGGACTGGTTTCGTCGAAAGATAGATTCGATGAGAAATGGGGGGACGACATGGTTTGATGGGAAATTAATAATGAATTTTCAACTTGCACTTTAGGTAAAGTCGGTAAACGGAAAAATACCCCTGAAAAAACACACGAAAAAACTCCCCCCAGAAAAAAACCGTAAAAAATACCCCCCGGAAAAAATACTCCCGGGAAAAAAACGGAAAAAATACCCTTACATGCGATAACAATGGCCAGTACCCAAAAAGTAATGAAACTAGACCATATTCGAATCATTTTACAAGACAGAGTGGTGGAACAACAGATTTTCCAGCCTTGCGAAAAGGCGATTCTGTCACCAGGTTAGTTCTTTCAGGAACAATCGAGTCATCAAAAAAATACAAATTGTCTTTCTTGGTCGTCGACGATGAACAGCATAGGTTAAAACTTTTATCGGTATTGTAAAATGAATCAAATATGGTCTAGTTTCTTCAACATGTATGGCCATTGGTATCGCATTTTTCCGTATTTTTTCCGTTTTTTTATCCTTGTTTGTATTCCTGGAGGAATTTTTTCTGTTTTTTTTTTTTTCATTTTTTTCCCAAGATTCGGTAAATCCAATTATTTCAGTAATTTCTTTCCACAATATTCAGGTCCGAAACACATTCTTCCATTCCCAACCAACACAGGACAAGTCCATGTTCCTTCTTATTGTCTCCACAGATTTTCGTGAGAGGTCGGAGGAAACAAGTGATTCTGGAGCTCCTCTATCTAGGGTGAAGGTTCAACTCTGATTTTCTAAGTAACCTTAGACTTGTAGGGTTTGTCCATTTCTAGTCAGTATCGAGATCTGTATCACAAAAGTCTTTTCAAAAGTACTCATCTGATGTGAACCATTTTCTGAATTCTCTGTTTTAATGACCTTGTTGTTTCCATCTTATAGTAAAGGTTATGACGATGCCTGTCCAACCAGCTTATAGTTGCATCATCTAGAAAAATTGTGATTGAACTAGTAATCGGTAGAACGGTTATATCATTCATAATACTATGAGAAATAGTATTGGCCCCAGAACACAGCCTGGAAGTACACATGGTGATATGATTCCACTTCCTGAATACTGAATAATCGTTCTTCACAATTTGATGCCTGTTTGCCATGTACAAACAGAAGCAATTTTGAGTTACACCTCTGATTCCATAACAAAGAAGCTTCATCAGCAATATATTTATACAATCAAAAGTTTTGGAGAAGTTTCCCCCATTTATGCTTGGATAGATCCTCTCCAGGAAGAAGATTGCTTTGCGTGGAATCCAAACAGGTTTGAATTGAGTATATTGGGGCGACTTAGAAATTACATTAGTCGCTTTTTCACAATGTTTTCAATACGTTTTGAGAGAGTTTGTTTTTCTTGTGTAGTATTTTTGACGTTTTGGACTCTTTTGTATACTCCCTCCCTTACTTTTTAGAGTTCTTCTTTGACTTCCTGTATCATTTTTGTGATTTCATTTGGACACCAACTCAGACTTTGTCTGATTCAGTTACATCATTGTAAAGTTCTGTAAAAGACCTCATAGATACCTACTCACATTTCATTCGCGTTGAATTCCCTAAAACTATTCAATAGATATAAATAAATCCTATGTGGCTCTTTGCAATCGCAGATCTGACAAATGGAAAACCATAGTGACGACAAATTAATGGCACTCGTCCACTTTCAACAAAACATATTTTTGCAGTAGACTATTTATTTCAGAATCGTGAAAGTAACTTGACAACAACGCTTGAAAATTTAATAAATGAGGCACGTTTTCTTGGTAACAATTGCAATTCGTGTCCTTGATCTACGGTTATAATATCAGTAAACTAAAGTTTTGTTGATCGTTTCCATTGTAGAACGATGTGGATTTTCCAGAGTAATTGAATTTCAATACTGGGGAGGTATTCAAACATAATAGATTATTAATTGAGAAATGTTGGCATGACTACTATGATAATATTGAATTAGTTATTGAATTCCATGTTCCGGGGTCTTACTTCAAAACGTATATTTTGAATTGTCTTGAATTTTTTCTACACTTTATCGACGATTCAATGAATAGCCATGCATATGACACGACCTACTGTTTCCTGTTTACATAATTCAAACTGACTGTGACTGCCAATGAAAATCGTCGAATCAATGCAGAAATAATCACCGATTTCGTAGTATAAACTGTTTTCGAGCCGGGAAAGTGAGGATTTCCCAACCCAGTACCTGACTGACCCCAACGAGTAAAATTTCCACCGAAAGCATCAATTAATTTCGTAAATTTCCCAGGAACTCGTTCATTATGTCAACAATTGATAATTTTAATGTTATAGCCGGACCAAAACACTCAATTCACCGTCACAAATTGCCGGTTGCTCCTATTATAATTGTAGAAAAGTAAAAAACGAATAATTATACACTTTTTAATGTCTGTCTCATTAATTTGTGAACCCGGGTACTTACTTGCTTCTAGTTGAAATTCATTATGGAAAACACAGTATGGTATTTGATGTCAAAACAAAGAGCGATTTCATTAGGGAAACCGCCAAGGTGAGACGAAGATACTAACAGGGTGGTCATCACAGGTAGGGCAGAAGAAAAACTTGGACATATTCGAACAGGGATGGTATCGCAATTTTAGTCTAATTTCGTAGCCTACTGCAATTCGACATAGAACAATGAAATTTTTCAGGATCGATGGAAACACTACAAATGAACCCACTGGATCCTCAACTTACTAATAGTACACCTGTCTTCTGGAAAAAGTTTCAGTGGGTTAATTTTTAGTGTATCTATCGATTCTTCGTCAAAAATTACGACGGAGTTTCCATGAGAAGTGAAACACACTGTAGGTATATACATGATATCGTCATAGTACCGTTCACCAGAAAAAGGAGGCTGGCACATTTAATACCTCCTTCCATCAATGGTATAAAAATTCCTTTTACGAGTGAAGCAAAATATCTGGGAATAACTCTAGATAAAAAGCTAAACTGGAACTCGCATCTGGAAAAGACTATCCGAAAGGCTAGCCTATCATTATAGACATGCAGGAGAATATGTGGCAAAACATGGGGAATGTCACCAAAACAAGTAGACCAATAATCACGTATGGTTCTGTAGTTTGGTGGAGCAAGGGTCAACTGAACTGAACGTACTACAGAGACAAGCGTGTCTGGCGATTACTGGGTCAATTTGTTCTACGCCAACGGCAGCAATGGAAGCCCTTCTCGGATTACTTCCTCTTCACATAGCTCTGGAGAGAAAGGCAAGATGGGCAACATACAGACTCCACCAAGCGGACATTAGTCTACCGCAGGCAGTGGTCATCAGAAGCAGCAGCATGCTAGAGGGCATTATAACTCACAACATTCTAGAGATGACCTCAGACATCAAGCCCAAAACCATCAACCTTTACATGCCCTACGCTGTGGTATTCCCTGAAAGAGAAGACTGGGTTCGGAATGAAACTGACCCATGTATGGCAAATGAACGTTGGTTTATCGATGGTTCCAAAACTTTGGAAGATGTCGGAGCTGAAATATTCGGGATAAACGCTCATTCAGTATGGGTAAATTAGCCACGGTATTCTAGGCAGAGGTATATGCCATTGAAATGTGTGCAAGGGAGCTGGAAAATCGACATCACACACGAAAAACAATAAAAATATATTCAGATGGTCAAGCAGTATTGAAAGCGCTTGAATCCAATTGCTTTAAATCCAGAGCAGTATGGAACTGCAGAGAAACCTTAAACCGACTAGCACAACGCAACAACTTTAACCTAGTCTGGATAACAGGTCACACGGGCCTAGAAGGGAACGAAATAGCGGACGTCGTAGCAAAATGGGGGACGAAATAACGTTCACTGTGCCAGAACTGGTAATCGTTATATCGACAATAAAAGACTCGAGTATTGGCGTAGTCTACCGGGCCTAGTCCATTCCAAAGCATTCATTGCTTGCATAAGGAAAAAACAGGACTCTGACAAACTGCTAGAACTCAGTAGAGCACATTTCAGAATTATAGTAGGTTTGCTCACTGGCCACTGTGAACTCAAACACCACATGCATAAAATCGGATATGCACAAGATGCAGAGTGCCATCTATGCATGGAGGAGGATGAAATGGCTCAACACTTTTTATGTACATGCCCCGCAGCGGCCGGAACCAGATTTTCTAAATTTGGCAATACAACAGTGAGGCCAGAAAATCTGCTAAATTGCTCTCCCAACGTTCTTCTTAATTACGTTAAGAGATTGGATATACTGGGAGAAATATAACCAAAGAGTGAGCCACAATAGGCAATGAGCCGCAGTGGATGGTCTGATAAGGGCCCGCTTACGTTCAAACCTAGACTAATCATATAGATAATGATTGTGACATTTTTCACAATGTTAGTTACTAGTACATGCATCATTTCATTCCTCAGATTGTGTATATTTGACTCGTTTGTCGAAGCAGGAACAAATATTATGCTTCTAGCTTCCGGTTTGTACAAAAATGGAAACTGCTTAACCCAAGGATGAACATCGCGATAGAACTCGTTTCGCTCGCTGGATTTTTCCACTTTATCCACTACTTCGAAACGGTGAATCACGCGAAAAATATTCGTTTTGTTCGACCGGCATTGTTCGATTTATGGTTATTGCTCGTCAATTGCGAATACCCATTAAAAATATCGTACGACCGAATGTTTCGCAACGTAACCTTGGCTTTTCGCAGCAGAAACAGCGTCGAGCAGTCTAGTAGGCCGGGTTTACGTCAATGCATTTTTACGTTCGTCGTTTGTTCATCGTTTCTCACCAGCAGTAGTTATTTTTCACCTTGGCAACAGGGAGTCGTTCCTCTCGGCCCACACATCCGTCGTATTTACTGAGTTTTTCATTTCCACAGGTGTAATTCCGACGGAAAATACGGCTGGGGGACTCAGAGCCCGGAAAGCGGGACAGGATATCGAATGAGCTGAACGTGAGAGGGAAAAGCGGTTCATCTGAACGCGGATGCTTACTTGTCGTCATGGCCACATCCTCCGAGCTGACTGTATGAGAATTCATAGGAAAATCCAGTATGCTAGAGCTGAAAATTAACTCTTCTTTGGTGATGGAAAATGTTAGGATAGGAGTTTTTCATTTCGACATTTTCATTTTCTTCTTGAAATGTTGGTTTAATATAGGAAACTTCAACTTTCTGATAGGTTTATGCCAAAATTCATGTAGATCGTTAGGTGGTTATGACACCACACTATCCTATATGGAAATATGTTGGGAAAGTATTTGGAAATTTGATGAAAATTCAGTCATTTCATCATATTCATCATCTAATTTCGTAAATTCAGGCTACGTACCTGAAGATTTTAATTTTTTAATTGGTGAAGTTATGGGATCATTCAAGATTAAGAATAAGAAATTCCACCACTGATTGAACCGGTTCACTTTCAATGTTATTTTATTTCTAACATTCTGAAATCATCTACGACTAATTCACAATCTGAATATATTGATTTCATCATAATATGCAACAACACTCTCTGTCATTCCCTACTACCATCGAAGATTATTCAAAAATAACAACTTCGATCAGCGATTAGATTTGTACGCGTCGGTACTTTTTCAAATCATGTCATGATATCAAAAAATAATTCACTAATTTCAGCATTTTCTGCTAAATGAATAACTTAAACCTTTACCTCAAAATCATTCATTATTATTAATCGATTAGCATTCACAGAATTGCTCTATCTTCAATCGTTCTCGAGTTGAAAAGTTCATCTAGAGTTGAAAGGAGGTATTTCCCTCCATATTTTTTTCAACATCTATTTGTGGAATTTTTGACATTGTATCAAAAAAATTTAATATCTGAGCATACATAATTCATATATTTCCAAAATCAGCATGGAATTTTACCCATATAGTGAGAATTTTAATTCAATCTGATGATTTTGTATTTTTCATGATTTTTAGGGGTCTTCCACTTTGGGCTTTTTTCGATAAATTTTTTTCCACATCGATTGATTCGTAATTCATAGAATGTACTAATTTCATCATTCTGAATCGATTGCCGTTCGCAGAATTGCTCTATCTTCAATCGTTCTCGAGTTGAAAAGTTCATCTAGAGTTGAAAGGAGGTATTTCCCTCCATATTTTTTTCAACATCTATTTGTGGAATTTTTGACATTGTATCAAAAAAATTTAATATCTGAGCATACATAATTCATATATTTCCAAAATCAGCATGGAATTTTACCCATATAGTGAGAATTTTAATTCAATCTGATGATTTTGTATTTTTCATGATTTTTAGGGGTCTTCCACTTTGGGCTTTTTTCGATAAATTTTTTTCCACATCGATTGATTCGTAATTCATAGAATGTACTAATTTCATAATTCTGAATCGATTGCCGTTCGCAGAATTGCTCTATCTTCAATCGTTCTCGAGTTGAAAAGTTCATCTAGAGTTGAAAGGAGGTATTTCCCTCCATATTTTTTTCAACATCTATTTGTGGAATTTTTGACATTGTATCAAAAAAATTTAATATCTGAGCATACATAATTCATATATTTCCAAAATCAGCATGGAATTTTACCCATATAGTGAGAATTTTAATTCAATCTGATGATTTTGTATTTTTCATGATTTTTAGGGGTCTTCCACTTTGGGCTTTTTTCGATAAATTTTTTTCCACATCGATTGATTCGTAATTCATAGAATGTACTAATTTCATCATTCTGAATCGATTGCCGTTCGCAGAATTGCTCTATCTTCAATCGTTCTCGAGTTGAAAAGTTCATCTAGAGTTGAAAGGAGGTATTTCCCTCCATATTTTTTTCAACATCTATTTGTGGAATTTTTGACATTGTATCAAAAAAATTTAATATCTGAGCATACATAATTCATATATTTCCAAAATCAGCATGGAATTTTACCCATATAGTGAGAATTTTAATTCAATCTGATGATTTTGTATTTTTCATGATTTTTAGGGGTCTTCCACTTTGGGCTTTTTTCGATAAATTTTTTTCCACATCGATTGATTCGTAATTCATAGAATGTACTAATTTCATCATTCTGAATCGATTGCCGTTCGCAGAATTGCTCTATCTTCAATCGTTCTCGAGTTGAAAAGTTCATCTAGAGTTGAAAGGAGGTATTTCCCTCCATATTTTTTTCAACATCTATTTGTGGAATTTTTGACATTGTATCAAAAAAATTTAATATCTGAGCATACATAATTCATATATTTCCAAAATCAGCATGGAATTTTACCCATATAGTGAGAATTTTAATTCAATCTGATGATTTTGTATTTTTCATGATTTTTAGGGGTCTTCCACTTTGGGCTTTTTTCGATAAATTTTTTTCCACATCGATTGATTCGTAATTCATAGAATGTACTAATTTCATAATTCTGAATCGATTGCCGTTCGCAGAATTGCTCTATCTTCAATCGTTCTCGAGTTGAAAAGTTCATCTAGAGTTGAAAGGAGGTATTTCCCTCCATATTTTTTTCAACATCTATTTGTGGAATTTTTGACATTGTATCAAAAAAATTTAATATCTGAGCATACATAATTCATATATTTCCAAAATCAGCATGGAATTTTACCCATATAGTGAGAATTTTAATTCAATCTGATGATTTTGTATTTTTCATGATTTTTAGGGGTCTTCCACTTTGGGCTTTTTTCGATAAATTTTTTTCCACATCGATTGATTCGTAATTCATAGAATGTACTAATTTCATCATTCTGAATCGATTGCCGTTCGCAGAATTGCTCTATCTTCAATCGTTCTCGAGTTGAAAAGTTCATCTAGAGTTGAAAGGAGGTATTTCCCTCCATATTTTTTTTCAACATCTATTTGTGGAATTTTTGACATTGTATCAGCAAAACTTTATATCTGAGCATACATAATTCATATATTTCCAAAATCAGCATTGAATTTTACCCATATAGTGAGAATTTTAATTCAATCTGATGATTTTGTATTTTTCATGATTTTTAGGGGTCTTCCACTTTGGGCTTTTTTCGATAATTTTTTTTACACATCGATTGATTCGTAATTCATAGAATGTACTAATTTCATAATTCTGAATCGATTGCCGTTCGCAGAATTGCTCTATCTTCAATCGTTCTCGAGTTGAAAAGTTCATCTCGAGTTGAGAGGGGTCATCTACCCCTGAAACATTGAAAAAAAAAATTTCTAGTCATATTCGTAAAATTCAATCTTTTTTGAATATGCACACCGAATTTGAAGTCGATTCCGAGTCAGTTGAGGTTTTATAGGGTTTTTACGGAACCTCTGCACTTTCGAGTTGAAAATTTCGAAATTTACTATTGTGCTCATTGAAAAATATTTGTCTGTCAATATTTTCATTTCAATTTCACAGGGATTACTAATTTCATCATTCTGAATCGATTGGCGTTCGCAGAATTGCTCTATCTTCAATCGTTCTCGAGTTGAAAAGTTCATCTCGAGTTGAGAGGGGTCATCTACCCCTGAAACATTGAAAAATAATTTTTTCTAGTCATATTCGTAAAACTCAATCTTTTTTGAATATTCACACCGAATTTGAAGTCGATTCCGAGTCAGTTGAGGTTTTTATAGGGTTTTTACGGAACCTCTGCACTTTCGAGTTGAAAATTTCGAAATTTACTATTGTGCTCATTGAAAAATATTTGTCTGTCAATATTTTCATTTCAATTTCACAGGGTTTACTAATTTCATCATTCTGAATCGATTGGCGTTCGCAGAATTGCTCTATCTTCAATCGTTCTCGAGTTGAAAAGTTCATCTAGACTTGAAAGGAGGTTTTACCCTCCATATTTTTTTTCTACTCCTATTTGTGGAATTTTTGACATTATATCAGCAAAACTTTATATCTGAGCATACATAATTCATATATTTCTAAAATCAGCATGGAATTTTACCCATATAGTGAGAATTTTAATTCAATCTGATGATTTTGTATTTTTCATGATTTTTAGGGGTATTCCATTTTGGGCTTTTTTCGATAAATTTTTTTCCACATCGATTGATTCGTAATTCATAGAATGTACTAATTTCATAATTCTGAATCGATTGCCGTTCGCAGAATTGCTCTATCTTCAACCGTTCTCGAGTTGAAAACTTCATCTGGAGTTGAAAGGAGTAATTTCCCTCCATATTTTTTTCTAGTACCATTCGAAAAAAAAAATCATAATTTTCACTTCTAGGCTTCTATATGCAGCTAACTGCCTATTTTTCTGAACTAGCTTGAACCGAATTTGTTTTTTTTTTTCATTTTTGCTGAAAATAATTAGCTAGCATTCTTTGTATCTGATTTTACAGATTTTCTTTATCTGTCTATAATAAAATATTGGTAATCTCTCTAGACTTGATAAAAGATTCTTCCGACCCTCGTTCTATGAATACTCAAATTTACCTCTGCAATTAAAAAAAAAAATTTCAACGCATATCTGCATTTGAATATTTTGAATATCAAACAACGATAACGAACTTTGAAAAAACAAAACATAATCGCTTAACGAGAATAATTCCAGTACAACTAATTTTCCACTTCACGCTTCCTAGTATTCAAGTGGAAATTTCACGGTTTTCCCAATCAACATACCTAGTTTTATCAGTAATGTCTTCGACATTGTTAACCGTTCATTACCTGACTTCCTGGTAGAATTAAGCACGCGTTATAGGTTTCATGAAAATTTCCACGCGTATGTTTACCAGGTTGAATTGGGCTGAATGTGTTCCAAGAAAAACTTACTGGCAGTGGATTATAGGTTGACAATATTGTCACCCTTTATTTATATCGTTGACGGAGTTGATGAGTAAGTTCTATAAAAAATGTGGGATTGAAGTTTTCGTCGAATACCTCTGAACGAACGAGTTTCAGAAAAGGAATTCAAAACAAGGAGATTCTTGAAAGGGAGTTAAAGCTTAAAATTACTGAAGGAGCATAATCTGCATTCATCAATCCACTATAAGTAGACTGAATCATACCGAACGAAAGATGAAGAATTATCAATAATAATGAAGAAGTTGAAATGGAAAATGTTGAGTTGCTTTTTGAGTTGACTTTTCAAATTTTTCTTTTAATTTCTTTGATTCTAAAGATAATTCAATTATTTTGCTTTAGTTCAGTCCAATTGGAATTTGATTTCTCAACCTCTTTCTCACTTTCTACAGATTCCATCAGTTTCCTTATATCTGCAATAACCTCATCATTACTGAGCTTGGGTATGAGATCTGGATAAACAACAGAGGAATATTCCTAGTTATCTGGACGGTCTATTTGAGAACTGTGTCTATTTTCGTCCGCTGTTGTGAAGATTTATTTTTCTGTATTTTGATTAAGGTTTTTCTGAATGTAAATATATTCTGGTGTAAATGGACCTCATTATGTTTTCTCGTCGAAAATAACTTTCTTCTGATACCTTGTTGATGAAGGAGTTGCTTATGTTGATGCTGTTGCAGTTTCTGAAATGTTTGATAACAGCTGAGTAGGAGTACTTGTTGATTAGCAATTTGACTTCATTTGGCAGTTGACATACCTACATTCGTATCACACATATCCTTCTTTCACACTTCTTATAGAGCGTCAACCAACATTTTTCTTCAATGTTGAAATGGATCTTATCGATTGGAATATACAGGTCTGAACAAGATTCACATTTATTTTCAATTTCTCTTCCATCAATTACGCATTTATCATGACCCCATCTGCTTAACCTTCACTATTAGCAGTCTTCAATTATCTGCAAAAATCTGCCGAATGTTCGTAAACATATCGATAACCACGACACTTGTTTTGGTTCGTAATCTATTTCGAATATTTGTAGATGAAAAATGTAACATCAACACGTGTGTTGAATTCGATAGTTTGTGATTTATTCCAACAAGTGTTATCGTTTTGAAAACAATGATACGTAATCAAGTTTCGTTGTTTGAAAACGAGCTAATGTATTGTATATCCGTGTTGAACGTTTTCAGTTCAAATCGATTAGTCACTTCTTTTAACTTTGTTTCAATCGATATAATTATCAACTACTATGACAATACGATTGAGTTTGACAACTTCATTCCAAATTAATTTCAAAATGTCACGTATAAATGTGCTAATCAAAGAAAACATTTTCAGAAATACAACCTGCAGTCACAAATATATTTGAGGAATATTTATGAAAATTTGCTGCGAACGAGATTATGAATTATATGAATCAAATGAATATACTTATGGAAGCTGCGAATAACTGGCGTTGATGCTAAATGATTGGGCGGTCAATATGAGAAAGGAAGACGGGACCGAATTCAATAATATGGAACTTTTCGTGCAAATTTTTGCAAGAAAAGTACTATTATGGCTATAATATTGTTATTGACCCGTTTAGCAATATAGTATTTAAACTAGCCCGAGATGCCTGCGATGCAATCAGGAAGAAACTACAAGCATAGAATTAGCGTGGCGAGGAGGAGAGGCAGTAGCTTGTTTGGTGGATTTTTTTCAAATCAAGAAAAATAACGATGAATCTCCAACAAATCGCATCGAATACAATCCGGTGTTCAGTTAAATGTACCAAGGTGGTTCTAAAAGCTGTACAAGTAGTAAATGATTGGTTTTCAGTAGTGATAGACAAAACTACCCTGTAAGTCTTTTTCATAAACTGATATGTATGATGCCAAAATATTACCTCACCGTGACTGTTCTTAAAACCAAATCGACACTGGAAACATGAAATGGTACGATATAATAGAGAACAGCAATATAATTATTATACTTTCACTAACTGTACTCTTAATAAATGAGTGAGTGTTTCGTTGTGTTGAGTTATAAATTTTTTTAAGTTTTCCATCGGATATCCCACAATTTTTTGACAAATTTCTCAACCTCGTTACTTGGTACCAAAGCACGAGCTTTCGGTTGTCATAAAATTATCTCGTATCCTAGGAATATTACTATATCAGTATAATCCATATTGCATCAACACTTATCTATAATGAAAACATTTCTGTCAACGAAGGCTTATGTTGATTGGTCAGAAAGAATGCTCAAAGGGTACCATCGCTATGTTGCAAGTTGTTGGCGATAAAGACATTGTTTCAAAGGGCGTCGAAAGATAGTTATTCGAAATAATAATTGTATTGGAGTTTTTTAAATCTGGATGTGGAAATCACCACATTCGATGTCATACCGATAATGATCCGTTAGTTGATTGAAGTTTATGGGCTCAGTTGTCTAGTTGCTTACTTACACTGATGGTGAGTATTAGGTCACTATAGCAGTGAACCTTGTCGTGTCATGGATTTGATTACAGTAGAGTAAAATAATATTATTTTTGCAATCAGAAGATTTTTCCACATCTTCTTCCGCAGTAATTGAAGGCTGCTCTAATTTTGTGAATGATTTTTTTGTAGCTGACGTTTCCGTATCAGCATGTGAAACAACGACCCCGTCTAGGACTGTCAGCACCGGATCTTTTGAATTGGATATAGGTACAAAAAAATGTATGATGATAATTGTTGCTTCCTGTCTCATTATCAAATCAAAGGAATTATCGAACAAAAAAAGTCCACCTAACGATTCAACACGTCTCCACTATCATTACACATATTGCGGTCTTTTCGATGGTGATTTGTTTTTATTAAATATCGTCCTGCGTTATACCTTATCTTATCGACAGAATCTCATCGCTCGAGGACAGACGTAAACAAGCTACCAGAAACTACCGCTACACAGAGACTAACAGACTCTGTGCTCCGGGAAAAATTGTCAAACCAGCAGAAATTTCACAGTACGGAGATTGTTGACCGTAAGGGTTCAGAAAAAGCGAAGATACATTCCAGGACACGAGCACGGGAAACCAATCATTGATGAACTATGCCAAAAACCAACTCAACAGTTTGCTTGCTCTAAGAACCAATCTTAGATTATTACACAGCTCTTTAATACGTATAAGTTACCAGGGAAAGCTCAATAAGTAATTTCAGTTGCAGTGCCTTCGGATTTGCAATTATTGAGGAACCTTCTGTAAGAAAAATTTAACTATTTGAAAACTACTTCCTTCGCATCGTTGTCAATTCGTTGGTTGCTTCATAATTAATTATTCTCTGTACAGTGTGTGTCAGATTTGGAATTGAAACAACTTGTTATTATTAAGCTCTTAGGCAGATTTTGGAAAATGAAAACTTGAAGTTATAATACCCAATGAGCTCTATTCAAAAATGTTGACAGATATGAACAATTTTCATTTTCAAGGCCTATTATGATTTGCTAAATGGGTCGAAATTTCAAGAAGGACCATTAGACACTTTTTTTTCCAAAAAAGTGGGTAGGCTATTCGATTTGTGCATATTTTCGACACCTACTTACTATGTTTTAGCCCAATATCTCATATAGGGAGTTAGTTATATGATGACAATTTTCCAAATTCATGCTTTTTTGACTGACCCTGTATGAAAAACTGTACCTACATTTTATAGAAAAGGTGAAGTAACCATTCAGATATCTGAAATACATCGAATATTCAGATACGGAGTTCTATCATCGTAATCTTTACAGATCCCTAGTAAAACCAAAAATCCAAGGTTGGAAAATTATTATCCATATCTTTAGTTTTTTACATGTTTATTATGTTATATTATATACATTTTGTTGACAAAGTGTGTCACGTGTGAAAAGATATTTACATAATAAAATAATACCATAAAAATATATACATTGATAATAATGAAAGTATTCAATAAAACAAAAACTTGAAATGAAAGAGAACAAATACATTTTGATATTAAATGATACAAAACATTATATATATATAAAATTACTAGAAATGATATGCAGAATACTCTTCCAAACTGTGAAAACACCTCCCTTTCAAAAGATTTTTCACTGATTTTCTGAAGTGTTTTTTTTTTTTTTCAGCGGTTGTTGTTATTTGATTTGGCAAATTATTATATATTTTTCTACTTTTGTAGATTACAGAATGACTAGTCAAAGATGATATGGGCAATGGAAGAGTAAGTTTTCTGTCACTATGAGTATGCCTTTAGGTTTGGTTCAAAAACTTTGCTTAGTGTTTGTGAATCAAGCAGAAGTATTTTTTTACCAAATTTTAAATCACTATCGATATGTATGCTAAGGAACTCAGTTATAGATTCACTTTCAATCATCTGACCACCTATTGTGACCTACTCCAAATCCCACTTGAATGATATCACATTTGATTCAGGAACATTCAACGATATCAGATTTGATTCACACCAGTTTTATATTTTTTCCAAATCTGAGTGAATATATCGAGTCAAAGTTGTTGGGTCTTTATAACGCCAGAGTATTGTGGCGTCATCAGTAAATAAAGTGAATTCTCCAGATATATCGAGTTTAGCCATATCGTTTATATATAGCTGAAATTAAATTGGGCCTAACACTGACCCCTGAGGGACTCCGCATATAATTTTTCTACTTTCAGAGGTTTTGTTATACCCAATGATACTATCTGATTTCTATCACTCCGATAAGGTCTGAACCATTGTACGGTTGTTCTTCGGAATCCATAATGGAACAGTTTCTGCAAGAGGATTTCATGCTCATATTCTCTTTATTGATTAGGCGACATTCACCACTAACGGTAGTATCCACTCAGAATTCCAGGTATAACAGACCACAGAGTTTGAACAAATTGAAGGAGAGGATAAGGCAAACGTGTTGTGAAGTAACACTTCCATGGGTTCAGAAATAACAGGGTGTTGCTATTTAAAATCGCACACACTGTATATTATATTTTCCCATTCCTCTAGGAACGTGAGTACAGCACATTCTTTCAAACATGCTGCCAATTAAAACTGCCAGCACAAGCTGCACTATGAAATATATTTCCAAGAATGTCTATTTCTGTAGGAGCAATTCTAGAAGTCTTCCAGCTAGCCGATCCTAATTAAATTAATTACTGCCTTTCAAAGTGTTATTCTTTAGATTTTAATTGCTTACCCGCTGGGGTTTCGTATTCGTATTCGTCCGATGGGCTGGGCCTTTCAATTCAGACAATTAGCAGGTAGGCTGGATTATGGCTTTGAATTGGGAGTTATTGGAGAAGACAGGTTGTGGATTTTATCCATCTCTTTCACTTCCCTCGAAATGGACGCCGCAAAGTCCGTATTTCGGTAGTGTTATTTTTATCAATGTCTTCATTGCACCATGTTCGCGGCTTATGCTTGTCAGGTTTTGGTTTCTCGCGAATTATATTTATATATTATATATATAATAGTGACTGTGCTATTTTGACTTTGACGAACTTTTGTCCAGTTCAAAATCATTGAGTTGCAAGTTTTACTCTGGAAGTTCATATATAAATATAGACAAATTGAATGTTAAAAGTTTTCTAAACTTCGAGATATAATGGAACTGTCATGGGTGATACATCATTGTATTCCTTTTTCTCTCTAACCTTTTTTACCCCTCTTATTCCTCCTAAAACTTTCACCCCCTCTACCACTCTTATCACTTCTAACACTATCTTTCATATTTTCCTACTCTATTTCCCCTATTCTGGCATCTACTCCTGTTTCCCTTTTTTCCTCTACCACCCCTATCACTTCTCTTAGAAGCTGTGACAATTTAACTTGGGAAGTCTCAAAATTATGCATATAAACAGGAAATAACATCCTGAATTCTTTTCTTTATCTCCCATCTTTTCACTTTTGCACCTCTCAGCCATTTTTCCCCTCTCACCCATCTTTCTCGTCTCAGTTCTCTTTCCTCTTTAATTTCTTTCTTCACCTATTATTCCTCCTAAACCCTCTTAATACCCTTACCCCTCCATCACTTTCAACCTAATCTCCTTATTTCTTATCTTTCCTTTATTACACCCATTTCCCCATCAATTTCTGTTTCAATTTTCCGCTACTGCTCTTCTCACCCCTCTTAGAAGCTGCGATAATACATCGTAGGTTGTAAAATGATACATATTCCTAGGAACTCACATCCTGAATCATTCATTATATGGATTCACTTCACTCTTTTCCTTCTATTTTCCCTTTTACCCCTCTTATCAATCTTTCTAGTACCACTTCTCATTCCTCTTTGACCCTTCATACCCCTCTTATCTCTTTTGAATATCTCACCCCTTCACCTTTCTTATCACACCTAACCCTTCTCAACCCTATACCCCCTCTCAGATGCTGCCATTGCTTGACGTAAAAAGTCGCCAAATGATGCATTCATAGAAGATTACATCCTTAATCGTCCTATCTATGGTTATACTTCACTCTTTCCCTTCTCTCCCGTCTTTCCCCTTTCGTCCCTATCACCTATCTTTCCCCTTTTATCCATATTTCTCGACCCACTTCTCTTTTCTCTCTAATTATTCCTATCCCTCTCTCCCCTACTAATTCACTCATCTCTTATCACTTTTAACACTGTTACCCCTATTTTCCCCAGATTCCCAATTATTCCTTTTTCACTAGAACCAACCTCATTTCCCTAAATCTTTTTCACCACTTCTTTCTCTCAAACCCTTGGCATCTCAATGTCCCCACCCACAATTTTCTTCTCATAAAAATCCCATTACACCTGGAATTCTCACCACAAACCCAACTTTTTCTAACCTCTCTCACCCCTCCTAATCTAACCTAACCTACCTTCCCCTGATTTTCCTTTCGAGTATTTCAGGTTTTTTGAGCTTCCTAAAAATTTAAATAGTGGTTTTCTCTCGAATTATTTGAAGAGGAAAGTTAGGAAAGTATATTAGGTTAGGTTAGGTTAGGTTAGGTTAGGTTAGGTTAGGTTAGGTTAGGTTAGGTTAGGTTAGGTTAGGTTAGGTTAGGTTAGGTTAGGTTAGGTTAGGTTAGGTTAGGTTAGGTTAGGTTAGGTTAGGTTAGGTTAGGTTAGGTTAGGTTAGGTTAGGTTAGGTTAGGTTAGGTTAGGTTAGGTTAGGTTAGGTTAGGTTAGGTTAGGTTAGGTTAGGTTAGGTTAGGTTAGGTTAGGTTAGGTTAGGTTAGGTTAGGTTAGGTTAGGTTAGGTTAGGTTAGGTTAGGTTAGGTTAGGTTAGGTTAGGTTAGGTTAGGTTAGGTTAGGTTAGGTTAGGTTAGGTTAGGTTAGGTTAGGTTAGGTTAGGTTAGGTTAGGTTAGGTTAGGTTAGGTTAGGTTAGGTTAGGTTAGGTTAGGTTAGGTTAGGTTAGGTTAGGTTAGGTTAGGTTAGGTTAGGTTAGGTTAGGTTAGGTTAGGTTAGGTTAGGTTAGGTTAGGTTAGGTTAGGTTAGGTTAGGTTAGGTTAGGTTAGGTTAGGTTAGGTTAGGTTATAGGCAAAAAACTAGCGACCTACCCAAAAAAGAGTTTTATCTTACGTTTTCGAGGTCGAAAAAGACGATAAAACAGGTTTCGTTCAAGTTGTATGTGACGTTTTGGAGCAATCGATTTTTTGGAAAAAAAAGGTGTTTAACGAGCTAACCTTTGTTCGAAAATAGGGGGAACGTGTAGATCTCGTCGAGACGATTCTAAAAACGATTTTTAATTTTTTCCTTAGAGGAGCTCATCTAGGAGTTATGACGATTTTAATTTTTGAGAAATTCGAAAACGAGCTAACCTTTGTTCAAAAATGAACGTTTCAGATAGATCTCGTCGAGAGGAATCCGAATATGTCCTTTTTTGCTTTCTACGACCAACGGTTCTCGAGTTATGGGGATTTTAGAAATTTATCCGGCCCGTAGGACCTAACCTAACCTGAGGACTTGTAAAAATTTTCAAAAATTTTCCAGGTTAGGTTAGATCATTTTTCTTCGTAACTTTCGATTCTACACGAGGTTTTGACGGTTTCGAAGAAATTTTTTTGAATTTTTTTACCTTAGCTAACGTGGTAGGGACTTGTAATTATTTTGGCGAAAAAAAAAATTTTCGAGCAAAAATGCGAGAATCTGTCTGTCACCGGGTTAGTTCGTTCAGGAACAATCGAGTCGTAAAAATGTGTAAAAAAAATGTTGTTTTTTCGAAAAAGTGGAATCTTACGGTGAGTTTTTTTTAGCCCAACCCCCTGTAATTCCCCCCTTCCCAGTCCCGTCGTCGTCACTCCTCCACCAAAATATTAGTGGTTTTTAGCTTGTCATCGATCGGGGCAAGGTGGTGTGTGTGTGTGTACCTTAGGTTAGGTTAGGTTAGGTTAGGTTAGGTTAGGTTAGGTTAGGTTAGGTTAGGTTAGGTTAGGTTAGGTTAGGTTAGGTTAGGTTAGGTTAGGTTAGGTTAGGTTAGGTTAGGTTAGGTTATAGGCAAAAAACTAGCGACCTACCCAAAAAAGAGTTTTATCTTACGTTTTCGAGGTCGAAAAAGACGATAAAACAGGTTTCGTTCAAGTTGTATGTGACGTTTTGGAGCAATCGATTTTTTGGAAAAAAAAGGTGTTTAACGAGCTAACCTTTGTTCGAAAATAGGGGGAACGCGTAGATCTCGTCGAGACGATTCTAAAAACGATTTTTAATTTTTTCCTTAGAGGAGCTCGTCTAGGAGTTATGACGATTTTAATTTTTGAGAAATTCGAAAACGAGCTAACCTTTGTTCAAAAATGAACGTTTTAGATAGATCTCGTCGAGAGGAATCCGAATATGTCCTTTTTTGCTTTCTACGACCAACGGTTCTCGAGTTATGGGGATTTTAGAAATTTATCCGGCCCGTAGGACCTAACCTAACCTGAGGACTTGTAAAAATTTTCAAAAATTTTCCAGGTTAGGTTAGATCATTTTTCTTCGTAACTTTCGATTCTACACAAGTTTTTGACGGTTTCGAAATTTTTTTGAATTTTTACCTTAGCTAACGTGGTAGGGACTTGTAATTATTTTGGCGAAAAAAATTTTCGAGCAAAAAGGCGAGAATCTGTCACCGGGTTAGTACGTTCAGGAACAATCGAGTCGTAAAAATGCGTAAAAAAATGTTGTTTTTTCGAAAAAGTGGAATGTTACGGTGGGTTTTTTTTAGCCCAACCCCCTGTAATTCCCCCCTTCCCAGTCCCGTCGTCATTCCTCCACCAAAATATTAGTGGTTTTTAGCTTGTCATCGATCGGGGCAAGGTGGTGTGTGTGTGTACCTTAGGTTAGGTTAGCTGTTAGGTTAGGTTAGGTTAGGTTAGGTTAGGTTAGTTTAGGTTAGGTTAGGTTAGTTTAGTTTAGGTTAGGTTAGGTTAGGTTAGGTTAGGTTAGGTTAGGTTAGGTTAGGTTAGGTTAGGTTAGGTTAGGTTAGGTTAGGTTAGGTTAGGTTAGGTTAGGTTAGGTTAGGTTAGGTTAGGTTAGGTTAGGTTAGGTTAGGTTAGGTTAGGTTAGGTTAGGTTAGGTTAGGTTAGGTTAGGTTAGGTTAGGTTAGGTTAGGTTAGGTTAGGTTAGGTTAGGTTAGGTTAGGTTAGGTTAGGTTAGGTTAGGTTAGGTTAGGTTAGGTTAGGTTAGGTTAGGTTAGGTTAGGTTAGGTTAGGTTAGGTTAGGTTAGGTTAGGTTAGGTTAGGTTAGGTTAGGTTAGGTTAGGTTAGGTTAGGTTAGGTTAGGTTAGGTTAGGTTAGGTTAGGTTAGGTTAGGTTAGGTTAGGTTAGGTTAGGTTAGGTTAGGTTAGGTTAGGTTAGGTTAGGTTAGGTTAGGTTAGGTTAGGTTAGGTTAGGTTAGGTTAGGTTAGGTTAGGTTAGGTTAGGTTAGGTTAGGTTAGGTTAGGTTAGGTTAGGTTAGGTTAGGTTAGGTTAGGTTAGGTTAGGTTAGGTTAGGTTAGGTTAGGTTAGGTTAGGTTATAGGCAAAAAACTAGCGACCTACCCAAAAAAGAGTTTTATCTTACGTTTTCGAGGTCGAAAAAGACGATAAAACAGGTTTCGTTCAAGTTGTATGTGACGTTTTGGAGCAATCGATTTTTTGGAAAAAAAAGGTGTTTAACGAGCTAACCTTTGTTCGAAAATAGGGGGAACGCGTAGATCTCGTCGAGACGATTCTAAAAACGATTTTTAATTTTTTCCTTAGAGGAGCTCGTCTAGGAGTTATGACGATTTTAATTTTTGAGAAATTCGAAAACGAGCTAACCTTTGTTCAAAAATGAACGTTTTAGATAGATCTCGTCGAGAGGAATCCGAATATGTCCTTTTTTGCTTTCTACGACCAACGGTTCTCGAGTTATGGGGATTTTAGAAATTTATCCGGCCCGTAGGACCTAACCTAACCTGAGGACTTGTAAAAATTTTCAAAAATTTTCCAGGTTAGGTTAGATCATTTTTCTTCGTAACTTTCGATTCTACACAAGTTTTTGACGGTTTCGAAATTTTTTTGAATTTTTACCTTAGCTAACGTGGTAGGGACTTGTAATTATTTTGGCGAAAAAAATTTTCGAGCAAAAAGGCGAGAATCTGTCACCGGGTTAGTACGTTCAGGAACAATCGAGTCGTAAAAATGCGTAAAAAAATGTTGTTTTTTCGAAAAAGTGGAATGTTACGGTGGGTTTTTTTTAGCCCAACCCCCTGTAATTCCCCCCTTCCCAGTCCCGTCGTCATTCCTCCACCAAAATATTAGTGGTTTTTAGCTTGTCATCGATCGGGGCGGTGTGTGTGTGTACCTTAGGTTAGGTTAGCTTTTAGGTTAGGTTAGGTTAGGTTAGGTTAGGTTAGGTTAGGTTAGTTTAGGTTAGGTTAGGTTAGTTTAGTTTAGTTTAGGTTAGGTTAGGTTAGGTTAGGTTAGGTTAGGTTAGGTTAGGTTAGGTTAGGTTAGGTTAGGTTAGGTTAGGTTAGGTTAGGTTAGGTTAGGTTAGGTTAGGTTAGGTTAGGTTAGGTTAGGTTAGGTTAGGTTAGGTTAGGTTAGGTTAGGTTAGGTTAGGTTAGGTTAGGTTAGGTTAGGTTAGGTTAGGTTAGGTTAGGTTAGGTTAGGTTAGGTTAGGTTAGGTTAGGTTAGGTTAGGTTAGGTTAGGTTAGGTTAGGTTAGGTTAGGTTAGGTTAGGTTAGGTTAGGTTAGGTTAGGTTAGGTTAGGTTAGGTTAGGTTAGGTTAGGTTAGGTTAGGTTAGGTTAGGTTAGGATAGGTTAGGTTAGGTTAGGTTAGGTTAGGTTAGGTTAGGTTAGGTTAGGTTAGGTTAGGTTAGGTTAGGTTAGGTTAGGTTAGGTTAGGTTAGGTCAGGTTAGGTTAGGTTAGGTTAGGTTAGGTTAGGTCAGGTGAGGTTAGGTTAGGTTGAGTAGGGTTAGGTTAGGTTAGGTTGAGTATGGTTAGGTTAGGTTAGGTTGAGTAAGGTTAGGTTAGGTTGGTGGGGGTAAGAGGGGCAGGAACGATAGGAGTGGCAAAAGGGCAAGAGGAGCAAGGGGGTAGAGGGAGTGAGGGTGGCAAGAGGGATAAGAGAAGAAAAGGGGGAAAACAGAGAGAAGAGTGAACCTAACCTAACGTAACCTTACCTAATCTAACCTACTTTCCTCCAACTTCTCTTTTAAATTACCTCTGCGTAAAAAGCGTCTGTGGGTGGAAGTGATATTTGACCGCAATGATAGATGAATTGATGAAATTGTGTGAATACAAATTTTCAGATCGTTCAAGAGAAAAAGTAATAAAAATAAAATAATATTCAGTTTGCTACGTTACGGACCACACTTCAGTTACTGTACATTGAAAAAAGCAATTGCGTCAATGACATTGTTTTGCATTTTGCTCAGGTTTACGAATGTGTGATATTCACCAAAGTATTTTTTTTTGTCAAAATAATTCAATTCAGTTTCCTACTAGTTCATATTGTGGCTCTCTTCTCAAAAACCTCGTATTGTTTTTAGAGGGAAGTTAGGGGAAGGTAGGTTAGGTTAGGTTAAGTTAGGTTAGGTTATAGGAGAAAGAGGGGCAGAGGGGTAAGAGGAGTAGGAGTGGTAAGAGGAAAGTGGGGGGTAAGAGGGGTGAGAAGAATAATAGGGTAAGAGGGGTACGAGGGGTGAAAGGGATGATTGGAGTAGGATGGGTAAGAGGGGAAAGATGGGAGAGAGGGAAAGGAGGGGAACCTAACATAACCTAGCCTAACCTAGCGTAGCAAAATGAGTGATATTTTTGTTTTATCTAAAAATTTGCATTCACACGTTTGTATCGATACATATATCATTGCTGTCAAAAATCGAAGCATAAGCTACTTCCTTCCACGCACGTTTTTTACGCAAACCGTAAACACCCCATCGACGTGTTGAATATCCTAATAAACCCGAACCGAACCGCTGTCACTCCCTCCCGCAACAATATAACCGTCTCACAATTCAAAACATCCTCATAAAACCAACACGCTGTTCTATATTTGAAAACACATGTCAGTCAGGATTATGTCCCGTAAAAAACTCCATCATAAACCTCCCGACAGAAAAAAAGTGTAAAACACATCACGTGTCACTGCAGACAGAATTTCGTCGAATTCTCATTACATAAAAGTCAGCTGAGATTTAATGCGAACTGATTCATTTCAAAGCATATATCTTGTCGGATATTGTCTCATCGCCTGAACGAGAAATTACTTTTACTTGTTCGGAGACAAAGAGACATTTGTAGGAATGTTGCAGCTGTAAGGCCTGAAAGAAGGATTCGTCACTATTTCAGCGGTTTTGACAACTAGGTCTGTATCGAAGGCTGTTGGGAAGAGTTAGATTGAAAGAGGCGGTGACTAGCGTGTTCAAGTGATTTATATTTCTTAGACACTTTCAAACTTATTTACGAGAATGAAAAAAATAAGTTGTTTCCCTCCATTTCAGTTAGAACCAAGAGTGAATTTTCTTTTTGAAAGCTCCAATGTGAGCTTCTCATTCATCTTTCCCGACGAACTTAATGCATACTACTGCAATTTTGCACGCAAATTCACTGACAATATTCCAGTTTTTAAGTCACCTCTGAGTTACATGAGAAATATCTCTTCGGGTATTGAGTTTCAACTCACCGACACATCCCGCACTATACTGCAAGAGATTTTGAGTAATATTAAAAAAAATGTTCCGGAATTGATGACATATATAATATCATTCTTAACCTTTATAACACAGCATTTATAACCCTTTTTAAACTAATTAACAGATTGTTCAGAACTGGGACTTTTCTCCTCTTTCTGAAAACATCTGTGGCCTCATCTTATTTTTGCTCTATATCAATGCTATCATTCAACCGAATATCACTGCTGAGATCACTCTTTTTTCAGACGATACAACCTTCTCTACAAAATTGACATTGAAATAGTGCTAATAAAACAATGGTGCAACTCCAGTTCCTTGGTAATGAACATAAAATAACTAATATAATCACATTTCAATGTAATCTTCCAGACTCACCTATGGGTAATGAAACTCTTTTTTGACAAAACTACAACAAGATTTCTTGGATTAAATATCGACAATAAACTGAAATTTGATGTCCTCATTTATAAGCTCTGCTCAAAGTTATCTTCTGGATGCTGCGCAATTCGTGTAATATCGAAAGAACTGGATAACTCAGCAGCTGCTAGAACGCGTATTTTGCTCTAATTGAGTCGCATTTGAGTTACGGGATTGCATTCTGGGGCGCATGCAGCTCTTAACTGAACAAAAATGTTTTTGTACTCCAAAAAAGAGTTTCAAGTCTGTAGAAAAGGCCAAGGATCATATTATTCCAACAGTAACATCTTCATACATTTTAGAAACTGTAAGCCTTATACACAAAAACAACAATCTCCTTGAAACCCATGAGTTTCACTTCAATACACATCAGAACAACTCCATCAGATTGCTTAGACCAAATTAAAATATTGTGAGAGATTCAATAATTCACAACGGCATCAAAATGTACAGTCATCTGCGCACAATCATAAAGGATCTATTATGTATGAGGCAATTTAGAAGAGACAACCTCAAACCTCCTTGCTCGGGAATTATTTCATAACCCTTGAAGAACTTATGACACCGAATGTGGAAACTAAATACTTTTAACCGTCTACACTTGACTTATTCATCAACTGTTTGTATCCTTTGGAATATCCTACATGTATATGATTGATCCTTCCGGGGATTGAGCTCACCTTCGCCTTGAGTGGGTCAGAGAAATACCCGATGAAATGGTCATCTTTGAAATTATTATATTACTGAGTAGAGATGAGAAACTAAGGTTAGGAAATCCATTGACATTTCTTCCATATGAAAAATTCAAACGAGTTCGAATATATTGTGCCAGAGAGGTATCAACAATGTGAAAGAATACCACCAAGTGGAAAATAAAAGGCAAACATCTGTCAGAAAACAACTACTTCCCTGGCTGATACCACGGCGGACAGTGAACTACATCTGACAGATATTTGTGCAACGTTCTTCCAAGAAGACCCAGTTGCAAGTGCTTGTCTTGTAATTAAACCGAAGATTATCCTTCATTTGGCTGGGAATGACCACCTGCAGACATGCATGTTTCGAGGTTTATTGCCTCTCATCAGCGACAGGGTAGGTCCAACAACATTATAATGGTCCTGTCCCTGCCAAATGAATAATAATCAACTGTTTAACTAATATTTTCCAACGGATGACATGAAGTTGAACAGTTGATTATCATTCATTTGACAGGGACAGGCTGTCACTGACGAGAGGCAATAAACCTCGAAACATGCATGTCTGCAGGTGATCATTCCCAGCCAAATGAATGATAATCTTCTGTTTAATTTCAAGACAAGCCCTTGCAACTGAGTCTTCATGGAAGAACATTGCACAAATATCTGTCAGATGTAGTTCAATGTCCTTCGTGGCATTAGCCAGGAAAGTAGTTGTTTTCTGACACATGTTTGCCTTTTATTTTCCACTTGGTGGAAACGCTAAGAGAGAAGGGTACTCCGTATTCTTTCACATATCTTCCATAGCTAACTATCCCGTCCAGACATAAAAAAACTCTCTCAGGACCATCAAGCAGTCCCTCGATTCCACAACTCGGGTCGCAGCCATCGAGAAAAAGCGTCTAGGTCATCAGTAAAAGGTACAATTTCCATATCTTCCAGCAGAACAGAGCCGAATTCAGAAATAATCAGATATTTACGTGGATCGGCACACCGTGTCGTATAATACGGTTAGTGTCGAAGTTCAACTGCGACTAATGCTTTCTGAATTGGTTTCTGATGTCGATGAACTACGCCATCCGACTGCCTCGGCCATTGGCGTGCCGAACGAAGCATCAAAGGGATACTGAACGAAAAAAATAATTTTTTCGATAGAATTCTGAATGTAACTTGGAATATTTTCGAAGTGATTCAATAAGTTACATTTATTGAATGGAATTGTATTTGTTTTTGAAAAAATAATTTTAAATCTTTCCAGTCTCCATACTTACAATGTGAAGGAAAAGTTCAACTTACTGAAAGTTTTCGAAATGAGTGTAATAACATATTAGTATCTAAAAATACTTCATTTATGATGTATAGTCACCATTTCTTAAAAATATGCCAGAAATACAGTTTCAGTGGCATCTTTTGGCATGACATTTTCTCAAAATATCCTCCATTATATTTGGGGTAGAGAACACGTTTTCAACGCAAACACAGTTTGATAACAAAGTTTTGTTCATAAACAAGTAAGATAGCAACAACAAAACTCCTATAATCAGTAGTAATACTATAAGTACTTCAAAATAATCAGGTTCGATAACTTGTTGCATAATTATAAAGAGTGTTAGTTTGACAGTTTAAATAATCCGACCGCGAAGCGGGAGGATTATTCTGTCAAACTGACACGATTTGTAATTATGCAGGAAGTTTGAGATGTATAACCGTATTCATTTTGAAGTACGTATTGTATTCGATACGATTATTTTTTAAGTAAATTAAGTAAATATATGAACAATTTATTAATTTAAATACAAATTGGTGCAATGAAAGTTATAATTATTATAGACTACGTTATTTTTAACTGAGTTATTTTCGGCGCAGGAAACGTGGCCACTTCTCATTGAAGTGCTGGAAATACTGGAGGTGGTATTACTTGAACCTGCAGCGTTTTTAAAATTGGATCTCATCTTATTTATTATGTTTTGGTGATGTTGTTCATCTATCTGTAGGTAGGGTTTGATAGAATTGCTATTACCATGTCCTGTTATTTTAATAAGTTCTTGTTCCGATACACCTGCTTTTGCCAATTGTGAAACAGCAGTGGCTCGGTGAGAATGATTTGAAAACTTTTTGTTTGTCATATTCAAATTTGCCAATTCTGCAGACTTTTTGGTCCAGTTACTAATTTCATGCACTCCAATTGGCATATTTTTGTACCAGCCAAGGGTTTTTTCTTTCCTCCAGTTGGGATTTACTGTCAGAAATAACCTATCTGTTTTAATATTGATGTTTTCGCTTCTTTTCATCATTAGCTTATCTAGAAGTCTCACTGGACAACGACTCACTTCATTATGGTTAGGTACAAGCCATTTATTATTAGCACATGGTTTTGCTCCTCCCTGTGTGGTTTTGGTAAAAATATATATATATATATATATATATATATATATATTGTATTCTACCAGTTGGAGTAGCATGAATTCCAGTTTCTTTTTGAAAATAATGAGTCAAGCATGACGCTCCTTCATTTCCTCTCCACGCAAGTTCTACAGAAGCAATTAAGAAAAATTTCATTTGTAATCCTTGTATTTTCATCCCATGCTTCTATCATTGCTATGTACTCGTTATCTTTAAATGCTGATGCACTAACCTTCCTCTTGTCCGGTAACATTTGAAGTTCCCTTCTTTTTGAATTTCTTGCGTTTCGTGCGGCTAAAAATATGTGACTAGAGAATGGATCAATTACTCTATTAAACTCCTTCATATATTTTTCTTGTACTTGTTTTGCCGTAATGTTCCACATCGTTTTAACCACATTTTCTTTATTATTTTCTCCATTACATTTTCGCATATTGAAAGCCCAATTTTTCACATAGTTTCTTTCACTGCAAAACGTAAGAAATTGTTTCCATACGTACTTTTTTGTTTTCACTGTATTATGAGACTCAGTATTTTGTATACTTTCGTCTATTGCATTTGATGATAAATCTCCGAATCGACTCATTTTTGAACAATATTTGATAAACGTCACAATTTGACAGTACTGTTTGTTGTATATTAATGTCGATGTGGTTACTATGAAAATGAAATTATTTTAAAATTTTCGATTGGTGGAGCTACTGTATGTATAATCAGTTATTATCGAAATTATACGAGGTAACTTAACTAAATTGGACATTCTGATTTGTTGAATATCATACGAAAAAAATAATCAACGGTATACCTGATTCGTCCGATCAAATAACATAAACTAGATGAGTAACTCGCCGCACACGCATTAAGATTTGCGTGTGAAGGACATCTTCCCTCAACGGCAGTGTCGTGCGTTGTTAACAGAAATATTGAGGTTCAATAAAATAGAAATAATGGAAACCCTGAAAACCTGAAATTATGATGAAATAATCTCCACAGAATTTTGAGAACAGCCGATGCTCTAATTGACATGTTTTTCCATAATTCATTAATTTTTCTCTTTTCCAGTTTGGTTTCCCTTTCTCGATAGTCACGACACTGGTAGCTTCAAATGATTGTTCTGTCAAATATCAAATGAACTGACAAGACTATATCGACAACGAAGAATCTCCGTTTGGCGATGGAAATACTATCCGTTTTTACATGCCCCCAACAAGCTGCAATGAACGTTTCAATTGCCTTCTTATTGTCATATATTTCATCCAAGACAGTATTTTTGGGTTTTCGTTGCCATGAATCTACCTGACCGGTATCAAAATCTAGCTGACGTGCTTATTGTATCCTTAAAAAATTGCGACATGGCAATAATGTCATGATTTGAGGGAATAACATTATGAAAAGATGTTACCTTCAGTTCTATTTGAGTACTCATCTAGGTTGTGTTACTTGATCGGAGCCTGATTCAAATACAGCAGGAAAGTAATGAATTTGTACATTTTTCAATCATGAAAAACTTTAGGTACTGATTTATTTTCCATCCACCAGTTCCCCAAGGACAACTTCTGGGCCCGCCTATGTCTTTTACCTGTCTACCAGCCTACTCGATACCCTGGGTTTGAGTTTTGAGACTGTGACGGATGTAAGCGAACAATAATAATATATTTTGTTTAATTAACTCGAGGTTATTGCCAGACGTGAACAGAAAAAACGTTTATTGAGAAATAAAAGGCTGGCGGTCAAAAA